>JARHVA010000157.1:1020000-1112500 GCA_037957365.1 Torreya grandis
CCTAACCGCCTATTTGAAAATAATTCTATAACTTGATGGCCTTCTTAATGGGTGTAGTATAGAATTAATTGCATGAAATTAACCTAAAATTTTGGGTTTTCCTCCAATATGTTGATAATATTCCAATTATAATAGGTCTCAGAGTTCATTGCTTAGAATCTCCTTTAGAATCAAGATTGTGCAATTTGTTTTGAAGAGATATGGACATCCCTCTCTAGAGTTCATTTGCTTCAACAAGTTTTTTGGTGCATCTTCCCAAAGATTCACTATATCCCAAGAGAAGTTTTCCTTTGGAGTCTTTCAAAACCTCTCCTACACTTACCCAGCCTAGGTTTCCCTTTACTACTTCATCAAAGTTGACCTTGATCATATGATCCTAAAGAGGATACCATCTTTTTAGGATACACTTTTCTAAATTTTTAATGATTATATTATCCAAGAGGATACCCAAAGTGTCTTTAAAATTGGAAAGAAGTTAAAAGTATGCAGGGGCAATTTTTCCTATCTTTGGGGGCCAAGATATCATTAGCTCCCTAAGAGTTTTCAAAATGAAATCCATGATTAGGTGAACTTATTTGGATTCATTCTTTAATATTATTCTATTTATTTCAAGCCATATGTTCTAGCAAACAATGAATGGAAGAAATTACCTCCTTACCATAATTGGGAAAGAAAAATTGAGATTGAATATTTGAATAAGGGAGCTCCATATTTTTAAATAATAATGACAATGAAGTAGAATATGATCCAGTTAATATTGATGATTGAAACACAACACACATGTGTAATAAATTTGAAAGTTTTTTTCATGATAATACAAAAGGAAATAATATGATTCGATCAAGAAATCGAACGGAAAGCATTTTCATTAGGAAGACCATGTTTAAACCAAACCTAAGAGGCAGGAAACATGCATGCACTTGAACCAACAAAGTAATGGATATTCTATATGCATCTTTCACATTATAATTTCTAGTTGAGGATCTCATCCAAATTATCATGTCTCCCTTCTATATAATTGGAAGGGTCATATAATGGAAATGAGAACATTCTTTACTTTAGTGAGATGATTTGGAACATGTAGATCCATCCAATATTAACTGTCCTGGTTGAGATAGTATTGAACAAGAATTCCAACATATTATTTGCACTAGGTACCAAGGTGATGGAGAGAGTTCAAGTTGCTTAAAAGATAAGAGAAATTCTAGGCATCTTCTCAAAATTTATCTTCATTTTATTAACCAGCATTCTATTAGAGTAGGGAACTAATGATGAACATAGATTTGACCATCAAATTCCAAGCATGCAAACATGTTCTATAAGTTTTGAATGTGAAGTTTCTTTCTTGGACCATATTATCTAGGTATTTATTTCTTAGAATGATACTGTAAATACCATGTAATTCATAGTATAACTTCCAAACCCATTTGGATCATAAGCCCAAGTTCATATTTATGTTTAGTATGAAACCAATCCCTCCCCATTCACATGGGAGATATTTTTTCCCCATTTTACTAAAGGTAAATTTTTGACCTCATATGTACCTCACTAGAGGAATCTAATTTATATCATTTTGAGGTATACTTCAACTTTTGAAGGAATGGGTAGAGTTGATGTCATGTAGACCAAAATGGCTTGCAAAATGGATTTAATGAGTTGTGTACACCCATCAAAGGAGATCTATTTATCTTTCCATATTTCAAGATTTTTAGGGATGTATCACTCATTAGTTTCCATATATCCAAAGGGTTTCTCATAGAGAAAATAATAATACCACTTGATAGGTGCATGAAAAGTAGTATAATTGATGTTAAGAATTCTACAGATCGCTAGATGAGCAAACCTATTAGTTTTAAAGAAAAACTTTAGAATTTTTATAGTTGATTTTTTATCTAGTGTATTATTTATATAGTTTAAGGGATTTCTTAAATTTTTTTACCTCCTTAATAGAGGCTGATCCCACAAGCCTAGTATCATTAGTAAACTAAAGAAGAGTGACTTTGGTCATATTAGTTTCCACTAAGAATCAACTTAGAACATTCATGTATTTGATATGGTTAAACCATCTACTTAGAGCTTTAATAGAAATAATGAACAGCTTGGGAGATAAATGATCACCTTTTTGTAGACCTATAATGGATCTAAAACAACCATCTAGGTCATAATTGATGAGGACTAAGTATTTTCTAGTGTTGATTCCACTATTGATCGAATAACTCCAATGTTGGTCAAATTCATTTTTTTTTATAGAATGCGAAGAAAAAAGTCCCAATTAACCCTATAGAAATATTTACATATAACTATCTTGATCAACATGTTACTTTGTATTTGGAAAGAAATAGAATGAACTGAATTGTGAGCAATGATGATGCTATCAAGATTTTGCCTTCTAGCCACAAAATGTCCTTGATCCATGGGGATATTTTTGGAACCAATTATTTTAATATATTATCCATTACCTTGGAAATGAATTTGTATCAAACATTACAAAGATAAATAGGCATAAATGAGTCAAAGTGTTTTGCATCTTCTTTCTAGAGGATGAGGACAATGAACATAGAGTTCATCTACTTCAAAATTTGCCTCTAATTCCTAGAGTCTTAAATAGTAGTGGTGACATTTGGTACCACTATATCCCAATAGGATTAGTAAAATCCAAAAATTAAATGATTAGGCCTACGGGTTTTGTGTGGCTTAAAACAATTTTTTTTTTTTTTACTTATTCCTTAGAAATTAGGACATTTAGTGAGAGGTTGTCATTATAATGACAAGAAATGGAATTTGACTAAGGATCTCCTCCTTGGTGGAAAATCTATCAATATCCAAATCTATGAGGAGTTTTTTAAAGTAATGCTCTGCTTATTTCTTGATTTGAGGATCGTTAGAAATAACATATCATATAAAAGTGATAATGTTGGAAATTATATCATAGTTTTTTTGCATAATTATAGTTTTATGAAAGAAATTGTATTTCTATCCCCTTCTTTGAACCATTTGACTCTTTATTGTTATTTTGAATGCATTTATTATTATAAGATAAGTCTATTCCAATCACTTGAGAGATAATCTTCTTAAATCTTGAGATCATTAGTCATGCCATTGAAGAGATTTTTTTTGAGATATGAGAGTTTTGACTATAATAGTGCCTTATTGCTAGAGATATTACCAATAGTAGTCTTCTTCCAGGCTTTGAGTTGAAATTTGACAATCTTCAAGATTTAAATAAATTTGAATTGATTTGATCCTAAAATGGGAGAGTCCCACCATCCTTTGATTTTATCTGTTAGAGAGGCATATTTAATCCACATTATCTCAAACATGAAGATCATAAGATGTGGATGGATGGCTTTAGAGATGGTCATGATAATGGGCCAATGATCTTAACCAACTTCCATAAAGTTATCAGATTTAAATAGACAATCTTGTTGGATCTAATCTAAAGTGAAAAAGGAATCTAACCAATATTTTTGAAATGAAAGGATCACCTAATTATCGATTTGACAAGGTAAAATATCCAGAGTTAGGCTTTATGTTGAAGGTAAAAAATTCTTCTATAAAGTAAAAAAAAGGATCTAAGAGGAAGAGGATGTTACATCTTCCAATTTTATCCAAAGGGGATATAACAATGTTAAAATCCTCTCATAGAATCCATTTATCAATTGTCAATATAGATTTTATGTTTTTGAGAGACAACCAATAGATATATATTCCCCAACTAGGCCTTGGGCCATAAATATTAGTAGAAATGAATCTTTGATTTGATCCTTAGATGTCAAATCTTGCAACTGTCCAATTGACACAATCATCTATGAGATTACCTATGAGCGTTGAGGTGTTATAAATCATGGAAATTCCCCAAAAATATTGACTGGAGTTTTTAACAATGAAACTACTATTTTTCCATATACTTTTGAAGACATTAGAACAAAGAGAGTCATTTATTTTAGTTTCTTGTGGAAGAATGAGATCAAGTTTCTTGGATATAATGAGATATTTTAGGAGAATTTTCTTGTGTGGGGCATTGATCCCTAGTAAATTCTAATATATTATTGACAATGAGAAGGTTTTGACCCATTGTTGTTATAGGCGAGAGGCTTATCCACCAGAAAATAAGAGTTCTTCTTTTTGTCCAACTTGGTGGAAAATGAACCCTCCCTTTCTTACCCTTTTTTTCTTCTTTTGAAATATTAGGGTTCTAATTTTATTTAGAAAACATTTCAAATATTTTTGTACTACCTTTTCCAATATTAATTTGAGGCTCAATATTTATATAATTGGAAAGAGGAGGTCTTATAGATTTGCATTTGACACTTTGAACCAATTTATTGTCAAGATTTGAGACATCAAGAAAGGACATAAATGGATTGTTGAAGAGATTATTAAGATGTGATTGGGAGAGGTTATCAAATAATTACAAAATAATATTTTACTCGTCTTGAGCCTCATCTAAACCAAAAATATCCCCTTGTTTCATATGTGAATGAGATTCAACCAGAGGAATAGGGGAACCCTCCAAAATTTGATCCAGGCCTTAATTATAGGGAAAGACAACACCATGTCTTTCAAAAAAGAGACTATATTTGATCCAATGTAATTCATTGTAATAAAGATGTCCTCTACCTCTTCTTAAAGAATAAAAAATTTGATTCTTGATTGAACCCCTACATCTTCCTTAGCAGTGGCTAGTTTCCATTATTTAGCTTTGTTTCCTCTAGATTTATTTTTAAGTTCAATGCATAAATATTAATTTATATCAACTTTTTGTATTTCAAGAGGTAAATATTTCACAAAATGACCATGAGAATGATAATTCCTATATAAAAAAGGAAAATTTTCAAAATCCAACTCTTGAATCTATTCCCTGGTCTCATATTTTAATCGAATAGACAAGGAATGATTTTGGAAAGATCAATATTCACATAGACTATGTCATAAAATAAAATAATGCTAGAGTCTATTACACTCATTTTTCAAGTGAATTCCCCCAATTAATCACCTACTTGTTTGAAAATTTATTCCTTCCAAAGTTTCGATGGGATCTTGTAAATCCAAGTCTAGATGGAAACTAATGCAAAAAAAATAGGCCAAGCTTTCAGAGGCCATAAATTTTTACCCATAGTTGAATTTGAGATCTTCCACATGCCAAAATGTCTGTCTCTAAAAATTTTACCTGCCTAGGGATGATTTTGATATTTTTCATAGGTAATACATGATCATCTGAGGGTCCAAAATTGTAATTTAATTAATTTTTTGAGAAATTTATATTTTTAGAAAATGTATATTATTAGGTCCAGATGTCAACTTCAGTTTAATTTTTTCTGATAAGTTAATTTTAGCATTTAGGATATTTCAAAATATTTTTAGAGATGTGTGCACTTGCATGTGAAACTTACTTTAAATAGTAGTTGCTAAAATTAGACATTTTTTAGTTTTTTTTTTAATTTTGCATGTAAAATATAATTTATGAGTTGAGACTTATTTAAGCATGTTTTAGTATTTTAATTATTTGAAGTCATTCAATATGAATCAATTTTGAGTATTGTTTCAAGATCTTGGCCTATTGGTAATTTATTTATCTTGATAGTTTTTTTGTGTTTCATTAGAAGCTTTATTTAAGTTCACTTAATTTGGATTTAAGCCTTCTTCCCAAGATTCATGAAAAGACCATCCTGCTCAAGAAACCAATGGCCACGATTGAAATTTTTTCCCTATTTTTTACATTATCAAATACCACTTAAAAGAAACACTGAGGAAGAAGATTAACCTTATGGACCTACTAGTTATTGGCAAGCCACTTTTAAATAAGAGATGCACTAGGCCAATAACTAATGAATTTTAAGATTAAGTCACAATCTTTGAGTAACTCAATTTTTAATTATAGGTTGTAATAAAAAAGATGAATAATTGGAATTTGCTCCTATTTAGTGATGATAGAGCCACCACCTATTTCCCTAGGAAGAATGACTTTTTGTTGTAGAATCACCACCAAAAACTAAGGTTCAAGAATTAGACATCCACACACATATCACTAGAGGGAGGAATACCCTAGGAGGAACCTTGATTTGCACCAAAATTCACTAAAATTACACCTTTCCCACCTTTCACACTTCTACTCACCATTTTTTTCTTCATGCCCTTCTTTTTAATGTAGTTTTTGTAGTATTTTTTTATTTGTGTTGATAATAATAATTTTTATATTATTAATGTATGATATATTATTCATAATTGTTTTTTAAATTCCAAAGTTATTTTATATCAATTTTTAAAAATTCAGGTATGATCAATGTTGAGAAATATATGTTATCATTTATTTAACTAAAATTTAGGTGCCTAAATCTTTGTTAAACACATTAATCTATGTATGTTAATGAAATTATTTTCAAGATGAAATATCACAAATAAATCCTAAGTTAGATTGTAAACTATAATTAAAATAAGGTTTTTAGAAAAGTTGCCTAACGAGGATATTATGCCTTTAAATTTAAAATTTAAAATGTATTGATGTTAAAAATGTTTGATTAAATTTTTTGAATATGGGAAATAGATTTAATTTCAAATGAAACTTTAATTACATATTCATTTATTTTTTAGTTTAAATTATTATTTCACATAAAAATAATATTTTTTGAAATTTGAATATAATATTATGTTTGGTATTTATTTCATAAACGAAATAGAGTATTTAATCATTTACAATTCAACTAATTCTTTATTTTATAAATTTATTTTTTTAGTATTATATATATATATATATATAAAAATAAATAATTCAACTAATTCTTTATTTTATAAATTTATTTTTTAATTTTATATATATATATATATATATATATATATACATACATACTCACTCATACTTGATAGACTTCTTGTTCTTTTATTTTTAAATCCATGAAAAAATATTTTTGCTAGTGAAAACTATAATAATTTTTATGAGTAGTAAGTTTTGTAAGATTTTTGTTAATTAACCTGTGATGGTAAAATTGATTTATAAAAAGTTTTAGATAATATATAATATGGAATAATTTGATTATATATAATGCATAAAAATTAAACAAATAATTATATTAGACATATTGCACAATTTTTTAATAATTTTTATTAATTTTACTAATGATTTTTTATGATTCTTTGAAGTGAAAAGTTTTAAATTCAGATAGATTTGTGAAATAGATATTCACAAGACATGTTTTCAAAACCATGTGCAGTATTTGATTGTTTTATTTTTTCATTTGGGTTATAAAATATCCCTCATAGTTTCAGTAGAAAATAGACACAATATTTTTTGTATTCACGATTATATCATAAACTCTATTGATTATTTCCTACTTTTTCATGAGAATTTGAAGGACAATGCAAAAATGTTGAGAAATTTGTAAAATTTGATGACTAACATTGAATAGGTTTGTTTGTTGATAGTAAGAAAAAGAAATTAGGTTTGTTTGTTTATTGATAGTAGAAAAGGTATTTGTTTTTTAAACTTTATTTTATTTTTTTGGAGGAGGGGGACGCGGGGGTTTAATGGAGAAAAATGAAGAAATATCAAAAATTTATATCAGTAATAGATATAAAAGGTTTGAAAAAAAATTAAAAGTTGAATGTCATAATTTTATGGTATAGTTCATGGTTTTGATGGATCAGTTGTATTGCAAACAAAAACCTTGATGTAAAATTGGATAGAAATATTATTAGTTGAATGAAATGGATTAAGAAAAAAATTCAATGTATGTAAGCGGGAAACTTAAATTATATGAATTAAATTATTGGTTTATAGAATTAAAAATATATATTTAAAATTATTAAAAATGTTGAAATATGAAAAAAATTATTTCTTCTAAAAGAATTTATAAAAAAAAAATAATAGTAATAATTTCAAAGGATTTATGTCTAGCCTAATATCTATTAAATTATGTGATGGAAGATAAGTTTGGTAGAAACAAATATTGTCTCACTATTTGTTTCAAATTCAATATATTTCAGCAAATTTTGACATTGTTTTCCATGCACTCATAAAGGGTTAGTGAGTTATTATATGTTTGAATAGATAATCTTAGTTATTGTCTCATTAATTGTTTCAAGTTCAATATATTTCAGGAAATGATGAATTTGTTCTGCATACACTCACTAAAGAGTTGGTGGGATTTTGTATGATGGAAACTACCTCTTTGGAATTATTTAATGAAATTTCAATTTGGTGTAATTTTCCAACATAGAGAAATAATTTACTTATATTAAGTTGGTATGCAAATAAGTGGCTTATTAAAATAGGAAAAATAATTCAAAACATTATTGTTCTTCAAACAAATGAATTATGGAACTATCACATCCAACAAGTATTAAAATTACAATAAAATCTAATTAACATTCAAGTTCATAATTCATTATCTATAAACATCTTTATATAGTTTAAACTATAACATATCTTACTAGACAAATGAAGTGATGATGTAGATTAAAAGATTTGAAGAATAAAGAAGAATAAATAAAATCTATTTACAACAAATGTTTTTTTCAAAACATACTGATGAAAATGGAACAATACTTGATATTTTTGAAATCAGTTTAGAAAAAGTTTTCTGTTAGAATTTTTTTATGAGATGAAATAATATTTAATAGACCCTTAAAATTATAGTCTTCCATGAATAGAATATTACAATCAACCCAATTGTCAAAAAAATATGGTTTCGGTGACATAGTAAAATAAAAATAAAAAACTCAGACACCTTTTCATGGATAGATTTCAATATGATTACTATGTCCCTATTTCAGTGGTTGATTGGATTCCACTTATACATAGAATATGCCATGTCGGTTCATTATCATCCTCTAAAGGATCAGAGGATAATGGTGGGAATAAAAACATATTGACGCAAAGATATAGACATGGATCGATTGCTTATCAAGCCCTACATTTTCTTAATTCTTTGGTTTATGTGTCTCATTTTTAATTTAAAATTTTTAAAATAAATTTTAATTTTTTTTAAATTATTTGTAAAAGTAAATTATTTTTTTAAATAAAAATGACAAAGAGAAAGTATTTAATCTTTATTTTAGATTAATACCAAAGTCTTCATGCCATCAATCTGAAGACTTTTTGTAATATCTTGTTATTAGTTACTTTCCTTATGATATGCCTTGGATATAATTATATAAATTTATTTTTCTTATTCTCCAGAATTTTCCGGTTACATTGTTTTTTTTTATATTTTTTTTCTTTTTATTTTTAGTTAAATATTGAAGTGTTTATATGTTTTTTTTCTTTAAATAATTTTTTAATTAAAAACGGTAACTTTGAAATTAATCATATTGTTGTTATTATTTATTTTATAACCTGAAATGTTATGTAACTTTGAAATTAATCATATTGTTGTTATTATTTTAATTTTATAACTTGAAATGTTATATTTTAATGAGACTTAAAATATTGAATAATTATTGTATTTAGTACTTTATATATATATATATATATATATATATATATATATATATATATATATATTTATTTTGTTATCCATCATTTGACATGTAATTCTAATAATATATTTGGTAGTTATCAAAGGTTTAGTGTTGACCTAATATTGATAATAATGAATACTAGGAGTTAGCTTTTATTGTATTATTAAAAGTATAATTTTTACATATACAAATTATATAAATATTATATAATATATTTTAGTGTATTTTTTTAATTGATATTTTTTAATATTTATGATGTATTTTAAAATATAATAGTTATATTTTTAATTTGTGTTTTATTTTCTTTGATTTGATAAATTAAAAATGGGTTAAGGGTTTTGTGTTTAATATAAAAGAGATCGAAAGATAGAATAATAAATTTTGAAAAAATATAGCAAGTAATAAGAAACAGAGAAAATTACGTCAATCCTTTGTTTCTGTGAGACAATTGTAAAACAAAAGAAAATAAATAGCTCTCCCAAGAGTGCCATGAGGTACCAAACATTGTACAGGTAAAACAAAAAAATCATAACAACATCGATTACAATCTCTATTTATCTTTCTAAAAAATAGTAGGATACTTATTTTGTTTTGTCAGCATTTTCATTGCATCTCTTTCATGCAATTGCTAATTACCTATCACTAGTTGTTGAATGCACATATTCTTGAATAAAAAATCTCCCTTCACAATTAAACAGAGAAAATAACCAACATACATGAGATAGAAATAAGAATTATATGGTAAAACCTTAGCAAAGCTAAGGAAATATTCATGATAAAAGAAATTAAGCTTTATTAATTCCAAGATAATAAATTATTTACGAACTCATCATGTAAATTACATGCAAACTCTATAAAAATAAATATGTGTAATTGGGAAAGAACCTTTATGATTTCTCCTCCTAAAAATAGAGTGCAAAAATATAATTATGATTTTCATTCTAAAAATAGAATCCCCTAGTAATAATAGTGGGAAGCATTGCCCCCCAAACTCCCTTTTATCCAAATGTGGACTACAAATCACATTGTTAAAAAATCCAAAATTTAATTTTATTATCACATATTTAAAAAAAATTAACATAAATCACGAGCTTCTTCTCTCAATAATTGTTGATACGAGGGTTTAATTTAATGTTCGATAGAGGCCAAGAATGTATAAGAATAGGAGGGGATTGGCTGAATATTAACATTCATATAAAATGTGACAATTTGCCATTTATTTTTTTCTTCTTGAAACAAATCAAATTGATTATATGGTTACCTGAACTTTCTTTTCGTCAACAAGCCGAGTTATTTGTGACAAACAACAACCACCCCCATCCCCCAATAATAGTAGTAGTAGTTTTTTTTGCACAGCATGGAATAGGTCAAATGGAAATAATTTTGTTGAATAAGTGGTTTATGTTAAGCATTTAAGTGAAGGAAGAAATCTATATTTACATGTATTTTAACATATACATACATACATAATTAGCTGAAAATTATATATTCATAAGTGTAAGTTCAATTAATAAAAATGTAGTTATAATTTTTTATAATTTTTTTGAAATTGACTAGCTCTAATGTGTATGGTTTAACACTATGCACATGTATAGATAAATTTCATATCATTATATTCAATCAATTGTCAACATAACATTCGAGTTACATAGAAATGGACTTCAAAGTCTAAGCTTCCATAAATTTAAAAGGTACATAGCTATACCCATTGTCATATCAAGAAATAAAATTTAATTTCTAAAAAAGTAATATATCTTAAAACTTTATGAATCAAAATTACTTTATAATTAATTAAAACATGAGTTCACTATTAAATATATTAAATTATTAAAATTTCATTCCAATTTTATATATTTTTACTTTTATAAAAATATATAATAATTTAATTGGAATGAAAAAAATATATCTTTAAAGTATTTTATAATCTTTTAATACAAATACTGAGGCAAAACCAAAAGACCTCATTAAAAAAGGCAAGGAAAAAGACTAGCACACTTAAATTTTTTAACATAATTTAATCATATTTTTTCTATTGAACAAATCAGTATAAATCATGAATATATATATTTTAATTTCATGCATAATACAAAGTAAAACGATTGTTAAAAAATAGTCCAAATTAAATATCATAATTTTTTTATAATAAATATAATAAAAAAACCTCGAATAAAATATTAATACTATAAAAATAAAAGATATAAGAAAATATTAAATATCATAATATTATATTATAATGTAAAAAAATAAAATTTAATTTAAAATATCTATAAATCATATAATAAATACACTTACAAATTTTATGAGATTATACAATTGAAAAATAATGTTAAACCAATTTTAAAAATATCATGGAAAAATATATTTATATTAAAGACATTTTTTCCCTAGCTTGTCATTATCTTCTCTCCTCTAATCTTTACCTATGTATCGAAATAAAATAATTTTCCATAACTAAAAATAAAGTTGTATTGAACATAATTAAATATTAAAAATAATTCACAATTTTTTTTGGACTGACTTTAATAAATATAATTGTATCATTAATAAATATTATAACATACTAAAAAATTGCCTTTTTGAAAATCTAATCCTCAAGTAATATTGTCCTTTTGGAAGTATATAATTAATGTCCTATATTTTTAGGATTCTTTCGTGTGTGTCAAATTATACAGTTGCCTCATCAAATGATTGTTGGAAAAAATTATAGGTTCTAAAACATTCAACAAAATTCAACAAATTAATTTAATAAATATACTATATTTTTAAGATTCTTTAGTGAATGTGTAAAGCTATGCAATTTCTTCATCAAATGATTGTTTGGAGCAAAATCCAAGTGTTAAAATGAACTAATTACCATAATTGAACAACAAAACTAAGAAACTCCATGTGGAGAATATGTGAGCTCAACTCTCAGGGTAATTCAAATTTTCATACCAAAACGATGATAAATTCAATTCCCATCGAAGTCAAATAGAATGTGTAACATACACATCAGTTTTCGTTGTGTTTGAATCTGCTTGCAACGTTGAATTCAAACCGTGTAAATATTTGGAGATACATTTCAATAAAGTATAATGACAAGAATAAAAAAATCATGTTGATTTTAATATAAAATAAATGAAAGGTTTGATGATTAAAATTTCTAAGAGAAAGCTTTAAAAAATCGTATATTTGTAAGTGGATAAAAATATATTGAACCATCCAATTACTTGAATAAGCTAAGTTACATACGGAGATCAGAAATGATGGTTATAAGAAATTATTTAAATTTATAGGCAGATAAAGATTTTATGGTAAACAATGAAACTGAATGAGATTCAAAGAGTCATGGACATTATAATTTTAAGATTTGCTGTATCATTCTTAGTTCACTAAGTAAGTGACTTATATTTAATTTTAGTATGTGATAAATAAAATGTCAAGTTTAATATTTTTGGATTTTAAAAAAATTATTAATTAAATCAGACAAAGAACAATTATACAAATGAAAAATAGAAAGCAAACAATTTTGTTTGAAAACAATAACAAATGTAAAATATGGAAAAGGTGTTAAACTTATCTTTACAAGATTCAAATAAATATTTTAATTATAATAGAATTGAATGCATAATCTAAAACAAGGTTATAATATTTATTAGACATAGTATAATGAAATTTGTAAGTTATATATAAAGAGAAAACAATTTTATTTGAAAGTAAAAAAAT
This sequence comes from Torreya grandis, assembly GCA_037957365.1. Taxonomy (NCBI): domain Eukaryota; kingdom Viridiplantae; phylum Streptophyta; class Pinopsida; order Cupressales; family Taxaceae; genus Torreya; species Torreya grandis. Next base: position 1,033,162 of record JARHVA010000157.1, read on the forward strand.
ATATAAAATATGAAAAAAAAATTCAACTTATGTTTACAATATCCAAAAAAATATTTTACTTATAATAAAACTGAATGCATAATCTAAAAAAAGTTTATGATATATATATATATATATATATATATATATATATATATATATATATATATATATATATATATGAAACTTATTTTAAAATGAAAAAGGAACATATAAAATGAACAAAAATAAAGAAAATAGTTTTTTTCCTTATTTTTTAATAATAATTTTGTTAGAATAAAAAATAAAAAATAAATATTTTTCTATGACCTATAAAAATTGGACTAATTGTAAGTTGCAATTCACATTTTTTCTAAACTGAGTATCTTCCTTGTTTAATAATAGTATACTTTAATTACTTTGAAAACAAAATCCTAGAAAAAAAGAAGAAGAAAGAAAGAAAGATAGAATACTAAATCCTTTCTAATGAACAAATATTGATAAGTTACAAAAATTAAAAAATTATAACTTTTAAATTGATTTTTTTAAACTTATATATTGAAATTGAGATTATATTCATTGGTTAGATAATTAGACACGTACAAATAATTTTATACAAAATTTCTAAGTTTTAACTTTATTTATTATTCTTTCCAATGCAATTAACATTTAGAGTTGATATTGAACATCATAAATTTTAGGTATGGTGTGAAATGTTTATCGATCTAATTATAGTTGAAATAATTTTAGTTCATTTTGATTGTCACCATTTAATAAATTCAAGAAATTTTATTTTGTGCATGAGATCTATTAATATATAATATTTGATTTATCATTTTTTTGAGATTAATAAATAGATTTGACTGTATTTCAATATCAGATAAATATTTTAAAATTTTTATTTAACATTTTAATATTTAATTGAAAATATATAAAAGAAAAAATAATTGAAACAAATATACCTATAATATAAAATAATTTATGTTAACCATGAAAGTGAAAAATGAAATCTATAACTACATATCTTTAAACTTAATTACAATTCTTCATTTGTTATTTTATTAGTTATTATTTATACATTTAAATATATTAATTAAAATAATATTTAATAATTATATATATATATATATATATATATATATATATATATATATATTTTAAAATAAAATGAAAATGTAGTGTGCACCTAAATAATTTATTACTTAGTTTCGTAACATTTATTGGCTCTGTTCTTTATGGTTTGATACTATGCATATGGATAGGTAAAACAAAATTTATTAGTACCTGTCGGTCAGGAAATATTGTAATGCCTTGGTCTAATTATTTTCATTTGACTGCAGTCAATAGCCAATGAGAATTTGTGCTGTCACAAAAATTGAAACAATTTATAATGTTCTGTATTTTTATTATCACTCAGTTGCAGTTCAAGAGCTAATTTATAATGTTCTGTATTTTCATGCAATGCTATTAGTACCTAACAACATTTTTCAGTGGCCAATGACAGCGCACGGTGCAGGGGGTTGGAAAATTATATACGAAGATTTCTGATTATTTTATTCTTAATTCAGTTACCACTAAGCAGTGGTTTATTGTCTATGAATGAGCCAATCAAATGGTTTTCATTTTTTTTTTAAGCCTAAAGTTCTGTCAATGTTTGCGCTGGTCATTTAACTCCTGTAAGAGGTAGACATGGCCACCTACATGTTGTTGTGTGAAAATGCTAGACATGTGTTTGCTAGTGGTCATGGCTATCAATATGCTGAAGGTCAGTGGATGCAAGTTAAAATAGGCAAAGTTTCTGTGGGAGTCGACCAAGCATTGGAGCACTTCACTGCAAGCAGGAGAATTTCAAGCCATCAGATTTCATTTGCAGATCCACTGCATCACATTACTAAAACCTATGTCCATACACCATTGAATATTAGAATGGATAATAAGGGTGAAGCAGAATTGCATGAGAGATAAGGGTATGGCTTATTTTCAAAGCTGCAGCAAGAGCGAATAGGGGTTTATAGAACAACACGAAAAATAGAGAAACAAGGTGCATAGTTCCGGTATATGCTTCGAAGCACAAATGCAAACTGGGGTATATTTTGTTCACATTGTTTCTGTTGAAGAAAGTTGGCATAGAGAAGTGTGATTCATTTTCAAATGACGACACAGAGGGAGCATATTGAGCGGATACGGAAATATAAGTTTTCAATCGGCGGAGAAGACAATCCGCCTACTGAAGAAGTTCATAATGCACTCCAACATTTATCTGCAAAAACTTATACCAAGAACGTTCGTTTTCTCGTGGAGCTCATTCAGGTCAGTTGTTTCCCTATTCTGCATTTCTGTCAACTGGTTAATCTGTGTTTTTTCTTTCTTAATATTTATCATACAGGGAAGTCCATTATCTTGCCTGGTCTTTTTTATCATTTCAATCGATAGTTAGGAATTTTTTGTGATATGATAGAATACCCAAGACAATGAATATCCGTCCAATGTGGACCCATCGTTAAAATTTGTTATTACAAGAAGAGACATCACTGGAGGGGGTTGCCCCTGCAACTCTGTTGGTATTTAACAACGAGATGGGCTTCACCTTCAAAAACATCGAATCTCTATGTAGTTTCGGACGATCTACCAAAAAATGTAAAAGAGAGGGAGGTTATATCGGAGAGAAAGGTAGTGCTTCTTTTCATTAAGTTGTTTGCTGCTTAGGAAAGTAGTGGTTAAAGATCTGTTTATTTCTATAGACATATTATAGCTTTGTCAATTTCATAGTGTCAATGGTTTGTAAATTTCAAGTATTATTTTTAATAGCAGTTTCTTAGAAACGGCACAGCCATATATCTTCAACAACGAATTCAAAATAAGATTTAAATAGATCCTCCAGAAGACACCAAATTAGGCTATAGTGTTCTAGAGTGGATTTATGACAAGCCAAATGATGAATATCTCCTCAACATATACTGTGGGCGCTCCCAGGGTGAGCTTCCTAATATGGTTGTAATTCTTCCTCTGCATGGCGACAAGGTTGAAGCTGTGAAAGAGCAGCTGAGTAACATTCATCCAGAAGTTATTTTACTTTGTTGAAAATTAAAAGACTGTCCTTTCGGGAGGATAGCTAGAATTATGTGAACACAATCTCTATTTTTAAAGAGATAGAATTCAGAACAGTAAAAGACCACCAAAGTGAATCCTTCACTCTGGATCTCTCCGCCCAAGAAGGCAGCCTAGCCAATGGGAAGTGTAGTTATTACATTTGGCGACAGACGTTTCCAATGAAGGAGGAGAACAGAGTGGATGAAAGGAAAGAGATCGAGAATTGGGTGATAACACTGGCCATCCCTATTAAAGAAAGGGTTATTTCACCCAATAGAGTGGGTGCTGGATGCAAATGGTCAAGATTATGTCAATTGCAAAACTTAAATGACTTACTATGCTATGTATTATGCTTGAATTTTCTGTTGCTATTGCTTATAGTTAATGGTTTTCTTGTGTCAACTACAATATTCCTCCAACCTCTGGTATAAGCTTTCATTAAATTTTCATCCTTGTTATGCAAATGTCAATATTATATCAAATGCAAAATTTAAATGACTTTCTATTCAAGTAAAATGCTTGAATTTTCTATTGCTATTGCTTATAATCATTTAGTATATTATGTTAGGAACAATACTTGAATTTTTCATTGCTTATAATCATTTAGTATATTATGTTAGGAACAATACTTGAATTTTTCATGAGTGTTCTATTGCTACTGCTTATAGTCAATGATTTTCTAATGTCAACTACATCATCCCACCCACCTCTAGCCATCATGTACTTAAGACGTTTCACGACACTTGTTTAGTATGCAGCAAGCAATCAAAAAACATAAGAATTTTATCATAGGTATAACAAAGCAATTATGTATGATGAATCTCATGTTTAATCATTACCTTGGACAACTTTAAATATTAGTTGCATATGCACACAAGTCTACATGTTTTTAGTAGGAAAACAAACATAGGTGTTTGCTATTTAATGAACCCAAAAACTATCAAGATAATAAATTATCAATAGGCAAAGCTTCTAAAAAAAATAACTTGTATTGATTTGGATTGAATGACTTGAAATAATTATAACCCAAATCATGCTTAAATAAGCCTCAACTCAGAACTATAGTTGACATGCAAAAATTTGAAAAAAAATTAAAAGCTAAAAAAAATATTCTATTTTTAGCAGCTACTATTTTTAGTAAGTTTCACATGCAAGTGCACGTACCTTTAAAAATCTCTCAAAATACTCTAAACACTAAAATTAACATATTAGATAAATTTTAACTGAAGTTCACGTCCAGTCATAAAAATATACAATTTTTAAAAATAGAAAAATCTTGAAAAAATCAATAAATTACAATTTTGGACTATTGTCCCGACTTCTGCTTGGATGGTAAGTGACCAATGTTACAAATGCAGATAGTCCCATAGTTTTTTCTATTAAAAAACATTCTAAAATTTACAATTCTCAGCATTGCTTTCTCCATCGAGACCTGCAGAACTATCACGGTTAATAGGTTTGTGTTTTGTAGATAGGCTTGGAAATTATTGCATCATATAATTTACTTTCTCCCTCACACTCAGATTTACTAATTTACTATTACCGTGCACTTGGGTATTTTATGTGCCCAACGACACAGTTAATTTAAATTTATTTATCTTCTTGTTAATTTGATATGGAGAGTATGCAATAGTATGATTATTTTCAGCATTTTTCAAAAAATATTTTTCACCTCGTATGTTGATGTATAATAATCAATCTTCCTTGGTTAATTTATTAATAAAACCAAAAACTATCAAGACAATAAAAATTACCAATAGGTCAAGATCATGAAATAATACTCAGAATTGATTCGTATTGAATGACTTGAAATAATTATAAACTCAAATCATGTTTAAATAAGTCTCAACTTAGAATTTAGATTTAACATGCAAAAACTAAAAAAAAAACTAAAATCTAAATAAAATCTATTTTTAGCATCTGTTATTTATAGTAAGTTTCACATGCAAACAGGTGTTTCTCTAAAAATCTCTCAAAATATCTTAAACACTAAAATTAGTCTATGGGATGAAATTCAACTAAAGTTAACCTCTGGTTCTAAAAATGAATAATTTCTTAAAAGAAAGTTCTTGAAAAAATCATTAAACGTTAATTTCAGACTCTCGAATGATCACATTTGGCCTTATAAGAATATTTAAATCAACTCTAAGCAGATAACGTGGCTTAGAACAACATCAAAATTTTTGAGATGATCATTTTGGTTCATGGAAGAGATCAAACAAAGCTATGGCTCAAAATTTATGACCTCCAAAAAATCGACCTCTTCTTTTCTGCATCAATTATTTCCAACCCCTATAATACATAAGATTAACATTGTCAATATGACACTGATAAATATTTCTTTACTATTTAAAAATAAATGGTAAAATCCCTTTGAGAAAATCTAAGCCATCCATTCTTATATAAATCTATACCATCCATATTGAAATTATATTGTTGAAACTAACTAGTAGTGACCTTTGACTTTCCCACCTTCCAATCAGTGAAATTACGTTAAATAAATTAAATTATTTTATTTTTGGGACAAAACAATATGGCTAGCATATGAATATTTCCACTTAAGAATATGAAAATAATATCAATTATTTTAATTTGTCATCAACCTTGCCCTCTCTCTAGCCCTAGTGACTTACCCTTTGCCAAATATTTTTATTTATCGTTTAATTCTCTTGTCCCTTTTTCTTTTTTTTTGTTTTAAAAGTGGAATGGCTTTAAAATATTTCTATTTTTAAAATTTTGAGGTTATAATTATTTGTGTTTAAAATTTACTCTGAAAAATTATTTCAATGTTTAGTCTGCACTCATATGCATATTTTTATATTGGATTCATTTTCATAAGTTGCAATGATGTAAAATAGAATAACATAGAAATTCTATTCCTAAAATATCCATAATGCATTTTTTTGGTAAGTAAGAAATATAAAATTTTTTAACACTGGTCTTTTCAAGGTCTCATTAAATGGGTGGAGCCAAATAAGAAGAGTTATGTTCAAAGACATGGATATAATTTTATTAGTGTAATGATGTGTTATATTTTTTTTTCCTCTTTTCCTTAGTTTAATTTATTTTATTTTGGGTTACTTGATTAAGAATTTAGAAGTTTTGAAGGGTGTATTTCCAGATGATATTTGTTGAATTTTATTTTTATTTTAAAATATAAAAATTTATTGTTTTAGTTTATTTTGATTTTGTATTGGTGAGGCTATAAGAAACTTTTATAGATTTACTAGCCTTGACCCTGGGATTGTAAGTTACCCTAACATTATAAACTGTGAAAAGACATATTTATAGTAGGCACCTATAGATCTATTTGACCATCATTGTTTTAATTACATGTGACAGATATTAAAGCTTCAACTCGACTCTTGTTGAATTCTAATACCCACTAACATGGTATTCCTTTGCTTTGTATGGTTTAATACTATGCATGTGCATAGTTTGAACGAACGCTATTTAATTCTAGCACCCACCAACATAATATGCAAATTACATATAAATTGAAATGTAACAAGTTATAATTAAGATGTAATTTTAATTTTATGAATTTATACATATATATTGATAAATATTAGTTTGTAATTAAAATTATTTGTGATAAGTTGGATTATTATTTTCTATAAAAATAAGTATTAATTTATACATTTAATCATACATTTACATTATTAAAATTGAATGTATAATTGTTTTCATTTCACTATTAATACACTCACCCAATGTTTTATTAAATTTACATTCAAATTTATAAGTTAATAATTTATTTTAAAAATTTGAGATTTTGAAATTTAAAAGAATATATATATATATATATATATATATATATATATATATATATATATATATATATATAATGATTTAATTTATAATATTTTTTCAAATAGCTCATAAATTTCGAAGTGTTACATCCTTCATACATATCTACCTTTCAATAGAAGAATCTGAAAAACTCTTACTCGATTATAATGTTTTATAATTTTCTGTCGAAACATTAAATCCGAAAACTTTTCAAATTTTGAACCAGATTAATAGTCCCAATCCTCTTCCTTAGATAATACTCTTCACATTTGAGAGCGATCTTCACATGGGAGAGCCCGTAAGCAGTAGTGCTATGTCAAATTCAAAATCTACTGAACTTTATAAGTAATATGTAACTTTCAAGTAAAAACACTCAAAAGAAAATATTATTAGTGCATAGAATCAATATCTACTTAATTTCATAAACAATATAAAATTTGGAAATAAATATACTAAAAAATTAATTATATATATATATATATATATATATATATATATATATATATATATATATATATATATATATAATTATTTTATATCAATTTTTAATTATAAAAAAGTACATTAAATATGTGTTTATAAAATAAATTTTAAATTATAAATATTATAAACTTAGTTTCATCTTTAAAATGTTATAATTTAAATACAAATTATATTAAAAATGACCTATAACCAATTATTAAATAACTCAAAAAATATGCCACAAGAATAAACTTGCTTTCTTATATACATTAGTTCACCACAATTTAATGTTTTTCCCATCTACATCAAAATCAAATTACTAAATTTTAAACATACTTAGATGATGTTATGTTTTTTACCCTTAAACCCTATGTTGATCAATTGTTCAAAAGATAATGTTGCCTATTAATCACCTTTGAGATGTTCATATTTAAAAATAAATGCAAACATAACCTTATGGATTACCAGCTTTATACTTGTCTCCGCATATTTCTATATCAATAGTTATATGGTTGTCATAACCACCGACTTTTAACTTTAAAATAGTATTAATAATTTATTCTCTTTCCTCCATTAAATATATCATTCAAATTAAAACTACAACATTAAAATAGTGTAAAAATTTTCTTCTTAATTTATTTCAAACATATATAAACATTTAATATTCAAGGAGACATATATATATATATATATATATATATATATATATATATATATATATATGATTTGTGAAGCCTTTCAAATACATGCTTTCTTAACTTGTGTTCATGGTCTGTGATTTTATTTAATAACTCTAAGGACTAAATTTATTGGCCTATGCTAAATTCCAAGTTCCATCTTAATAAGGAAGATGCATAAGCCATTTTAAAATTATAGATTTTTATTTTGGATGAATATCTACAAAAAATTAAAGTTTTCTCTCCGTGTCATGCTAGAAGGACTAGTCTTAGTCTACAGCCACGCCATTTCCTCGATACTCTCTTTGGTTGGGTTACAATTTGTTGGCCCCTCAACATATTGACATTGATGCCCTCAATCACTAGTGTCATCTCTAATCTCTCCATCATATTTAGGCTTAGATATTTTATAATATCTAGGTGGCTTGTATTAAGTGCAAAAAATCCTATTTATTTTAGTGTATCCTTTACCAAGTTTTACCTTTGGGGAATATGCACAAGTACATGGTGCTTTAAATCCCACTTTCCTGGTTGTTATCACCTAGAAACTATCAAACATCTATTTTGGTTTTGCCATCATGCCCAATCAACCTGGAGATGGATTCATACCCTCTTTAAACCCTTCAGGGTTAAAATGTTCACTTAGAAAATGGCTCTTCTAGGGGATCCCATCATGTTGTCTACAAAATATAATAGTTTTGGTAGCATTTTTATACTAATATTTTATTTTAAATTTAGAAATATAGAGGTCAAACATGTTTTAATAATGGACCTATGGAAAAAAGTTTTGATATAACTAATAAAGTTGTTGTGATTGCTAATATTACCCTTCAAATATAGAGTCAATAAAATAAGGTCTGGTTTGAGCTTCACCATCTGTAGATCCTCCTAGACCATTAGAGGAATGCTCATTGTGTGCTCAACTGTGAGCTTGTTGATCCTCCTCCTCACCACTCTTTTCCACAAATGGGTAGAGGCACCACCACTCTCGTAGATGGAGGTATGGAAGTTGGAATATCTCCACTCCTCATTCTCACTAGCCATCTTCTCCCATAGGCTCTGATATAGAGGAAATAAAGCCAATGGAGGTAGGTAATGAACCTAAAAACTATCAAGACAATAAATTATCAATAGGCAAAGCTTCTAAAAATAATAACTTATATTGATTTGTAGTGAATGACATGAAAAAATTACAACCCAAACCATGCTTAAATAAGCCTCAACTCAAAATTAGAGTTGACATACAAAAATTTAAAAAATAAAAAAGAAAAAAATCTATTTTTAGTAGCTATTATTTTTAATAAGTTTTGCATGGAAGCATGCACAGCTCTAAAAATATTCTAAAATAAAGTAAACACTAAAATTAGTCTATGAGACAAAACCCAATTGAATTTGATGTCCAGTCTTAAAAATATACATTTTTTTAAAATAGAAAATTCTTGAAAAATCATTAAATAGTAATTTTGGACCCTTAGATGATCACATATGGCCTCCAAAAAATATTTAAAACAACTCTAAGTAGATATAGTGGCTTAAAAAAGAAACAAGTATTTTAAGACGGTCATTTTGGTATGTGGAAGAGCTCAAATAAATTTATGGGTCAAAAGTTATGGCCTCTAGAAGATTGACTTATTTATTCTAGATCATTCTCCCCTTGTTGAAAACAACTCAGCTCCTGTGAGTTGTCATGATTGTACTGCTACCTTTTTTCTTTGTCAATCTTTTTTAGATCTCATCATATAATCTAAGTGTTGTATTCTTATTTCAATCCTTCCCACTACACCAAATACCTATTATAATTCCCTTTCCTTGTGCTCACTGTCTTTATATCTAAAACTTCCACTATTTTTTATTTTTCTTCTTTGGAACCTGCTGCTCTCAATTTACTTATTCATCTTCATCACCTTCATCATATTTTCCATGAAATTCATATAAGTTTGAAACATTAAATACTAAGGAGATATCAAAATTATGTAATAAACTCACTTCATAAGCATTGTCATTTATTTTCTTTACAATTCTACATGGTTCATATTTCTTGTACTTTAACTTGTTGTATGTGTATTTTGAAAATATTTCTTTCCTCAAGTAAACCATTACTAACTATCCTTACTCAAATACATTGGATCCTCTTTTGACATATGTTGTTGCTTTATAGTTCCCATTACTTTCTTGCAAATTTCTTCTTACTCCTTGCAACTACTGCATATGCTCCACAAATGCTTCTGCATCATCACTAATTTGATTTACAAATAGAAATTGTACCAAATATAAAATAACCATAGTATTTTTCTCATAAATAATTTTAAATGGTGATTTTCCTATTAATCTATTCACTAAACTATTATATTCAAACTCAGTTTATGATAAAGCTAAATCCCATTCTTTGGGCTTCTCTCCCACTATGCATCTCAATAAATTTTCCAAGCTCCTATTCACAAATTCTATCTATCCATTTTTTTATGGGTTATATGCACTACTAAATTGTAGATTAATACCCTTCTTCTTCCAGAAAGAACTCCAAAAATGACTTAGAAATTTTGGATCCCTATCTGATATAATAGTTTTTGAAACACCATGCAATCTCATAATATCCTTAAAAAATAATTTTGTAACTTTAAAGGCATCATTGGTTTTTTTACATGCAATGAACTGAACCATTTTATAAAATATTTCTAAAACAACAAAAATTGAATCATTACCTCTCTTTGTATTTCGTAATCCTAACATAAAATTCATAATCAAATCAATCCATGGTCCTCTTTGAACTGGTATTGGCATGTATAGTCTATAATTTTGTGCATATATTTTAGCCCCCAAACATATCATGCACCTAGAAACATACCTTGTCACATCTCTCTTCATCTTTGGGAAACAATATTTTTCCTCCACCAAAGCTATTATCTTCATCTTACCAAAATGTCTAGCCAAACCTCCACTATATAAATCTCTTATTATATTGTCTCATAGAGACCCAACTGGAAATCAGAATTTTTTTACTTTGAAGAAATAACCTTATTATATAAAATACTCACCATGATTAGTTTATATCCCATCTATTAATGGATTTCTAGACTGCTCAACTACCTTTTCAAAATATGGATCAGTATCATATAATTTTTTTATAGCAAGAAATCTAAGTACTTCACTCACCATAGTAGTTAATAACGCTACTTTTATGCTCAATGCATCAGCTACTTTATTATATTTTCTTGATTTATGTTTCAACACAAAAATATACCTCTACAAGAAAAAAAAACCCACTTTGCATGCTTACTATTCAACTTCTTTTGTGTATTCACATACTTCACAGACTCATGATCTGTAAATAGGATAAACTCCTTGGGCACCAAGTAATGCCTCCAATGTCTTAATGCTTGTAAAATTACATAAATCTCAACATTATAAGTAGAATACTTTATTCCTGCCTCATTCAATTTTCCACATAAATATGATATTGGCTTTCCTTCTTGACTCAACATAGCACTAATGGCCAAAAATGAAGCATCAAAATTAATGTCAAACACATTTTAGAAATTTGGTAATGCTAAAATTGATCTTTCTAAGATTTTAAAAAATTTAAAGCTTTCTATGGCTGATCTAGTCCATATAAATTCCTTTCCTCTCATGCAATCTATTATCGGTGCCACATTGCTACTAATAATTTTAATAATGTTTTTGTGAAAAAATACTAAACCATGGAAACTTCTTATCTCTATTATAATTTTTGGAATAAGCCACTAAACAATTGCCTTTACCTTTTCTTCATCCGTTCTTTCACCATCTACTAAAACTATGAATCCCAAAAATACTAAATTGTTTTGTATAAACCTGCGCTTCTTCAAATTTAAATACAACTTCTCTTTTCTTAACAAATCTAGTACCATTCTTAAATATTGTAAGTGTTCTTTATTATTACTAAATATTAAAATTTTATCAAAATAAGCAATAAAAAACTTACCAATATATTATCATAGCATTGTATTCATCATCCTCATAACTGTGTTAGGTGCATTAGATAATCCGAAGGGCATCACCATTCATTCATATAAGCCATCCCTAGTCTTGAATGCAATTTTCCACTCATCTCCTTCATGAATTTGACTCTGATAATAACCACTCCTTAGATCAATATTAGTAAAATATTTTGCTCCTATAAGCACACCCATCATATCTTCTAAATGAGGTATAGAAAATATATACTTAATTGTAATTTTTTTAATTGATATACTATCCACACACATTGTCCATCCTCCATCTTTCTTTGGAGTTAATAATTTTGGTGTTGCACATGGACCCATACCCTTTCTTAACAATTCAATAACCTATTTATTTAATTTAGTATGTTTTATTGAGCTCATCCTATAAGCTACTTGAATGGGTAGAGTTGATCCTAGAATCAATTCAATGTGATGTTGAATATCTCTCTTTGGTTGTAAATCATTTAATAATTCATCAGACATAATGTTTACTTATTCTTTCAACACTCTTCCTACATATTTTGGTATTTTCACCATTTTGTGTCTTCATTATTTTCTACTAATACATAGCAAAAACCTATTACCTTCATATCTTGGATAAAATCTTTAGTAGAAATCATGTTTTCTATCTTTTCTTCTTTTTTAAGAGGTAACAAAACTACCTTTGTAGCACTTTTTGAAAAAAGTATACTTGTTTTTTGCTTCATTATAAATTACTTTCTTGTCAAATAACCATAGTATTTTCATTAACACATGGCATGCATCCATTGAAATAACATCATACCATATTTCATCATTATAACTTTTTCCTACAAAAAAAAATTAAGCACCTTTTATCTATTATAACTCCATTCTCTTTTTTAAACCATGAAATATGATAAGTATTAGGATGATTTTAACATTATAAATTTATTTTCTCTATCATTTCTTTAGAAATAATAATTTTACAACTACCACCATCTAAAATTACTTTGCATACATTTTCATCTGAAGTACATCTTGTTCAAAAAACATTTGATCATATCCATGCATCACCACCTTATTTGTTTTGTACTTTTTCCTTCCTTGGTGAGATCATTGTTCTTATCATGGGATTCTCTCCAACATCTTTAAGTACAACTTTAATATTTTGTTCTTCTATTTCAGCCTCAATTAAATTCACTCTTGGGCAATCTTCTTGCTTCCTTTCTTGATCTTGGTAGCGTTAATACTCAAATGCTCTGTGTCCTTCTTCACATCTATAACAAACATAAGATCTACATTGATTTGTAAACCATCCTCTAGAACCACTGTAACCTCATACTCTTTGAAACCCTCTTCCTCTTTATTGGTATTAAAACCTTTATCTATTCTCATCTTTAAATTCTACACCATGTGATTATTCACCTCTATTAGTATTAGGACCACTTCTGGTGGTACTAAACCTAACTCATCCCCTTATTGGAGGAGATCTACCTCTTCTTGGACCAAGAGATGTTCTTCTAAAATTTTATCTATTTTTTTTCTTGTACTTTTAAAGCTAATTGATAAGCCTCATCCATGCCAAGTATTATATGCATACTTAATTTATTTTGAATAGTAAATTTCAAACCATTTACATACCTTACATCCATCTTCTCTTTTGTTTTATTATGCTCCACTTGTATGGAAATCTTATAAAACTCATATGTATACTCTTGTATACTATGATCTTTTTGCCTCAAATTTTAAAATTTTATGTATAGGCTTTTTGCATAATGCACATGAAGATATTTATCTCTCAACTTCATCTTCATCTTTTTCCATGAATTAATCTTCTCTTTACCTTTTCTCTATATCTCTTTCTATATGTGATCCCACCAAATCATTTTATGACCTTTCAATTTCATTCATGTAAACATTACCTTCTTGGCTTCTCTCATATTCTTCCACTCAAAAAACTTATCCATGCTATTCATCAAATTTATCAACTTCTCTGATTTTAAACTACCTCCATAATCTAGAACATCAACATCAATTCCTTCAATCTTTCCTTCTAAATTTGAAACCATCCTCTCTTCCATCACTGGTGGCTACTCTTTATGTTCATCTTACTGAATTTCTTCATCATGATCTATGCATTTCTCAATTTCATCGCCACCTTGTTTTTTCCTCTGATTGGTGATAACCTTTGTTAATTTTTGCACTTGTCTCTACAGGGCTTGTATAGTCTGATTCATCTACATAATACCTTCTCATCCTCTCATTATTTCTTACTCCTCTAAGATTCAACCTTGCTTTGATACCAGATAATGAACCTAAAAACTATCAATACAATAAATTATCAATAGGCAAAGCTCCTGAAAATAATAATTTGTATTTAATGAATTGAAATAATTGCAACCCAAACCATTATTAAATAAGCCGCAACTCAAAATTAGAGTTAACATGCAAAATAAATTTAAAATTTAAAAAACTTCTATTTTTAGTAGCTACTATTTTTATTAATTTTTGTATGCAAGTGTGCATAGCTCTAAAAAACTCTCAAATTAAATTAAACACTAAACTTATCCTATGGGATTAAATTTAACTAAAATTGACATTCGATCTTAAAAGTATATAATTTTTTAAAATAAAAAATCTCTGAAAAAATTATTAAATAGTAATTTCAGACCCTCAGATGATCATGTATGGCCTCTAAAAAATATCAAAAACAAATCTAAGTGGATAGAGTATCTTAGGACAATAACACAAATTTTGAGATGATCATTTTGGCATGTAGAAGAGCTCAAATAGAACTACAAGTCAAAATTTATGGCTTGCAAAAGATTGGCTTGTTTTTTTTTTGCATCAGTAAGAAATGGAGACCCTCCCGCCAAGATTTTCATGGGAAGCATGATTTTGAAGCTAATCAATAGGCTAATGGATGGGACCTCCTCCCAATTGATGAATATCCTACAGCTCAAGATGGCTAGGGAGGAAAGCCTCAAAACCCCCACCCCTGCCTCCTCTGTCAGCTGTCATGTTCACAATTGTTGCTTAGTTTTTTCTTGTTTTTTGTGCTATTTCATTCCCTTTTTTCATTGATGTGCATTTAAGTTAGTATAATATTTATTATTGACTGGGTTATGACATATTTTGAACTTTTATTTTTCTCAAGACTTCTTTAACTCAATGTGACTTTTGAGATATGATTTTACCACCTATTTTTTTACGTAATTAACTTTATAATATAATTTTTTTTGTTAAATTAATAGAAATATCCTTTTCAACCAAAAAATTATAAATTACTATTAAAAAAAAATACAAAACAAATATTATAAATAACTTATAAATAAATATCTATATCTATAAACAATACATATTATTTTACTCGCAAAAATTATATATATTATATATATATCCTATTTATATCATATTTCAATTAAATAATATTAAAAAACAATAAAAAGTTTATTATCAATCACAGCTTGTACCTTGCACCCATTCAAAACTTGGAAATGGTCTTAATAAAAGAACACAATACAATGTCAATGATATTGTTTATATTTAAGTTCTTTAGATTTCTCTACGTATATTAAAACTATTGATATGTCTTTTGATTCTAAACCAATGCAGACAGATGTTTATGCCATAGAGACGAAAAAAGCCGGTTCTTTTTATTTTTTTATTTACAAAAGTCATTTATGATTCATTAGTATGTTTTTAAATAAATTATTTTGTTTGTTCCAATTGTAATTAAAATATTTTTTTTCCAAGTGAAACTTTTTTATTAACTACCGAAAATCACTTATTTTTTATTAATTGAAAATTTATTTATGTTTACAAAAATTTTATTCCAGATAATTGTTTTTTTTTAAAGAGAAGAAACAATATTTATTTTTCAAAAACTTAATGTCACGTAATTATACATGATGAATTATGATTGGTCTAGAGCACAATATTATAATAGAGTTTTATGGATTGCACATAATTTAGTTGGTTGAAAAACATCATTCGAATTTTATTAGTTAAGATTTAATTTAGATAAATTAGGGAAGAAGTGTCAATAGATAAATATATATTCATAGTTTAAATGGTTTTGTTTTTAGATTAAGTATTATTTTTTATTGGAGTTATAAATTTGATTTGGGACACAAGGAGACTAGTGTTTAAGAATCATTAAATCAATATAAACAATTATCACAGGTGACTGAAATCATGAAATCAACTCAAACAATGATATTTAATCTACAAACGTATAACGAAATTCAACCTAAATGATATTAGGCATAACCAACCAATCTACATTTCCTCTTCTGAACACAATATTTTATAATTAACATATAATTATCATAGTACTATGTACCAATTATCCAATTTTTACTTCATAATCATCAATCACACTATAATATATTTCAACAATTAATATATTAATATACAATATATTCACATCATATTTAAATATTTTAATTTTTTTTAAAATTAAAACTTCTTATTTAAATTAATTTAAAATTTAACTTTCTTTCTATATCTATATATAAATTATAGTTTTTAATATAAATTAATTTTATTATTCCTGACAGTTGTGAACACAAAACTTAAGTGCTCTATTAGTAACACCCATGTTCGCTTGGAATTTGTGCAGTATTCAGGAAAATGCGGAGCCGCAATAAATGACGAAAAAGCATAATCGTAATTTTGTAATACTTTGAGCAATTTCTACAAGAGTTTCCGTAATCTCGATTGTCTGGAATTATGCCAGAAATAAATAAAACTAATTGGTTTTACACAATTTTATTCAAGAATCAGGTGCAGTCTGGCAAGGTTAAATGCAAAAATCATAACACTATAATGTCATCAGGCAAAATGATTTACTAAATTTTATCAAAGATTGATTATTGCTTTTACTGTAAGAGAAATTCAATCAACCTTGCAAGAGGGAGAGCCACAAAAGCGAATCATATTTATCTGCGGCTTTCCTTTCATTACAATGCACATCCATGTTGAAGTCGTTGGGCTTTCCTTTCTTTCCTGGTTCCTTGCAGCTGCAGTATTCTTCTTCGTATAAATCTTCTGCATGATTAATTTCATTGGTTGTAGACTGCGCGTCTTTGTAGAATGAACAGAGCAGAAAAAAAACAAGAAAATAAACTCAGACTTTAACACTTTGCTACAGCAAGTTAAAAACAAGAATTTTTATTGATCTTCTTGAGAATCTTGATCTTCTTTTTTTGTCTATTACAATGCTGCGTCCAAGGCGTCTTTAAATAGATTTGAATCCAAAAATAATTGATTGATTAACTAATCCTTAACTAATCTTCTAACTGCTTGAAAGAATTGAGTCTAAACTACTTAAACTAACTGATTCCTAACTGTCAGTTAACTAACTGAATGTTAACTCCTACATGCATGAGAAGTGAGATGGACTTGGTAGTTAAGTTGGAGATGGAGAAATTATCTCTAGTTAAACTTGAGTTTCTAAAACTCCCCCTTAATTTCTACCACTAACAACTTCAACATTTACAATGCCTAAATTTTGTCTCAGATAATCAAATGTCTCATTTGCTAATGCCTTTGTGAATATATCTACCAATTGATCTTCAGATCTGTAAAATTTCAGATGGATTTCTCCATTGTTTGCTAACTCTCTGATAAAGTGAAATCTTGTATCAATGTGCTTGCTTTTTTTGTGAAAAACATGATTTTTTGATAATACGATTGTTGATTTGTTGTCACAAAAGATTGTTGTTGATTCCTTCTATGCTTGTAATAAATCTTTCAATATTCTTCTCATCCAAGTTGTTTGACATGCTACTGATGTGGCTGCTACATACTCTACTTTAGCTGATGAAAGTGTCACTATAGGTTGCTTTTTGGATGCCCATGTGACCACACCTGTGCCTAAAAGAAAGGCATGTCCAGAAGTATTCTTCCTGTCATCAACGCTACTTGCAAAATCACTATCAGTAAAACCAATAAAACTAAAATCGTTAGTTGTGGAATATAAAATTTCATATTCTGTAGTTCCTGCCAGATATCTCAATATCCTCTTTCCAACTTGCCAATGTGAGTCTTTCGGTGACTCTACGAATCTTGAGATTAAACTGACCCCATACATGATATCTGGTCTAGTAGCTGTAAGATACATCAAACTACCAACTAGTCTTTTGAATGTTGTAGAATCAACATTAGACCCTTGGTCTTCTTTGCTAAGTTTGGTCCATGTATCAACTGGTGTAGGTGTTGGTTTACAATTTAGCATCTTAAATCACCTTAACACATCCTTCGCATATTTAGTTTGACAAATAAATATTTTCTTCTCTGATTGTACAACTTCTATGCCCAAAAAGTAATTCATTAAGCCCAAATCTGTCATTTCAAATTATTTCTTCATTGTTGATTTAAAAGTGTCTACAGACAAATTTTCAATAAAAATCAAATCATCAACATACAAACACAATCAAAATCTGGCCTTCTTTGTTCATTTTTGTGTACAAAGTAGGCTCACTATTGCTTTTGTTGAATCCATTGTTTCTCATGTATGAATCAATCCTGCTATACCATGCTCTTGGTGCATGCTTGAGACCATAAAGGGGCTTCTTCAATCTGTAGACTTTTTCTTCACGTCCTTGCACTTAATAACCTGGTGGTTGTTTCACATACACTTCTTCATCTAGAAAACCATTCAAGAAAGCTGATTTTACATCTATTTGATATACATACCAATTATTTTGAGCAGCTATTGATAAAACCATTCTAACAGTATCTAGTCTAGCAACTGGAGCAAATGTTTCATTATAGTCAATTCTATGTTCTTGTGCAAAACCTTTTGCGACTAACCTTGCCTTGTGCTGTTCAACATTTCCATCTACATCAAATTTAATCTTATAAACCCATTTGACTCCTATACAATACTTACCTTCAGGTAGATTAGTTACATCCCATGTTTGATTTCTTTCAATGGCATTCATCTCTTCATCCATTGCTTTTATCCAATGTTCCTCATTAACTGCTTCTTCATAATACATAGGATCATGAGTGAAAAGAGCAAAATTTGAAACCAAATCTAATTTCTCTTCTTCTTGATTATAAATCTCATTCAAATTTCTCATTTTCTTACCTTTCAATCTTGATCTTAAAGTGGCAAGAGTTGGATCTGATTCATCACTTACTTGTGAATTTGGAGTAGGGTGACATGCATGACTAGATGATTCACCTTGTTCAAACCTCCTAGGTGTTCTTATTGGAGTGCTTGTTCCTACTTGTGGAGATGATTGTCCACCTTGCAAATTTTGTTCTTCAGATTCTTCTTCAATTTGTGGAATTGGTGCTCCAATTGTGATGGTGCTACCATCCCATGCTTCTTCTTCCTTAAATTCAACATCTCTGCTAATAATCACTTGCTTTGAAATTGGGTTATACAACTTACAAGCCTTTGATTCTTCACTATAGCCAATAGAAATGCATTTCTCACCTCTATCATCAAGTTTTCTTCTCAATTTAGATGGTCTAAGAGAATATGCAACACAACCAAAAAATTTGAAATGATGTACACTACGTTTCTTACCACTCCACGCTTCTTGTGGAATTCAATCTCTCACACTCTTTTTTGGGCTTCTATTCAGAATATACACTACACATGCTACTACTTCTACCCAATATTCATTTGACAAGTGTTTGGCATTCAACATGCTTCTAACCATCTCCATGATTGTTATATTCTTTCTTTCTACTACACCATTCTGTTGTGGTGTGTACATTGTAGTCAATTGCCTTTTGATGCCATGATATCTACAAAAATCTTGAAATTCATTAGACATATATTCACCTCCTCTATCTGATTTAAGTACCTTGATATAACGGCCACTCTGCTTTTCAACCATAACCTTAAATTCTTTAAATTTTCCAAAGGCTTTAGACTTATTTTTGAGAAAATAAATCCATGTCTTTTTGCTAAAGTCATCAATGAAGGTTAGAAAATAAGTACTACCTCCAAGTGTTGTAATTTGCATTGGTCCACATAAATCACTATGGACTAGCTCCAATATTACCTTTGCTCTATATGAGCCTCCTACTGGAAAGCTCTCTCTATGTTGTTTTGTCAAAATACAACTATCACATGAACTTCCTGGCTGTTCTATTGGTTGTAATCCCTTCACCATATATTTTTTTTATAATAAATTCAAACCTCCAAAATGTAAATGTCCATACCTTAAGTGCCATAGCCATGATTGATCTAGATGCATGGTTTTGAAGTGGGCTTCCTCTTCTCCTTGGATGCACTGAATTCAAAGAGGGAACATCCCATTCTTGGTCATCTCCACTTTTCCTATCAACCTGTCACTTGGAAACTTGTCCAGTATTGTGCAAACATTATCCATAAATGATACTTTATAACCTTTTTTTACTAACTATCCAACACTCATAAGATTATGCTTTACTCTAGGTACAAAATAAACATCAGGTATAAACCTTCTTTCACCATTCTTTGCCAAAATATTTATTACACTTTTACCCATTACATCCACTTTGATATCATTTCCTAATTTCACTTCAAATTTTACAGAATCATCAGGACTAGCAAAAAATTCTTTATTCCCTGTCATATGATTACTACATCCACTATCTAAGAACCAAATATCTCTAGCTTTTTCTTGAGTAACATTACAAGTAAGAAATAAGCTTCTAGGATTAGAACTAGATTCACCTGTGTAATTAGCATTCTGCTTGTCCACATATCCTTGTTTCTTTCTGAAGTAACTTGCATAATGTCTATATTTCTTGTAATAATAACATTGAATATTAGATTTATCAAACCTTTGTGAATTGTGCTAGAAGTGATTGTCACCATGTCCTCTACTACTGTAGTTTTGATTATTGTGTTCACCTTGATCTGGTTGTTCCTTCTAGTTTTGCCTCTGCCTCTTCCTCTGAAGTTTGACCTTGCTCTTCCTCTTACTCTGGAAAATGATACCTATGACTTGAAATCATTCTCAAGAGAAGTATTGTTATTTCTATTCATTCTGGATTCATGTGCTAACAAAGAATCCATTAATTCATCTACAGATAACTGTTCTAAATCATTGGTTTCCTCAATAGCTACAACTATTGCATCAAATTTACTGGGTAAACTCTTGAGTATTTTTTCTATGATCTTCTGAACAATTATTGTTTCTCCATTAGATCTAATTTGATTCACTATATTCAAAACTTGACCCATAAACTGGTCTATTGAATCTGAATCATTCATTTGCAAGTTTTCAAAACTTCACCTAAGAGATTGCAATTTAGTAATTTTTACCTTTGTATTACCTTTATAGGTAGTCTCCAAGATTTTCCATGCCTCTCTGGATCTTGTTGCTATTGCAACTCTGGAAAAAATTGATTCATCCAATACCGGTTGGATTATAAATAAAGCTTTTGCATCTTTTTTCATGTTCTCTTTAAGCTCTTCATTTTGTGCTTGAGTTAATCCCAGATGGGCTGCCTCATCTTGCAGTTCTACAAAACCACTTTCTACCAAATCCCAAACTTCTTGTGATCAAAACAAAGTTTTCATCTTAATTGCCCAAAAATCATAATTCTTAACATTAAAAATGAGAATTTGAGGCTGAGAGATACTGTTGTTCGTTGCCATGTCAATTGTTGAAGTGACTAAATTTTCCTTCTTCTTTTTTTCAACTTTATCTGCTGGTGCTTTTCCATGATCTAACTTTGAAATAATAATATTTTTTTTTAATAGAAAAATAAGACTGCGCTTCACATTAGATAGCACTTGACTTCTACGTTGGTTGGGAGTGTTTCTTTGACTTAGTACTGCAATTTTTTTGACTGTGTACAGCCTCCATGGATTCCCTTTGGCTACACTTTACCAGTTTGAAGGCAAGGATGGCTCTGTTGACTATGTGTTGACCTTGCTCTTCTAACCAGTGATTTGATAGTGCCTCAAAAAACCTTATGCGAGCTGCCTACTAGCTCTCGGCCTAACATCCTTTGGCTGCACCTTGTTGGTTGCTTGCTGTTCGTCGGCCTCTTGACTGCGTGTACTGGTTCTAAGCTACACACTTTTCACCAACTAGCACTTCCAACCCCACAAAGTGCTAGATGGCCTTGTAGGTTTGCACCCTGTTATTGATGCCTCTTTCCTTAGATAGCTCGCGACTCTACAATTTTGTCTTCTTTTTTTTTAACTCTGATCTCTTCTTGTGTGTTGTTGACTACTCTCTTAGTAGGCTCTTCTCCACTGAGCTCTCCATTCCTTTCCCATGATCTGCTTGATCTTCAGGCTTTGATACCAATTTGTAGAATGAACAGAGCAGAAAAGAAACAAGAAAATAAACTCAAACTTCAACACTTTGCTACAACAAGATAAAAATAAGAATTTTTATTGATCTTCTTGATAATCTTGATCTTCTTTTTCTATCTGTTATAATGATGCACCCAAGGCATCTTTAAATAGATTTGAATCCAAAAATAACTGATTGACTAACTAATCCTTAACTAATCTTTTAACTGCTTGAAAGAACTGAGTCTAAACTGCTTAAACTAACTGATTCCTAACTATCAGTTAACTAACTAAATGTTAACTCTTGCATGCATGAGAACTGAGGTGGACTTGGTATTTATGTTGGAGATGGAGAAATTATCTCCAGTTAAGCTTGAGTTTCTAACAGTCTTTTGTAATAAACAATTGACCCAAGTCATTAAATCTGCCTCCATAATTTGAATTAGAAGAAGCTCTGATGGATTGTAAAACAGAATTTGAATCACAATTTTCCTAATAATAACCAACTATAATAGTAATAAGATCTAATATTAACAAGTAAAGGTTACATATGAACATTACTAGTTTGGATGGGTAAATTGAAAGAATCATTTTATTAAAGTATGCCTTCTAGATTAATTAGAATTCTACTTTTACATAGGAGCATTCAAGGATCCTTAACCCTTCTTAAGGGTCTTATCTTCCTCATTTGATCCTGGTCTTATCATTCAAAAGGTGTTTATAAATCAATAACACTATAGGTGATAAATGCATTTAAGTAGGTACTACCCACCGAGATTGTATATCAAAATCTCATGTTGAGGTCCTTGCACCCTAATACCCATACCATCTAATTCTTGGGCATCCATCCATGCTTAACCAGTAAGATACAATGATAAACTCATTCATTGTACCCTTTCTTAGTGAATTATTTCAATATCAATAAAGTGATCATACACATTCCACATGCAAGAGGACCTGTTATTGTTCATAAAGCGAATTGTTTGAAGTTGTGGGGGAAAAGTGTTGCCTTCTAAAAATAGATAGTCTAATTCTCATTAGGGTCCTTGCACTCCATTACCCTTTGTCATTATTGGCCAAATATTATCTACTTGTAGCAATAGAATACGAACAAAAATCAAGTTCAATAATAATTTCAAATTCTCAAAAATTCTTTTACTCAAGGACAAACTTATCTATTTATTCCCATTAGAGAAAACCATCATTGTATTGGTTATATACAATAACCCTAACTTGACCATTCTTATTAAGGGAGAATTACCCCTTGTGAGTTCCAATGTAAGGAAGTCTTTGTATCAATAAGCCATAATCGTATTTAGAAAACCAATAAAACCACGCAACTCAAAACTGCCTCATCTTAAGTGAGCCTTATAATGTAAATGCATGAAAATAACCTCTTTCACATTTATACCCATAGGGATATAAAACAACCTTCGATTTTGGGGTCCTCGAATTAGGTTCTCCTGTTGCTTAATAACATATGATTAAGTATATTGTACTGGCCAATCAATAATAGTTTGAGTAGAAAATGTATAAGAATTCTATCACTAGATCTTATAAGCAACCTCTTCCATCATTTCTAATGAATAAAAATGTATTAATTGAACTAGAGGATTTGTCAACAATTACATTTTCCAATAATGTAGTTTTTTATATTACTAATTGCAAAACTGGTGTAAGTATAAATTTAACTTGTCCATGAATGGTAATGATTCACAATGTAAACTATGCCACCACAACCTTAAAGGGTTGTCTTAGGGACGTAATGAAATGTTATAACTATCATCCACAAGGGCATGTTTATACAAACCTTAAATCTCATTTATTGATCTAAGATATTCAATATTATCAAATATTTCCAATACCATATGGTTCAATCATACAACTTATTCATGGAGGTAGTTAACATTATAAATGAGAATTGCATTGAGAACTATTGTATCTTGTTATCCACTTCAATCTAGGTGATAGCAACACGTGTAATTTTTGAAATCATTAAGCATAACTAATGCAAGAAATGACTCATTTTTGTAACAAAATATTTTTCCAACATAGCATAAAAGTGAATGCAAAGAATGTACTTCATAGATCAACATGTATAAATATATCTAAACAACTTATAAAATGAAATAATTATAACATAACTGCTCTTTAAAGAGGAATTTTTACCACTACATGACTAATCTAGCACATTATCACCAAATGTCAAAGACTGGAGGCATGAAGTAATTTAGGATAGCCAATACATAAATTCTCAAAATGTTTTCCTTCACATGGTATAATAAATGAACATTTAACATGGTTGTATGTGTGCATGTGCTATGGCCAATTCCAGCTAATGAAAACATAAAGTAACTAAGTGAAGATACAACAAGGTCTTGGAGTAGCTTCTTAGTGGTTTTGCATGACTTTCCTTTTACTCAATTGAACACAAGTAATTACATATATGGCAGTAACTGTTCATTGAAATATGGTTAATCCATACTCTATATCTCTAGATATATGTTTTAGAATGATAACATTATCAAGCAAAACTAACTATTATTTACAACATATTTAATATCTCCTACATTTCATCATAATAAGAAAAATAACATTAACATGTATGAATTTCCATAAATAATGTTATAAAATTCATAAGAATGCAATCACATATTTTTAAGCTACTTGATCTCACTTAAGGCACAAATGAGTTCTTCTTCAAGATCTACGTCTCCTTCATCTTCAACATCTTCTTCCTCTTCCAAGGTGTCTTCACTTGTAGGGGCATCATTATTTATTTATATAGCCATGAATAGAGTCTCTTCTATTTCCCTGACTGATGTGTTCTCATTGCTCTCCTCAGCGAAACTACTTTCCTTTTTGGAATAGAGGATTTTATTTTACTTACAAATCTTATTCTTATATTATTTTTGTTTGAAGATTTTCTTGTATTGAGGTTTTCTTTCCTTCTTTTTCCTTTCCTCATTGTGATTTTCCTCATCATCAATATCATCCTTATGTGGGCAGCTAGTAGAAAAATATCCTATTTTACCAAAATCAAAACATTTAAAAGGTAGCTTACCTTTGTATTATCTTGATCCTTTCTTAATATTTCTTACAAAAAGTGCCTCCTTTTCATCTTGTTCATCATTGGTGTAACCACTTGATTCAGGTTCTTTATTCTCGCTTTATTTCAGTCTTTAAAAGTTGCTTCCTTATTAAATGTCTTTTCATTTTTAGTTCTCATTTCATGCACTAAGAATCCCATGCATCTCATCCTTTCTTAATGAGTTTATTTGTTCAAACTCCAAAACTTTTTCATCAAGTCTCAAGGGAAGTGACCCTAGCACTTTTTAAATTATCATGGATTCTTCAACCTTTTTGTTGATTCCTTTGACTGTGTTAATAGTCTCATCCACACGAATAGTATATGCCACAACATTTTCTTTGCTTTTCATTTTTAGCCTTTCAAATTAACTCCTATAAGTTTGGATTTTTACATTCACTTTATTTTCACCTTCATAGATGTTCTAAAGTTTGTCCCATATTTGCTTTGTTGAATCACATTACATAATCTTGATAATATCTTATTCTGATAAGCCACATAAAAAATATTTCATGGCTTTGGAATTATTCTCACTAGAATTTCGACTAGATCTGTTGGTGAAGTTGTTGGTGTAACATAGTCATTCACCACTGTTTACCAGATATCAAAACCAAAGGGTATTAAATAAGTATGCATCTCTATAATCCAAAATGCATAGTTTTTCTTTCAAATAATAGATCCTTTTTTTTAGAGAAACCTTCACCTACATGATGACTAATCATGTGTGATCCTATGATCTAACTTTCAGTGGTTAGACTAATTCTAAAGGAACCACTTTGATACCAATTGTTAAACACATGATAAAAATTCAAATTTTATAAATTATTGTTCAAAAATAAAGCATTCACGTAATATATAATAATTAAGCAAAACAAGATTTACGTATAAAACCCTCTCTTAGAAAAAACCACAAAGTAGAGATTATTGGATCTATTGTCTCAATGCATCCTTAAAATAATAATCCTTTAACAAAATTTTGTAAGCACCAACCTACTTGGAGATACCAATCAAAACCACCAAGCACTGACTTAACAAGAGACACCAATCTCTTTATTCTAAGGCAATGACCTCTACTGAAACAATCTTTCATCTTAATATTATTGCTTCATCAACGAATGATCATAAATTCAATCTCCTCTTCTTCTTCTCCACAAAAATCTGCTTATGCTTAAATGATGGAAAGAATTATTTGTCATATTTTTTCCAATATTATATACATCTTGTATAACCTCCAAAAGCTCATCACAAAGGAGGCATCCCATCGAAGAGGTACCCTTTAATCAAAATATCTATATTTAATTAAATTTTAATTAATTCACTAAGTGGGGTGATTTTCCCAAGGCAACTATATATCAAGTAGGTTAATGCATCAGTGATAGGCTTTAATACATGTCTTAAGATGGGTAATTTTAGATTTAAACAATCTTCTTTGCATGTGTATTCTTATTTAATTTTGGTTCTTTCATTATAATATTATATTGTATTAATGACACTTCTGTTGACAGTTTTGTGAATTTCTGTTACACTAATTATAATGACTAAATGACATCAATGACAATATTCCAATAATTATGATTGATATTTTTTTTAATAAATTAAATAGAATATTTAATCATTTACAATTTAAATATTTGTTTACTTTTGGAACAACCCTCCTAGTTCTACTAAAAAATTGTAATAAGTTTTTTTTTAAAACTAAGCATTGAACATAGAATCAACCACTTACTCGAATTGCTATGCAATCAAGTCTACCCTATCCTAGCCTAAAGATCTAGACCTGATTCCTGCACCACAACTTGGACAGCCTACATATCCACTCTTTAGAATCAGGGTCTAATGTCATTCTCCTTTCAAATATGATGGTACCCTTCACAAGATGTCATCACCAAAGGGATTGACACTTTAAGCTAAATATGGAACAATAATCATGACATAGGTGAGCTTATAAAGCTTAGGTCTACAATCCCATAACTAAGAGACACACTCTTATCATAACATATTACTAATCCAAGCTTGTGTGCTTACCCAAGCACTATCACATAAAAATATAGATATAAGTAATGATGAAGGAATCCACATTCCTAGATTCATAGAGAATAACATGCTAGGCACAAAATTAAGATAAGTACACAAACAAAGAAAGACATATAGTACATAACAGTTGAACCTATATTTTAATCATACTTTCAATATTCTATGCACGCATACAATTAGTCCATCTAACTGATACAAACATAACCATTAAATCATTAAATCATTAGAACAATCAATTTAAGTAAGAGTCTATATATACAGCAACAATATGTACCACTTGGGTATATACATCTAAGCTAAAAGATCTTATGATATCCCATACTATCATAGATCATGATCACACTACCCAACATTAACAACCTTCACATCTATATTTATTTAGATATGGGTCAAGAGATAATGAATACAATATGATCCACCTGGGTATTTTTCATACTATAAAACTCTATGACATCCCATACAATAATAAGTATTTTTGTTTGAGTATCTGACTCAACACCAACAACAATATTCGACCCAACCATAATAATAAAGCAAGTCAAAATTATACTATCTGAGTATACCTTTAGTAACAATCCGAAGAGAACATAATCTTTAAGTACACTTCATGATGCACTACGTTATTCTAGAAATTTTTAGTCACTTGCACAGTTAACTTTCTCATAAAATATACCACAAATAAGTTTTCATCCTTACAAGATGCGACAAACTTGATCTTACTAACAAGTTTGCATAATAGTACTATGCTGCATAAATGTTATTTGCTTTCACTATTATTTATAACAGATGTCATACTAAGGAATACCTATCAAGGTTAGTTTTTTATGCCCATGCTCACTCCCTAAGCTGGCATACATATCTATGATGTCACCTGCATGCACAAAATTATGATTAGATGTAGTTCTACCAAACAACTAGAGGTATCAAAGTTTACTCAATAGTTTCCTCATATGAACACATAAAAGGAAAAGGTATTAATAAATTCTTTAATTATAGAGAGAAGACCCATTGGTCTTTACAACCCTATCACTTACATCAAATATGTATAAGCTAGGACTATTGATGTCCAACATCATTCTCATGTCCTCCTACTACCACACTATGATTTTTAACTACATACAAAAAGGGTATCAGATAGTTTGTATACTGCTAAGTAAATCCAAATCATAATATTATCTTATCAGGTATAATATCTACATATAGATAGGTTACATATCCATAGACTAAGTATGTTTTGGTTCTTGATTCAAGAATCCTTACATAAGAATATCATCCAGATATACATATAAAAGGACTTTAAGATCATGCATGCAATATCAAATATCAATAAATATTGCTTGACTATATCACACCAACTGAGCATGATAAAAAGTTAGTGTAAAACCAATAGTTAAAATAGAGATAAACATTGTTCATATTAATTGAGTGAATTTATTGAAAAGAGCCTCTCATGCTAATCACTCATAACTGAATTTGTTTCCAAATAACATCAAATTCGTGCAAGCTTTAATAACAAATATTCTTGTTTATACAAGAAAATAAAATAATGTCATCATCTTAGGCCATTATGTCATAAATCGGGTTACAAAAAATAACTTAATCAATTACACTTATAAGTTGGGTTAAACTTAGATATTTACATAAATCAAATGCATTCCTATAATAGTACACACACACACACACACACACACACACACACACACACACACACACACACACACACACACACACACACACACACACACACACACTTTTTTACCTATAATTTCTAATTAATTTACTCATCTAGTTCCTTCTAAAGAAAGCTTATAAAAGAAGTAATGTATTCCACTCAATCTAAATTCTTTGTTAGTTATCCCATAAAAATGTCATTGTCACTAAGTAACAATTTTAGTAATACTTGTTTATATAACCTACTTGGTTTTGTGGATACTTTTAATATTTTTCATTTCAAAAATATCCAAAAATATTAAGAGATGAAATAAAATCTTGTATCAAAACATATTAATATATCTAACTATTTTGAATATATATTTGTACAACATTAATAACATAGATTACTAACCAACTATGGGTCTCCCTCTACCCTTCTCATCAATTCACAATGACTTAAAACCAAATATGCACTAGCCAATGAATTATGAATGTTCTAACAAAATAAAATAAAGTCACTTTCACCATATAATTGCTACACATAGGTAGCAGAAGTGAAATGACTCAAACTTTTAGAAGGAACCATGACCACAGTACATATACATTTTATGTATGTTCTACCCAAACATGGACATAGATGCATATTGGTAGTCTGTTGAAATCACAAAGGGACTTTCTGAGTCCATTAAAATACTTAACTGAAATGGAATGTGGTTCCACTTGAATTTAAATAGATGAGATAAAAGAATGGTGGTAGTTCCAAAAACTAAGCACTCAATGGAAATAAAATACCAAATAGTTGGTACTTGTTTCTTATTTCAAAATAATATAAACACTTAATGTACCGATATATTATATAATCTAGATGATTGATATACTTGTTTAAACTTGAAATGCCAAGAATCATACATTAACCAAATACCCAATCTATTTTAAATCTAGTTTTATAGGTATTATTTATATATATATATATATATATATATATATATATATATATATATATATATATATATATATATATTCAATTTCTAACCATGTAAATTGATTTGCAAATTATATATATATATTATATAGCAACATAAATTATTTGCAAATCAATTTACATGGTTAAAAATTGATTAATTATCTATAAATAAGTATACTGTTAAAAATAGATCCAAACTAATGTTATAATGTGCATGATAGCCATGGAAATTACTATGCATATTACAGATCAGGTAGTATATAACCTTTCAGATTTTGTATGATGTGTAAAAGTGGTCTTGTATATATTTATTGCTATATGGATTTGAATAGAGAGCTCATGATGGTATATAATTGGGAGTGGTATATCTTTGTTTCATATCCATATTGCCCGCATAAGTTACTAGAATCGATTAACTTGACTATATATATAGGAGTAGGTTACTATTTTAGTTGTCTGTTGTGTAAATTGCATATAAATTGGAATGTAACAAAATATTATTAAGATGGACTTTGAATTTTATATAAAATTATAATTGAGATGAAATTTTAATTTTATATATAAGAATTTCTAATTGAAGTTACATGTAAAAGGGAATATTGTTTTTCATAAAAATAAATATTAATTTATATATTTAATTGTACATTTATATTATTAATAAATGACAATGTAATTATAAAAGTAAATATTTATTATTTTCATTTCAATATTAATGTATTCACCCAATATTTTATTAAATGTACATTTAGATTTACAATTTAATAACTTATTTAACAAAAAATAAGATTTCAAAATTTAGAGGGAAATGAGAATATATTGAATTATGAGTTTAGAGGGAAATGAGAATACATTGAACTATGAGTTTAGAGGATAAGATTATATATTTTAATTTTTATATGATTGCATCATTATTTTTTACAACCTTTTATAAAGGTTATGATTTAATTTGTCATATTTTTTTAAATAAAAATTTTAATTTTTAAATATTTCATAAATTTCGAAGGGTTATATTTTTCATATG
Source organism: Torreya grandis (assembly GCA_037957365.1). Lineage (NCBI taxonomy): Eukaryota > Viridiplantae > Streptophyta > Pinopsida > Cupressales > Taxaceae > Torreya > Torreya grandis. The sequence goes on from JARHVA010000157.1 coordinate 1,064,106, forward strand.
TAACTACCTTTTATTAGAATGGATTTCAAAATCTTTTACTCGATTTTAATATTTTTTTATTATGTTTTTTCAGAAATATTAAATCCAAAACCTTCTCATAATGTCAAAGCAAGTTCTTCAAAATCTACTTAACTTCACAAAAAATATGTAAATTTCAAATAAAAACACCCAAAAGAAAATATTATTAGTGCACTGAATCAATATTTACTTAATTTCACAAAAAATATAAAAATTTTAAATAAAAATACTCAAAAATAAAATATTAATAATACATCCAATATATCAAATACTATTTATATGTTTTAAATATATTTATTTTTATATATATATAATAAATTCTTTAATCTAATTTAATTATTCCATATCAACTTTTTATTATATAAAAATATATTAAATATATATTTTTATAAATTAAATTTTAAATTATAAATTTCAAATATTACAAACTTATATCTATGATTTAAATATAAATTAAATCAAAATTTGCCTATAACCAATTATCAAAGAACTCAACATAATCAAATTCTTTGTGTGAAGGGTATGCCACAAGAATAAAGTTCTCTTTAATAAATATCAATTCCCCACAAGTTAACTTTTTTCCCATCCACATCAAGTCAAATTGATAACTTTCAAACATACATAAATGATGTTATTTTTCCCCCTTGAACTCTACGCCTATCAATTATTAAAAAAGATAATGTTGCCTATTAATCACCTTTGAAATGTTCATATTTAAAAGTAAATGCAAACATAACCTTATGCATTACTAGTTCTATACTTGTCTCCACCTATTTCTATATAAATAGTTATATGGTTATGATAACCATCGACTTTTACATTTAAAATTGTAATAATAATTGATTATTGTTCCTTCATTAACAATATAGCGTTCAAATTAAAACTACAAAATTAAAATAGTTTAAAATGTTTCAACTCAAATTATTTTAAACGATAAAAAACATATAATCTATTCACAGTACATATAGTAAATTTATATATAACTATCTAACATTTTTTAATAGAAAATATAAATTGCCAGGGCTTCTACATACTTGCTTTTTAAACCTATGTTCATGGTTGGTGTTTTGTTTTTAAGAATTTGAAGGATCAGCTTTCTTGGCTTATGCTAAAAAAATATCTGATAAATATTTACACAAAATTAAATTATCTTTTTTCATGTCATGTTGAAAGGATTAGTCTTAGTCCATAATTACACTATTTCATCGATATTTTTTTTGATTGGGGTACAATTTGCTGGCCCTTTAGCATATTGATATTTATACCCTTAATTATTGGTGGTTTCTCTAATTTCTCCATCATGTTTGAGTTTGGATATTTGATAATATTTAGGTGACTTGTATTAAGCTCAAAAACACTTATTTCGTTTGGTGTATCTTTTACCCAGTTCTGCTTATGCAGAATAGGATCAAGTACATGGAGGTTTTTAAATTCACTTGCTCAAGTTATCACCACTTAAAAACTATCAAACATTTATTTTGGTTTTGCCCTCATGCCCAATAAGTGTAGAGATGAATTCATACCATTTACAAACCCTTCAAGAATAAAATTTTCACTTGAAAAATGGTTTTCTTGAAGGACTCTCCTTGTTACTTATAAAATATAACATATTCAGGCAAAGTTTCCATATTGATATTTTATTTTAGATTTGGAAATCTAGAAAACAAACATATTTTAATAATAAAGCTATGGAAAAAATATTTTATGTAACTAATAAAATTGTTGTGATTGCTAAAATTATCTTTCACACTCAGAGTCAAACAAATAAATTATGGCTCGAGCTTCACCATATGCGTCTCCTTTTGGACCATTGGAAGAATGCTCCTTGTGTAGTTAGTCATGAGCCTGCTGATCCCCCTCCTCACCACTCCTTTCTTCGGGGTCGTGGGTGTGGGGAAAGGCACCACTGCTCTCACAACCAAAAGTGTTAAAATTTGAGGAGCTCCTCTCATCGATTTTACTGGCCATATCGACCCCAAGGATTTGATAGAGGCAATAGAGACAATGGAAGTGAGAGGGTGGAGACCCCCTCCATAAGATAAATTCATTTATTTGGCATTGTCCATCTCTCCTCCTTGCCAGGATTCTTAGGTACAACATGATTCTAAAGTTAACTAGTACTCTGATGGATAGGACCTCCTCCTAGTTGATGAAGATCCCCTAGCTTGGGATGACTAGGGATGAAAGCTTCAAGACTCTCTACCTCTAACTCCTCTATCAACTTCCATGTTCATAGTTGTTGCTTTGTTCTTTTCTTATTTTTTATGCTAGTTAATTCCCTTTTTTAATTGATTTACACTTAAATTAATTTAATTGTGGTTATTAGTCGAGTAATAACTTATTTTAGACCTTTTTTTTTCTCGAAACTTCCTTAATTCAATGTAACTTTTGAAATTTGATTTTTTTTTAATATATATATAATTAACATTGTACTATAAATTTTTTAGTTAAATTAATAAAATACACTTTTCAATCAAAAAATATATAAATAATAAAAAAATACATAATAAATATTATAAACAACTTATAAATAAAAATCTACATTTATATTAAACAATACATATTATTTTACTCACTAACATTATATATATTAAATATATCATATTTATATTAAATTTTGATTAAATAATATTTAAAAACAATAAATATTCATTATCAAATTAGAACTTGTACATTGCATCCATTCAAAACTTGAAAATGGTCTTAATAAAAAAAACACCATACACTATCAACGATATTGTATATATTTAAGTTCTCTAGATTTCTCTGTGTGCATTAAAACTATTGACATGTCTTTTTGATCTAAATCAATGAAGACAGATGTTTATGCCATAGAGTCGACAAAAGTCATTTTTATTAGTATTTTTCTAAATAAATTATTTTGTTTGTTCAAATTATAATTGAAATAATTTTTTGTCAAGTGAAACATTTTTATTGACTAATGAAAATCACTTGTTTTTAATTAATTGATTTTTTTAAAATATTATTTCAAATAAATTTTTTTATTAAAAAATAAATAAAAAACAAAAAAAAACATTATCTATTTTTTTAAAACTTATTGTCAAAAAAAAAAATGATACATGATGAATTATGATTAGTTAACAGTTCTACTAAAGTTTTATGAATTGGGTATAATTTAGTTGGTTGAAAAACCTCAATCAAATTTCATTAGTTGGGATTTAATTTAAATAAGTTAAGGAAGAAGTGTCAATAGATAGATATATATTATTAGAATTATAAATTGGATTTAGGATATAATAGGAGGATCAGTCCTAAGAGTCACTAAATCAAAACAAATAGCTACCATCTATTACGGAAATCATGAAGCCAACTCAAACAATGATATTTGGCCTACAAGTATCCAATAAGATTCAACTTGAGTGATAAACACAACCAACCAATCTATATCTTTTAAACAATAATTGAAATGAGTTTTAAACAAATAATATTTTATAATTAACGTGTAATTATCGTAATACTATATACTAATTACTCAATTTTTACTTCATAATAATTAATCATACTATGATATGTTTCCACAATTAATATATTAATATATAATAAATTTAACTATTTAATTATTATTTTTTATTTTAAATTAATTTAAAATATAACTTTCCTTCCATATTTATAGATAAATTATAGTAAATTTTTAAAATAAATTAATTCTATTATCCCTGACAGTGTGAACCCCAAACTTAAGTGCTCTATTAGTAACACTCCTGTTTGCTTGGAATTTGTGCATTATTGAGGAAAATGCGGAGGAGCAATAAATCACGAAAAAACATACTCGTATTGTTGTAATACTTTCACCAATTTCTAAAAGAGTTTCCGTAATCTCCAACCAGAAATTAATTTATTATTATTATTATTAAAAAAACCAAAAAATGGTTTTACACAATTTTATTCAAGAATTGGGTGCAGTCTGGGAAGGTTAAATAAAATAAAAATAACACTATAATGTCATCAGGCAAAATGATTTACTAGACTTTATCAAAGATTGATTATTGCATTTAATGTAAGAGAAATTCAATCAACCTGGCAATAGGGACAGCCAAAAAAGTGAACCATCTTTATCTACGGCTTTCCTTTCATTACGATGCACATTCCTGTCGAAGTCGTTGGGCTGAAGCACATCATCTACAATTTCATTCGTCTCCGGTGGAAGGCCGAGCTCGTCGTCTGAAGCCTCTTTTAGAAATTGTATCTAACTCTTAGGAATAGCCTTCCTGATTCCTTGCAGCTGCAATAGTCTTCTTCATTTAACTCTTCCACATAATTAATATCGCTAGGTGTTGACTGCGTGTCTTCTGCATTAACTTGCCTCCACAATTTAAATTATAAGAAATTGGGATGGATTGTAAAACAGAATCCGAATCACAAGTTTCCTCCCTCAGAAAGTGGAATTTAATCTGACTTTAGTTGCTGATCTGAGTGACTACAGCACTCCGATATGATAAAACTCGGGAATATTTGTAGCATGTTTCCACTCTTTTCGTCAAACTCGCATTCACGCAGTCCGCTGTGGAATTTAATCTGCATTTCCTCGTTCCGTTTTCGGCGCCGCCCTCCATTGCGAGAGTTGGAGATACTCGTTTGCAGGCATCGGAGCTGAATATTTAGGGATAGAGCGGTGACATCATCAATAGTGATTTCATATATGCAGAGATGTAGCGACCACGGTGAATTAATCTGTGCGGACATGTGTTGAAGGATACGTCATTCTACGAATATTTAACTACTGGTCGTTAAGTAAAATTACCATGTAATGATTGTTCTAAGAATCAAATGCACAGTGGTCGTACAATAACTTGTACATGAAATGATTTAATGCATTTCCTTGTGCCAAACAATTATGTACACTATGCATTGCACATTGTTGGAGTGTTCTTGTGCAGTGGATAGTTAAGTTCATCTGTATGTATTATTTTTTTTTCACATCACAGAGAAATGCATTTTTGTTAAATAAAAGAAAAGCTACGAAATAGGATGATTGAAACTGCTTGAGCTACTTATTGTGTGGCTGTTTTTACTACTGGTGCGCTTATACAATCTATTCACCCTGTTTGGTGTTGAGTTGCTTTTGTTTTGTGTTAGACAATTAACAAGGAGCAACTCAAAAAATTATCTGATGCAGAGGTTTTTATATTTAACATTGCTTGATATCTTTTACATAGAATATTCTCATCTGGAAATATGTATGCTTTCATATTTGTTGCAACCTGAAATTTTATGTTATGTGTGCATTGTCCTACTCTGTTTTAGAATGCCTACAAAACCATTATAGTGCTAAGAAAAAAAATAGGTTGCATTTAGAACATGGTCTTTTAAAAACATGATTCATAATTAATTATCTTTTCTTAAGTTTTATGGTTTTGATGTTTTGTACATTGAATTTGTAATAATATATGTTTAATTTACTGTCTTTATACTATTCTTTTAAGTTTATTGAACAAATTAATATTTTTTAACTTTTACCTTGTGCCAAATAAAACATATAAAATCATGTTATTGTATCCTCACTTTACACACATAGTTCTCTATAGGATGCTTAAAGAAAAAAATAGTGTGATCATATATCGAGTTGTATTAAAAAAAGAATGTGTTTTTAAACATGAAAACTGTAGTTTTTGGAGTTGGTGATTGTTCGGTGAATTGAAAGTAGGTTTGGGATGGTTTTGATGAGTATTTTCCAAGCTTTTTACTTATCTTGTTTTTTTATTGTCTATAATTTACTTGGATTATAAAATGGAATTGAAAAACATAAACAAAATAAACAATACATTTGCATAGCAGAGAACAAGGCTTTTTTTTATTTAATAATAGACACCGTTGTTAAAAACTCAATTTAATGACATAGATATTGTCATTGTTACAAATAACCTTTCTAGAAGTCATCTTTTCAAATATAATACATTTGATTTCATGTTTGATGTTTTCAAGTGTTATTGCATTTTTGATACACATCAACAGAGATACGTGCATGAGTTATAGAGAATTTTGTGAATTGTTTAGGGAAAAATGATCCCCATGCACCAAGGTATTTTGAATTAGAACTAATTCCTAAGGAACTCTATAGGCTGCATCAAGTATATGATATTGAAACATTTTTCCATAGAATTTAGCTTTGTGTAACTTCATGTACACCAAACAATGAACATAGACTATGCATAGATAACTTTTGTATAAATTGGCTTTCTAAATGGTCAAATATTTCCATCTATGTCTGGTATTTAATTATAAAACATAAGTATTTTCATTTTAATGAGGAGGCCCCTACACTACCATATTTTGTATTATTTCATGATCAAAACCTGGTCTTTGGCCATTATAAATCATTGTATTATAAAAAATTAAACAATTATCAAAGTCCCTTGTCACAAACATATCTATCAAAAACACATTTTGTGTTTTATATTTGTTGGGAAACAAATGCAAAAAAATTGCTATCATGTGAGCTATTTAGAATGTTAGAAACTGCATATTGTTTTAGTGATAGCATACTTAGCTCTATTTATCATTTTAAAAAAATACTTGTGACATACATTCTAAGCGCCATTATTTAGCATAGTCTTTTTGTAATGCATTTAATTCTAGAGATATAAAAGAGCATAGTTGTATGAAAGATAATTTGACAAACAATATCATAAAAAAACATATTGATTATCAAATTTTGGCAAGCGTACATTGTAAAGATGGATTTTATATAGGATAAAGATGGAATTGAAGGCAATGAATTCACCATCCAATCCATTTCATATTTTTTGGATATCAACATTTCCTTATGCTCATCAATCAGTCCATAAATAGTCAAGACCTATGATGATTATGGTTAATTGCAAAACTTATATAAGTTCATTTTTTTAAAAATAAATATAGAGCATGCACAATATGAACCATTATTTTTATAAGAAAATACTAAATCAAGGACATGTGCTATTGGTAGTTGTTTAGAAACATTACACATGAAATAAAAAGTAAACATATATGCACTATGAATCATTGATAATAGACAAGGATATAAAGTTGTAATTTTACCATTGAGGTTATATTGCATAGACATTACCACATGTTCATGCCATGTCTTTGAATTTATTGAAGGACATGGTGTGTAACAAATAAATAACTAAAGAAAAACTATCGACAAGAAAGGAAATATAAATATTTAACAAAAAATTATAGAAACAGTCATACATGTTTATGGTATTTAAAAGAAATTACAATTCACACATAGTATGAAGCATTTTGATCAACCTGAAAAAAACACATGAAAAGAATTGTTGTCAAATTATAAATAAACTCAAAGGAAATAAATATGTTTGAAATACAATAAGTCATTAAGATATGGAAAGTTTTATGCACTTTTAACACCCATTGATATTAGACTAAAAAAGTGATTTTAATTTGTAGGCATGCTAATAGATCTTGAAGAAAGGCTTGTTTCACTTAGGATTATATTTACTAAGATAAGAAACTTGGGATACAACAAGCAATAAATTGATTTGATAGGATCGATTATCAGTGTGCCATCAAGTGTTGATATAATTTAGAAATCACTACCTCGATCCATAGATGAAAAATAAATAATTTCAGTAGGTCTAAAGAGACAATTGGAGTACAAAAACACATCAAAAAGGAAGACCTCATCCCAAAAATATTATGGAGTTATTGCAGCAACTATTTGCACAGAGATTACACACTGATCATATTGTGCAAATTAAGTTTGATTGGAAACCCTTTGTATTGACATATGTTATTAAAAATTCAAATACTGGTAGCATGTCCAGTGAATCTAATATAGCATTAGTGAAAATAATGTGTCTTCTGACACAAATGAAAACAGGTCCAAAGACACTTAAGTGCATGGTTTTGTGAACTCAACATGTATTGATGTATTAGAGGATGAGCTAATTGTAATAGCATGAGTTAAAGGAAACCATCCTATTGAGATTTTAAAAGATAAATATTTTAAATAAATGAAATTTCTAGCACTTTTATTTGGAACTCCGTAGAATGATGACATTATGTCAATATTTTCATATTTAAAAATATCGTAATGAGATATTTTGCATACTAATTCTTGAATGCAATCCATCTCAAGTGTCGAATAATGCTTTTATAAAAAACATGACATACTCATGGTAGGCCAACACAAATGTAAAATTTATTTTAAATGTGTATATCGCATCAACATATTGTAATTCATATAGGACAAAAGGGAATCCAAAAATTACACATGATTTTAAAAATATACAAAAATAACATGTGGTAATAAGCATAGACCCTATTGAAATATTACATAGCCTATGAAATGCAATGCTAAATTATCAAATGATATATGCACAACAAATCATTCACTTAGAGTTATCATTACCATCAAATCATTGCTAAATAAAATGTATCTTTATAGATACATATTCAGTTCATGAATAGACATTTATTTTCAAACCTCCAATTCTAAAAGTATTCAATATTTAAATAATATTTTAAGTGTTCAAAGTATTTGAACTATGAGAATATGCCACAAGACACATTTATGTGAACCTAGAACCACCTAAGTTTTAAGAAACAAAGTCAATCATCTAATGGTTCTAAGGCCCTGCAGTTCCAAGGGCTTGCTATGTCACAAAATTTTGTTCACCCAGAACCACAGAAGAATTAAATAAGTCTAATGATCTCAAGGCCCCACAATCTAATACCTCAGACCTTCTGAGCTATGAGAAGAGATAGTTGGCATAATTCTATTTATACAGAGATTCAAAAAATAAATACTTTTTTAATGGCTTAGTGGTCCCAAGGCCTTGAGATCATGCCACATGTTGGCATCCCATTTTTCAAAGCATTTATAGAGTCATACATAATTCAAAAGGTTTAAAACCTAGGATTTTGAGCCTCTAAGTCTTGACAGTCCTAATATTTCTCCACATGCTAAATTTATGTTAACTTATCGTCATATAACATGTAAATCAAAGTTATAAATATAAAGTATCGAGTAAGTGATAAGTGGATAAGTGTCACAATTTAGGAGGCTCATGCCCAAAATATACATAAATGAGTTTGACAATAAATCAACAAAGATGGTAAGAGATAATTTAAGAAATAACTTTAAAAGGATGATTGGACACATAAATTAGATGAAAAAGTTATCATTTTCAAATAGATGAACCACCAATGTTGACTGGCAGATTTAAATGAAAATGAAAATCCCTTATTCGTATTGAATTCACATGAATCAAGCATTCATGACATAGAATTTGTGTGATATATGTAAAACCTAAGAAAAATTCAAGTAACTTCACCATCAATCTTTGAGTGAACATTGTAATTTCAAGCATCCCAATAATCAAAATCCCTAGTTTTCTAGTGAACCTACAAATTGAATTCATACAGTCAACCAAGGGATTATAAAACCTAAGATTACTAAAATGGATTCTTATTCAAAATCAACATGTGTACAATCCCCTTATACATACTCTTATGTGAGAAATATATAATAAATAGATAGAATTTTCAACAAAATCACCCTCACCCTCAAGTTCTTGTATTACACAATGCTCTAGAATGCAATGGACTCCTTTCTTCCTTACTCAACATAAGACCAATTATCCCCAGATGAAAAGTCATATAGTTTTGACCTAGTGCCCATCAAAATCATGGGACTTCATTAGCTAATGACAAAACCAGAGGTAATGTCTTGTATTTACATGCTCAGAGATTTATTCTTTAATGGTACCTATTCTTGAGATTGTATGCACCTTAGAAAGGGAAATAAGGTAATTTTTTACATTTATAGGAGGGGATTTGAGAAATATCTCAAGATGTCATGGTCTGACATTGCATGAACCAAGTATTGGCTAATGCATGTCTTGAACATAACACAATGGAAGGCAAATTAAAATAATGGCTACTAAAGATCTAGAGATAGAATCCCAAGGGGTCCCTCTCTTCCAATGGAATCATCAAATTTAGACCCATGATTAGGATAATTATGGTTGTTTTAAATAGACTATATGGATTTCCCAACATTACTCATGTACAAGTAGAATGTTTCCCTTTGTTGGACATTCTATTGCTTTTAAATAAGATTGTCTCCTTGGGAAAGGTTATTTATGTCAGGCCAAAGATCCAGATGTATCAAAATAAATAAATGCATGTAGATAAAAAAATTTATATGATGTCAACTTTACTGGATGCATTCTTTGCAAAAGTTCACATGATAAATGGGGAGTTGTGGCAACCATCGATTAAATATGTTAGTAATAAAATCTATGAGGAATATTCCTTCATGTTTGCCTATATATTTAGAAATGAAATTAAAAGGATATGTGAGGAATTCTATCCTCAAGTACACCAAATAATTCATGACACTTAGATGCCTCGTCTATTTGATAACTTCAAAAGAACCATAGACAAAATTAATAGTATTAACCTAATGTGATAATTATTAGGATTACAAGAATAAGGGCACCTCCTTTATTCTTACCATGTTAGGTTCTTAGGAAAGTTTTAGAGCAAGAGGTATCTCTTTGGATTTATAATAGTATATATGAGGATATAGGCCAAAATCATTTGACCTGTTATGTCAAAACTCCTCTGAGTACTAGGCAGCTAGAATATGTGGTAAGGACCCATTCCAACCAAGTTGGGAAGGTGAGATCCCATTAAAAAAATGATGAGTCCTAGTATAGAGAATGTGATCCTAGAAATAGAATCATGAGTTATTTCCAAGTCTTGAGGGAGAATAAGAAGTTGAACATCATACATGGTCACCAAGAGTATGAACATAATGTAATTTTGTTTAATATATCAGATGATTGAGAAGTATCGACTAGAATGAGAGATAACTAAATGTCCATGATGTTATCTCAGACCATCTAATATAATATAGAGTTTACAAAGGAACAAGTGAATCATATGGTTGAAAAACCATAAAAAATAAAGAGTCATCAATGGCACCCAACTCAACCTCAAGACTCATTAGGCTTGAGCTAACCCCCCTCTCTTATAGAATAACAGATGAAAAACATCAAATAAGAAAGGAAATTCTTATAGGTTTCCGTGGTCCCTAGCCCACTTTCACTCATCTAGTTGCCCCTATCACACTTTTGGACAAAACCACTATAGTGCATAGGAATCCATATCCTCAATATAGGAAAAATAACACATTTTTTTTGACACCTCTTACAACAGTTATAGAGGTGAGTCTTTCATAGTTTCTATATTCTTCTTTCTCATCTCTTTCATCCACACCTCCATCCCATCAACTAGGTCCATCTCCATCTAATCCACGTTCCACCATTGCTCTTCCACTTTTCAATCCACCATGACCACCTAAAGTAGTATTTCCCACTACTGTGGGCCCTTTAATTATTTCAACATCTTTCTCACCTCCTATTTACCCCACAGCCATTTAATGAAGGAGACATAAAGTCCTTCCAACCACCTTCAAAATTTAAAAACTAGAGGAAATAATATCATTTGGAATGACTACTATATAATAATCCCTTATTCAAGAGAAAGAAAATGAATAAGAATATGGGCATATGATATCCTCAGTGGACTATTCAACTGATGATGAGGAAGGGAATCTAGAAACAAGGACGTATGCAGAACCAAGGGTAGGTGAATAGGAATCCCAAAGTGAGTAAGATGAAGAGGTTGAGTTAGAGAAGGCTAAATCTATGATCATGGGAATCCTAATAGAAGGAGGAATAATAATTGGCTCCTTAGACCAGTAACTCATCATAGTGGAGAAAAGGTAAAATATGAGTGAGGTAGTTTCTTCTCTCATTTCTTCTATTACCATTGTAAATACTTGATCTATTGATTTTCATCCATATACTCCAGGGCCAACATTATATATTTTAGTTTATTCATTCATTCTTTTATCTTCTACACAAATAAATATTCCTAGGAAAGAATTCCATTATGAGAATTTGGTTACAGTTTCAATTTTAAATCCTAGAAAGCCACTAGTCCCTAGAACCTTTGACTCAATTGGAAATACCTATGCCTTAATTCTCACCTATTTAGTCAACCACCTTGATATTTGGAAAGACACCTAGATTGACTAAATAGCTAAATTTGACCCATAGAGGGCAACCTCATCATGGAAAAGTATTGTTTACCCACCATTATAGTTTACAATCTAAATAAGTACTTCATTGTCACTTTCAACATTGAATCCTCTAATAATAACTCCTCCTCTAATGAAACCTCCACCCTCTACCTCTGAAGACCCAAGTCCATTAAAATAAGAATGGAAACTCATCATTCCTTAATGGGTTAGTAAAATACAAGGTAAAAAGGATGAGAGATAAAATTTAGCTATCACCAAATTGCGTATAATCTCCACCAGGTTTGATAGATACAGTGGTACCCTTCAAAATGTGATGAAGATGAAGGAAAGAAATATACACACAAGGGGAGACATTAAATTTGAATGAAGAGAAATTATATTAACCTTGGCTAATAAAGCCAAAAAGAATCCTAATGATTGGACTGAGTATACAAAATATTTATGTGCTTTGTGGATTTCACTAGAGAGGTAATAAAGGAAATATACAAGAGTAATGACGAGGCACACCAAAGGTTACTATAGAGGTAAATCATACAAGCCCCTCATGAAATTGTTGATAGTGTGCAAAGTGTAGCTGCTTGAAAGTACAACATTTTGAATAACATTCAGGTTTTTGTAGGGGAAAGCTAATCAGAAAAGATATAGGTTCTCAAACTATGACACCAACTGAAATAAGATGATAAAATGCTCATCTTTTTTATTCAATGTTTTAGGATCAATGCCTTTAATCAGCTGAACTTAATCTCTAGTCATTATGTATCTTAGGCCTTGAAATATTTAATTACAAAAAAAGATGCTACCCTTACTTGGCATAATGTAACATCCCTGCTAGGATATAAATTTTTACAAAATGTAATTTTTTTTTAAATAAACACATATGAAAAGATAGACTAAAACCCAAGATTATAATAGAGATAATAAAATAATTCATGTGTAATCATGGTAAAAAATTCATATTAAAACACAAATTATGGATCTCTAATAACATGAGAGTATGACAACTCAATGTAAAAAGTAATTATAACATTTCAAACTCAACTCATCTAAATACATAAAAACCACCATCAATTTTCATCAATGTATAATTACAACTCTTCATGATAATTTTAAATTAATAAGTACTATATAATACAATGTATAAATAAGATACTTAGCTATTCTAAATCATAATTTTCAAACTTCAAGTATCAATGGAAATCTCAAGTGTCATCTCGATAATTAGTACTATTATAGGGAAGGAGAGCATCATCTAAGCTCTTTTTCACATCAACCATGAACTAACGATCCCCCACGATATCCCATGAAATAATAGTCCTCCCTTCATGGATGGATAGATAGTGACAGTGCAGGAATATAGAGAGATTAGCAAGTATCCTTGTGTTGTATGATTTTTAACTAACTAAACATGTAGTGTATCATAGAAAACTCGATCTATTGTAAGATATTGTATATACATATAAATCATACTCATGAAATGATAATGTCTTACTAAATATACTTTGCGTAAATTTTTGTGAATAGTAACATAAAATCAATCTATAGATCTATAAATTTTATACACACCACTTGATTGGACTACCTTTATCCAACATTGCAATACCAGTAAGCTAGTGAAGTTTGTCTCACTCCTTAATCCGCATTAGAAATGTAGATGGGTCAAATGTAAATTCAACCAAAGGATTCATCAACTTACATCTTACTAGTAAATGCATCATATGACATGCTAAGTATAGAAATATAACAACACACATTTAAATCTGTCAACTATATGTATGAACCTTTCATTATATTCTATCCCATACTAGAAATAATGATTACAAATATACCACCTAGATAAAAATACAATTTAACTATACAATTCAAACAATATATTTATTTTCTAATTATATAAACCCTATGGTAACCCATATTACCACAGTCTAATGTTTTAACTATATTTACTAAATGTAGCAATTAACTCATGAGTATTTATGAAAACATGGAAAACTCTCACTACAAATAATAGTCCATAACTTTATTTTTCTTGAAAACACAAGATGTCCAGTTTCTCAATCAATTTAATTTTAGAAGTTTACAAGCAATCATTTGCTAAACTATATTATTCAATTCTTTCACTTTTTGATTAATATTTCTTTCAAAAATATTAACCAAAAAAGTTTTACCCCAGTTTACTAATTCTACTAAAATACATAAATATATAACTCAATTTTCAAATTACACATGAAAGGTTTTCATATTTAAAGTAGTCTAAAAGTTTCACAAATCATAACCCACAAAATGAGATAGCTTTAACTTACCATTTAAATCTATTTACACATTGTTATGGTTTTGTATAAAGGAAAGGCTAAGAATCTAGATTTGAATTCCCACTTTCACACTATAGTTATTAAATCAAGGTTCATACTCACTGAGAAATATAAATCCAATGTTATTATAGTAAAATTGAAAATATATTATAGATTTAAAATTTTATATTAAAAACCCATATTCTATTCCTTTCATAAGTTGAGTTTATGAACCTTTTCCAAACTCTGCTATAAAAGGTGAATATTTAAAAAATTCCTCAAAAATGCTTCTATTATTAAAAACCAATGTCTAAGTATAAGAGTTATATTATCTAAGTTCAATTTTTGTACCTTAGAACTTAAATAAAAATATTGTACTATGAAAAATATAACTTGTTAACTAGTTAATAGTTAGGTAAAACTTTAGTTACTATTTTAGGTGAATAACCTTTTATCCCCAAACTCAACTGTAGTTTTTTTTTTTTTACTAAATTTCTAACACAAAATTATTATATACTTGTTTTATATTCATAAACACCACTATATTGCTTAAAACCATATGAGACAACTTTTTAATTCCCTGATTGTCTCAATGAAATAAGTATAAATAAATATGTAGACATTTTCAGTCACTTAAATGGCTTGATATAATTGGGGTGATACCTCCATTTCATAATTTCCTATCTCAAATTTATACATACTATTAATTATATAAGGGAATGTTGATTTTATAATTTTATACAATATATAAATAGATTAATTTATTATTAATTTTATCACAAAATATCACCGTTATCATGGATAATAATTTTGTGATGTAGTCATGTAAAATTCCAAAAAGAGTCGATTCTAAACATACTGAACTCTATTTTAAAGAATACAATCTTACTTGAAATAAGGTTACACTTAAAAATATGGAGTTCTTATCTAAATCAAGGTTTGCCTAACCATACAACACTTCTAACTTATGCATATTTAGCAATGAAATACTCAAAAGGGTTACCTATTCTCCTATCAAATTCAAATCACCTTATTCTGACCTAACCGCAATTTACTCATGTTTAAACTAAACATACATGTAGTCATAATGGTTTTTAAAACAAAATACTTAGCTACAAGATTAAAAAAATGGAAATGTTTTATCAAATTAAATTTTGTTCTATATCAACAAGGTAAGTGTTTTGATTTTACTTATTAAATTCACCCTAGCACCAAATTAGACTATATCTAGTAAGATTCGACACCAAAAATAGAGTTTAAAAGGGATATGTGATGGGATAGTATAATTAAATCAATGCCCTATGCTTTTGTACTGGAAAGTAACAAATTATAGTTAAAATTATGACACCCAATATATAATTATTTTTTTATGTTTCAAAAGGACCATACGACACCTATCTTTTTACAATTTTATTTTTTAAATTATGTATCTAATATACTTTACCTATTTATTTATCTATAGTCCCTATGGGGTGAAGCTTAACTTGTGTGTGTGTGTGTGTGTGTGTGTGTGTGTGTGAGAACCAAACCTTGAAGATTTCACTATGATTATGCCCTAAGGAGATGTCATTAATAAAACCATGGATTGAGAAGTATAAATACCTCAATCCCCATTAGAGATAGTGAAGTGCTAAAAGTTGAGAGGAATAGAATCCTCAACCACAGTACTCCAACAATCATCATAATTTTTTGTAGAACCTTTAAACAAGTTCATATGTAATAGATGGAATTCTAAATCAAGTTTGTATGTAAAAAATGAGACTCTAAATCAACAGTTGCATATGGATTTTAAATTCAAAAGTACTTATGTATTATCATCATTCTCCATAAATAGAAATAAAAAATGTGTATGTATGAGCAATGTTCATACCCCAAATCAGATCTATTTGTACCTCAATGTGATTATAATTTTATAATTTATATGTCAATATGTTGAATCTGATCCATCTGATAATTTTGTTGAATCTAACCCATATAATATGTCTCATACTATCATAATATATGTCACTTGTCCTCATAATATTGTGTAATGCCCCATATTTTCCTCATATTTGTATCAATCTATCAAATTCACTCAATATAAATCCCATTCTATCACAATCTCATATATATATATATATATATATATATATATATATATATATATATATATATATATATATATATATATATATATATATGGGATTGTGATAGAATGAGATTTATATCTATCAAATTTTCTCAATATAAATCTCATTCTATCACAATCTCATATATATATATATATATATATATATATATATATATATATATATATATATATATATATATATATATATATATATATATATGATTGTGATAGAATGAGATTTATATTGAGCAAATTTGATAGATATAAATCTCATTCTATCACAATCTCATATATATATATATATATATATATATATATATATATATATATGAGATTGTGATAGAATGAGATTTATGTTGAGCAAATTTGATAGATATAAATCTCATTCTATCACAATCTCATATATATATATATATATATATATATATATATATATATATATATATATATATATATATATATATGAGATTGTGATAGAATGAGATTTATGTTGAGCAAATTTGATAGATATAAATCTCATTCTATCACAATCTCATATATATATATATATATATATATATATATATATATATATATATATATATATAACAAAATCATATATATGGTTTTATAATTTTAAATTCAAAGTAATAGCCCTTTCCTTTTTATATGGTGTTGTAACCTATCTAATTATATTTAATATTTATCACTGGGTATAAATTAAACAAGGCATTTTACTTAAAAAGATGGTATGATCCATAAAATGCTGTGTCTCTATATGGTATAACCTTGGTTCGATTTCATGATAGCTATCAAACAAATTTAGTTTAATAATGATCTCAATATTATTATCTATAGTTTAACAACAATATGAGATTGTGATAGAATGAGATTTGTATTGAGCAAATTTGATAGATATAAATCTCATTCTATCACAATCTCATATATATATATATATATATATATATATATATATATATATATATATATATATATATATATATATATATATGACAAAATCAGATCTATGGTTTTATAATTTTAAATTCAAAGTAATACCCCTTTTCCTCTTTATATGGTGTTGTAACCTATCTAAATATATTTAATATTTATCACTTGGTATAAATTAAACAAGGCATTTTACTAAAAAAGATGGTATGATCCATAAAATGGTGTGTCTCTATATGGTATAACCTCGGTTCGATTTCATGATAGCTATCAAACAAATTTAGTTTAATAATGATCTCAATGTTATTATCTATAGTTTAACAACACTATTCCACTCACATTTAAGATCACTATAACATTCAATTTAAAGACACCACCTACCGATAAAAATTCATCTTTTGATGTTTTGTGCTTCTTCTTCTCCATCTTACATATTTTCTTCTTTCTTCTCCAACGTATAGACTATACAAATTATATTTCATTATTTCTCTTAAATACAAAAATAGATGCTTAATTCTTTTTCCAGATTTTTTTCTTTCTTTCTTTTTGTTTTTATCTTTATCTTTTTGCTATTTTTAATTCATTTCATTTTTTTCTATATTTTTTATTTATTTCACTCTTTTCTTTCTAATTTTAATGTTTTTATTTATTTTTAAACAAAATAATTCCATTTTTATATTTTAATATGAAATTTTAATTTCATATTAAACTTATTTAACATTTAATTATGCTTTATTAATTTAATGGTAAAATCATAAATAATAACTTGTATTTAATTTGCCTCTATGTGTATTAATGGCATATTAGGCTAAGTACATATAATGAAATTTATTCATACAATTTATCTACTCAAGAAAACATTAAAAAATTAATAATTTAAATAAATATCAAAATAATTATTTTTAAATGAATTTTCTACCATGACTAGTTATTATGATGTGTGCTAGATTTTGCTATCTTTTTGTTGACCAATGATGTCTTCATCTACATCATCCTCTCTAATGATGCTCTCCCTCTAGTACACTCGAGAGAAGAATTATCCTATGCCCACTTCACAATACACAGTTAATTAGAACTTATCACATGATGATAATAATAATCAACAATATATAATTGGATTAATACATTAATATGTTTAAAATATAAATGCATACATAAACTAATTCATAATAAGTAATTATGTATTATCATCTAATTAATCATAATTTTGTTATCTCAAAATAGCGTAAATATTAAACTTAATCATAAATATAACCATATCATGTATCTATACTATAACCATCCATAAATAGTCAAATAGTTAGCTTAGTGAGAAATCAGGGTGTAACATCTTCCCCTTTAAAGCTAGTCATCATTTTAGATGACTTTTTTTTAAACATATGATCTAAAATAAAGATATTATTCAACTAAAAATAACATAACATAATGGTATCTAATTATGCAAATAAATATTAAATTCTCTTGAATAACTCATCATAGTCCTCCCATGTAGCACTATCCTCAAATTATTGGTCCCATTGGACCTTGCACTATGACATCTCTATACTATGTAAACAAACTTTGTATGTGTCAGTTACCTTGATTGGTTCTACTGTGACCACCTCAAGATCCATAAATTGCAAAGCATTCTAATACAATACATATGTAAGATCAACTATATATTTTTTAAGATATGAAAAATGGAAGACGTTATGCAAAAGAACTAAGGATAGTGGATATGCAAGCCTATACATAATTTTATTTTTTACTTATAACACCTCAAAGGGTTCCACATATCTTGGTTATAATTATGTAGACTTCCTAAATTTAATCAAACTCTTCTATGGTTTTATTTTAAAAAACACTTTATTGCCAACTACAAAGTGCCTTTCTATTCTCTTTAGATCTGCATAACTCTTCTATCTATCATTGGACTTGACCAATCTCTACCTAATTAGTCTAACTTGTTCTTCCATCTCTATGATCATCTTGGGTCCAAAGACAACCCTATCCTCCAACATGTCCCAACTAATGAGTGTCATGTACTCTCTCTCATGTAAAGTGTCTCAAATGGAGCCATATTCAATGCTAACTAGTATGATTTATTATATGAAAACTCAACTAATGAAAGATAATCTCCCCATTGATACTACTGATTCATGCAATACATTCAAAGAAGGTCCACAAGCACCTAATTTACTCTCTCAGTCTCATCGTCAGTCTCTGGGTGATAAGTTATACTGAAACTAAGTTATGTATCCAAAGCTAAATTTAGAGTTGTAAAAAAATTTAAATTCATCTTTTGATCAAGATCTAAAATGATCTTATCTATAAAATTATTTAACCTATACATTTTGTTTATAAATATCTTCACAAGGGTAGGTGCATCATCTGTCAAATTATCTAGTATGAAGTGAGTTACCTTGGTTAATTTGTCAACAACTACCAAGATCATATTATGTTTATTCTATGACATTAATAATTCTTGGACAAAGTCCATACTGATCACCTATCATTTCCATTTTGGTATATCATGTGGATATAACAATCTAGCTATATGTGCATGCTCAGCTTTCACTTACTGACACTCTAGACAATGTGACACATAATTCACTACATCTTTCTTCATTCCTGGCTTGATCATAAAATTCATCTCTTGAATAAAAATCAATCACCTAATCTTTGAAGGTACTCCTAATAGTAGTTATAGCTATAATATACCTTCTAGTGACTAAGGGCATCAACTACTCTATTTTCTTTGCCTTTAATATAACTGATATCAAAATCATAATTAGATAAAAACTCAATCCAATGTCTCTAACAATTATTCAAATTAGTTTGGAAGAAAATATACTTGAGCCCTAAGTTATTTGTCTTGAACTCAAAAAGTTTTTCCAACAAATAATGCCATCATACTTGCAAAGCATGAACAATCATTACAAGCTCCTAATCATGAGGGGCATAATTCACCTCATATGGCTTGAACTTTCATGACTCCTAAGCCAATACTGCTCCATCCTACATAAGGACTCCACCTAGTTTGTCTTTTGATGCAGATGTGATTACTAAAAAATGACCATTAGGGTCTGAAACTCTCAACACTAATGCAAACATAAGCCTTCTCTTCAACTCTTGGAAAGCTAGTTCGCATTTCTCTAACTAAACAAAAAATTTATTAATCTAATGTAATGAAGTAATTGGGTTATCTATCTTAGAAATGTTTGGCATGAAATCTCTATAATAGCCTGCTAACTCCATGAAAATTCTAACCTCATGCACATTCTTCGATGCCATCCATTCCATAATAGCTCTAATATTTTTTGGATCTATAAAAATACCATCTACAGAGATAATGTGTCCCATATACTACACCCATTTATGAAAAAATACACACTTGGATAGCTTATCATAAAGCTTATGTTTTTGCAACTACTACAAAACCAATTCCAAATGTTGAAGGTGTTCCTCTTCATTCTTTGAATAGATAAGAATGTCATCCATAAAAACTAACACAGAGTGATCAAGATAATTTTTTAACACACTATTCATGAGATTCATAAATATTTTTGGAGCATTAGTTAGACCAAATGGTAACACTTTAAACTCATAGTGCCCGTATCAAGTTCTGAATTTTATTTTTAGAATGTCCTCATCTTGAATCCTCAACTGATGGTATCCTGATCAAAGATCAATCTTAGAAAATGTTGTTTCTCTTCACATTTTATTGAATAGATCATCTATACGAGGTAGTGGATACCTATTTTTGATGGTTGTCTTTTTCAACATTATGTAATCAATGCATAGTCTAAGGGTACCATCCTTCTTGAAAAAGACAACTAGTGCACCCCATGGTGACACACTTGGTCTAATCAACCTTTTAACCGACAACTCTTAAATTTGAGCCTTCAATTTAACCAAATTTGTGGTTGTCATCCTATATGGTGCCTTATACTATGGTTCCAAATCATGTATGATGTCAATATAAAAATTGAACTCATGTCTAGGAGACAACCCTAGTAAATTTTCTAGAAACACATCATGATAATCTCTAAAAAATGGATAATTTTTGAGAGATGGTTCCCTAGGTTCCTCAAGTTCATTTATCTTAATGATAAATGCATAAAAACCTTTTCCTTGATCCTTCTTAACCTACATATCTGAAATCTACCTACGCTTCAACTCTCTCTTCTTACCTTGGATTTGTGTCTGATTCATAAAATCATCAAGACACTCCACGTTATTTAAGTAGTAGTAAAATTTGTCTTTATTTTTTGTGATCCATTTGACTCCCAAGATCACATCATATGATACTAAAGGTGTTATATATAAATCCACAACTACTGTGAATTTGAGCAACCTAATCTCCACTTCGACTAAACACCTATCTACCATGACTTTTGCATCAATCTCATACTGTACTGACCATGCATTTTCCATTACACTAGCTCTTATAAAAAACTTACTAAGCATCTTAAGAGCTATAAAACATTTAGTGGCTCCTGTATCTATCAAAATAGAAACTGGATGGTCAAACAAAGTACATGATAGATCAATAGGTAGTGTCGAATACTCAACCTATCAATTATCGACTGTTACATGAATTTGCTACTAAAAACCACCTTGATAAGGATTATGACCTTTTTCCTTTTAATTTTCCTAAGGACAATCATGAGCATAACGTTCCTCTATGCAAATGAAACACCCTCCTAGTGGTCCTTTCTTGAAATTATATTTTTTTCTCATGAAACCATCTTTAAATTCATTGCTCTATTTCTTATTTTTTGATCCATTATTGGACTTAACACTCTGATTATTTAACTATTTCCTAGAGTCTCCATTATTTTGTTTCTAATTCCTATTCTTTAATTTGGAGGTAAAATTAACAAACCTCTTCTTCAATCTATCCTTAGCCTATGAAAAAGACTTCAACTTTTGCTCTTGCTTGACCACCTTGTCAAAGACCTGGTCCATGGTAGAAGGTCCATGAACATCTAACTCTCCACCAATCTGGGACCTTAAACCCATGATAAACTTTTTGATCTAAAATCTCCTATCTCCTTGATATTGAAGTACATACTTTAGCAGTTTAATAAATTACTCCTAGTACTCATTCATTCACATATCACCATGCTTCAAACACTAAAAAAATTTAAGCTTCTAATCAAAATATAACTATGAAAACCACCAAGATATAAATAAAACCATAAATTGGTCCCAAGTGGTGGTGATCAAATTTAGATTCATTTCTAACCTTTTGTTAGCCCATCACATAGATGCCTTGCCAGCCAACTAGTATGTTCTCCAAACTACCTTGGTGACCTCGGTGTAGGTTTAGTCGACTCATTAGGTCTTAGATATTGAATCATATCTCTAATACCATATGTAACTTACCCACTAGGATCTATATAGAAAAATATGTCTTTTTTAATAAACACATATACAAAAGTAGACTACAACCCAAGAGTATAATAGAGATAATAAAAGTATTAATATGTAATCATGATAAACAATTCATATTATAACATAAATTATGGATCTCTAATAACATAAGAGTATGAAAACTCAATGTAAAAAGTAATTATAACATTTTAAACTTAAATCATTTAAATACACAAAAACCATTGTCAATGCATAACTACAACTCTTCATGACAATTTTATAATAATAATTACAATATAATATAATGTACAAATAAGATACTTGGCTACTCTGGAGCATAGTTTCAAACTTCAAGTATCTATGGCAATCTTAAGTGTCATCTCAATAAATAGTACTATTTTGGGGAGGGAGAACATCATCCAAGTGCATTTTCACACCAACCATAGACCAACAATCCCCTGCACTATCTCATTATAGAATTGCCCTCCCTTCACAAATAAGTAGATAGTGATGATGATAGGACCGAAGTTCCCCGAAGCTCTAACACAACTTGTCAGATTTAAGAGCACACATGATTACCATTGTATAAGAAACTTAAGATTGCGGAAATAACCAGAAGAACAAATAACTATCAATGAGAAAACACACAAAATATGAGAGGCAACACATAATTGTATTCAACTCATTACAAAGGAAATTACAATAAAGAGATCACACTCTTCTTCCACCTCTGTGAGGCTTCCTCCTCAAGGGCTCCCAGTAATCTTCCCACCTGAGTAATCTTCTCTCAATAGGTCACAACACATAGCTAACACAAGTTGTTGTTCACCTCATTGTACGTCCAGTACAATCGAGTATGAACCAGTACTCCAAGTAGATCTCACCATAATCTTGCTCCTTGATGTATTGTTGTCACCTTGATCTTGCTCCCCCACCGATCCTCTTCTGACCCTCACATACACACATCCCTGCAGACCAACCTGATCTTACTTATCACATGTAGATCTCCTCCATGATCTAGCAACACCCTACTGACCAACCCTGATCTTACATACCTGAAAGAACATGCTCTTCCAAGGGAAGAACTCTTCAAGTTATACTTAGTTCTTCACTTAAAAATATAGCCCATGAGTCTATTATATAGATCTCATGCATACAATGATTAGACTTGCGGCTCAAGACTTGAACTGGTCTTCATCATGCAAACAACCCATTCACTTAACTGACTATTCGTCAACAACAGTTTTGAAACTGCCACAGGCAACCGACGTCAGTCCCTGTCTACCTGGAGGTGATTGACACCGGCTAATCCCTGCCAATGTCAGTTTTCTTCTGCACTATCCTCTGACCGATGTCAGTTGTGGCCTGTCGACGCTGATGACTGTCATGCTCAGAAACCTCCATGTTTGCCTTAAGGTGAAGCTTTTAGCTCCACACCCTAACAATCTCCCACTTGGAGATAAATAGTTGCACTTGTACCTATACGAGTACCTTGTCTAATCTGCATCTTGGCTTGTATTCCTCTTCAAGCTCAATCTTGAAGACTACCCACCACACTCCTTGTGGTGTTAATCCTGTGCTTGACTTTCTTCATTCTCATCTTACCTTCTTTTGCCATTGCTATACTCCCACTCAAATAGCAACCCCTGTGAGTAACTTGTAATCAACAACACTTAACAGATCTGGGCCATCTGTTAGTCAAACTCGCTCTGAGAACGTCCAACCTCGGTCTTATACCATTTGATAGGACTGAAGTTCCCTGAAGCTCTGACACAACTTGTCAGATTTAAGAGCACACATGATTACCATTGTATAAGCAACTTAAGATTGCAGAAATAACCAAAAGAATAAATAACTATCAATGAGAAAACACACAGAATATGAGAGGTAACACATAATTGTATTCAACTCATTACAAAGGAAATTACAATAAAGAGATCACACTCTTCTTCCACCTCTGTGAGGCTTCCTCCTCAAGGGCTCCCAGTAATCTTCCCACCTGAGTAATCTTCTCTCAATAGGTCATAACACATAGCTAACACAAGTTGTTGTTCACCTCATTATACGTCCAGTACAATCAAGTATGAACTGATACTCCAAGTAGATCTCACCATGATCTTGCTCCTTGATGTATTATTGTCACCTTGATCTTGCTCCCCTGTCAATCCTCTTCTGACCCTCGAATACACACATCCTTGCAGACCAACCTGATCTTACTTATCACATGTAGATCTCTTCCATGATCTAGCAACACCCTGCTGACCAACCCTGATCTTACATACCTGGAAAAACATGCTCTTCCAGGGGAAGAACTCTCTAAGTTATACTTAGTTCTTCACTTAAAAATACATCCCATGAGTCTATTATATAGATCTCCTGCATACAATGATTAGACTTGCGGCTCAAGACTCGAACTGGTCTTCATCATGCAAACAACCCATTCACTTAACTAACTGTTTGTCAACAGCAATTTTAGAACTGCCACAGGCGACCAACGTCGGTCCCTGTCTACCTGGAGGTGACCAATGTCGACCGATCCCTATCGATGTTGGTTTCTTTCTGCACTGTCCTCTGAGTGACATCGATTGTGGCCTCGGACACCAGTGACTGTCATGCTTAGAAACCTCCATGTTTGCCTTAAGGTGAAACTTTTAGCTCCACACCCTAACAAATGATACAAAAGTATAGAGACTAACAAGTATTCATGTGTTGTATGATTTCTATCTAACTAAACATGCAGTGTATCATAAAAAACTTGATTTATTGCAAGATATCGCACATACATGTAAATCATACTCATGAAATGATAATGTCTCACTAAATATACTTTGGCCAAAGATTTATGAATAGTAATATAAAAATGATCTATAGATCTATCAATTTTATGCCCAACACTTGATCTGATTATCTTTATCCAACATTACAATGATTGTAACTTAGTAAAGTCTATCTCACTCCTTACTATGTATTAGCAATGTAGATTGATCAAATATAAATTCAACCACAAGATTCATCAACTTACATCTTACTAGTAAATGCATCATATGACATGCCAAGCATATAAGTATAACAACATATATTTAAATCTATCAAATATATGCATGAAACTTTCATTATATTCTATTTCATACTAACAATAATGATTATAAATATACCACCTAGGTATACATAAAATTTAACTGTACAATTAAAATAATATAAATATTTTATAGTTATCTACACCTTATTGTAACCCATATTACCATAGTCTAATATTTTAACCATATTTATTAAGTGTAAAAATCAACTCATAAGTAGTTATAAAAACATGGAAAACACTTATTGTAAGCAATAGCTCATAACTTTATTTTTATTGAAAATACAAGATGTCTAGTTTATCAATTAATTTATTTTTGGAGGTTTACTAGCAATCATTTGCTAAGCTATATTATTAAATTTTTTCACTTTTCAATTAATATTTATTTTTAAAATATTAATTAATAAAATTTCACACCAATTTACTAATTTTACTAAAATATGTAAATATGTAACTTAATTATCGAATTGCATGTCATGGGTTTTCATATTTTAAGGAGTCTAAAAGTTTCACAAATCATCACCCACAAAACAAGATATCGTTAATTTAACGTTCAAATCTATTTACATATTGTTATGGTTTTCTATATAGTAAAGGCTAAGAATCTAGATTTGAATTGTTACTTTCACACTATAGTTATTAATTCAAGGTTCATGCTCACTGAGCAATATAACTCCAATGTTATTATAGTAAAAGTGAAAACCTATTAGACTTAAAATTTTATATTAAAAACCAATACTATATTCCTTACATAAGTTGAGTTTATGAACCTCTTTCGAATTTTGCTTTAAAAGATGAATATTGAAAAACATCTTTTAAAATATTTTTATTGGCAAAAACCGATACCTATGTATAAGAGGTATATTATCTAAGTTCAAGTTTCATACCTCTAAACTTAAATTAAAATATTTTACTATGAAAAATATAACTTGTTAACTAGTTAATATTTAACTAACACTTCAATTACTATTTTAAGTGAACAACCTTTTATCCGCAACCTTAACCATAGTTTTTTTAATTAAATTTTCAATAACACAAAATAATTATTTAGTTATTTTATATTCATACCTAACACCGCTATATTTCTTAAAACCATATGAGATGACATTTTAATTCCCTGATGGTCTCAATGAAATAATTATATATGAATTTGTAGAGCTTTTCAATCACTCAAATGACTTGGTAAAAATTGGGTGATGCCTCTATTGCATAATTTCCTATCTCAAATTTATATATATTATTAATTACATAAGACCATCTTTATTTTATAATTTTATATAATATATAAACAGATTAATTTATTATTAATTTTATCACAAAATATTACCTTTATCAGGGATAATCAGTTTATGACATAGTAATTGGGCATTCCAAAAAGAGTCAATTCTAAACATATTGAATTCTATTTTAAAGAATACAATCTTACTTGAAATAAGGCAATGTCTAGAAAATAAGGAGTTATAACCTAAAGCAAGGT
This sequence comes from Torreya grandis, assembly GCA_037957365.1. NCBI lineage: Eukaryota > Viridiplantae > Streptophyta > Pinopsida > Cupressales > Taxaceae > Torreya > Torreya grandis. The sequence goes on from JARHVA010000157.1 coordinate 1,091,436, forward strand.
ATGCCCAACTATATGATGCTTCTAACTTAAGAAGAGCCAGTAGTGAAATACTCAAAAAGGTTTCATATTTGCCTATTAAATTCAAATCACTTTATTCTGGGCTAATCACAATTTAATCATGTTTACAATGAGCCTAAATGTATTCATATGGTTTTTAACACAAAATACTTAGCTGGAAGATTGGAATAGGGTGATGCTTTACCAAATTAAATTATGTTTTACATCAACAATGTAAGTGTTTTAATTTTACTCATTAAATTGACCCTAGCACTAGATTAAGAGTAGATCTATCAAGGTTCAACTCTCAAAGTAAAATTTAAAAGGGATATGCACTGGGAGAGTATAATTAAATTGATGCCCTATGTTTTTGTACTAGAAAGTAACAAATTATAGTCAGAATTATGACACCCACTATATAAAAAATTTATTAATGTTTTAAAATAATAATATAGTGCCTATCTTTTTACAATTTTATTGCTAAAATTATATATATAATACACTTTACATGTTTATTTAGCTATATTTCCTATGGGGTGATGCCTATATATATATATATATATATATATATATATATATATATATAAACCAACAATGAATATTAAATTTTATTAAATAGGTTGTGCCACCATATAAGAAGGAAAGAGGTATTGCCTTGAATTTAAAATCATAAAACTACAAATATGATTTTGTCGTATATATATATATATATATATATATATATATATATATATATATATATATATATATATATATATATATATATATATATACGACAAAATCATATTTGTAGTTTTATGATTTTAAATTCAAGGCAATACCTCTTTCCTTCTTATATGGTGGCACAACCTATTTAATAAAATTTAATATTCATTGTTGGTTATGGATTAAACAAGGCATTTTACTAAAAATGATGGTATGACCCACAAAATGGTGTGTATCTACATGGTATAATCTCAGTTCAATTTCATGATAGCTATCAAACAAGTTCATTTTAATAATGATCTCAATATTACTATCCATAGTTTAACAATACTATTCCACTCACATTTAAGATCACCATATAATTGAATTTAAAAACACCATCTACTAATAAGAATTCATCTTTTGATCTTATGTGTTTCTTCTTCTCCATGGTGCATCATTTCTTATTTCTTCTCCAATGCATAGACTATGCAAATTTTATTTCATTATTTCTCTTAAATAGAAAAATAGATTCTAATTTATTTTTTCTAGATTTTTGTTTTTACTTTCTTTTTGTTTTTATCTTTTTATTTTTGCTAATTTTAAGACCTTTAAATCTTTAATTCTTTTTTCTAGATTTTTAATTTATTTCACTCTTTTCTTTCTAATTTCAATGTTTTTCTCTTTTTTTAATTTTTAATTTTTATTTTTTAATAACAAATTTCAATTTTATATTAAACCCATTTAAAATTTAATTATACTTTAGCATCTTAATGGTAAAATTATAAATAATAACCCATATTTAATTTTTTTTTTATTAAATTTGTCTCTATATGCATTAATAACATATTAGGCTAAGTACACACAAGGGAATTTATTCCTACAATTTACCTACTAAAAAAACATAGAAAGTAACAATTTAAATAAACACAAAAATAATCATTTTTAAATGTATTTTTCATCATGACTAATTATTGTGTTGTGTGCAGGGTTTTGCTATCTCTCTATCGACCAACAACATCTCCATCTACATCATCCTCTCTGATGATGCTTTCTTTGGTATGTTTGAGGGAATAATTATCCTACTTCCACCTAATAGACTTCTTTATAATCACTTTTGTTATCTCTAATATGAAATATGTTTTCAAAAGAGAATAAATCATTATATCGCTGACTATAGAGTTTTATTTGGCTAACTTTCATTAAGTTATTGGTCAACATCCTATATATAATAAAGATCAAATTATATTTTAGAGAGATGAAGATAGAGAAATATAATTTACTAAGGAGCAAAGTAGAGGTCCATTGAGGAATGGATGGATAGAGAGACATGAGTATGAATCATCGAATGATTCATATGAAGATGAACCCTAAAGTATAGATAATCAACTAAAAGAGATGAGTAGAGGAGGCAAAGAGTACAAAGTCTTTTGAAATAAATAACAAAGAAAGAGAGCCTAATGTGTCTATTTGATTGAGCAGAGAAAGAGAGAAAAAAAATAGTAGAATGAATTTGAGAGTGATGAGTAGAAAAATAGCAAAATGAATCTGAGATTGATAAGAAGAGAAAGCAAAATTGTACCATCATTTGTTGACAAAATCAACTGAAAAAGGTGGATTATATTCTTGAGAACATTTTTCCTTATTATCTCAAAACTATAGGGTAATATTATTTGGTTCATAATCACTTTTTTAATAGGTCTTTATATAGCAAATTTTAGGGTAATATTATTTGGTTCACAATCACTTCTTTCTTCTCCAATGCATAGACTATGCAAATTTTATTTCATTATTTCTCTTAAATAGAAAATTAGATTCTAAATTTTTTTTTCCATATTTTTGTTTTTACTTTCTTTTTGTTTTTATCTTTTTATTTTTGATAATTTTAAGACCTTTAATTCTTTAATTCTTTTTTCAAGATTTTTAATTTATTTCAGTCTTTTCTTTCTAATTTCAATGTTTTTCTCTTTTTTTAATTTTTAATTTTTATTTTTTAATAACAAATTTCAATTTTATATTAAACCCATTTAAAATTTAATTATGCTTTAGCATCTTAATGGTAAAATTATAAATAATAACCCATATTTAATTTTATTTTTATTAAATTTGTCTCTATATGCATTAATAACATATTAGGCTAAGTACACACAAGGGAATTTATTCCTACAATTTACATACTAAAAAAACATAGAAAGTAACAATTTAAATAAACACAAAAATAATCATTTTTAAATGTATTTTTATCATGACTAATTATTGTGTTGTGTGCAGGGTTTTGCTATCTCTCTATCAACCAACGACATCTCCATCTACATCATCCTCTCTGATGATGCTTTCTTTGGTATGTTTGAGGGAATAATTATCCTACTTCCACCTAATAGACTTCTTTATAATCACTTTTGTTATCTCTAATATGAATTATGTTTTCAAAAGAGAATAAATCATTATATAGCTGACTATAGAGTTTTATTTCGCTAACTTTCAATAAGTTACTGGTCAACATCCTATATATAATAAAGATCAAATTATATTTTAGAGAGATGAAGATAGAGAAATATAATTTACTAAGGAGCAAAGTAGAGGTCCATTGAGGAATGGATGGATAGAGAGACATTAGTATGAATCATCGAATGATTCATATGAAGATGAACCCTAAAGTATAGATAATCAACTAAAAGAGATGAGTAGAGGAGGCAAAGAGTACACAGTCTTTTGAAATAAATAACAAAGAAAGAGAGCCTAATGTGTCTATTTGATTGAGCAGAGAAAGAGAGAAAAAAAATAGTAGAATGAATTTGAGAGTGATGAGTAGAAAAATAGCAAAATGAATCTGAGATTGATAAGAAGAGAAAGCAAAATTGTACCATCATTTGTTGACAAAATCAACTGAAAAATGTGGATTATATTCTTGAGAACATTTTTCCTTATTATCTCAAAACTATAGGGTAATATTATTTGGTTCATAATCACTTTTTTAATAGGTCTTTATATAGCAAATTTTAGGGTAATATTATTTGGTTCACAATCACTTCTTTCTTCTCCAATGCATAGACTATGCAAATTTTATTTCATTATTTCTCTTAAATAGAAAATTAGATTCTAAATTTTTTTTTCCATATTTTTGTTTTTACTTTCTTTTTGTTTTTATCTTTTTATTTTTTCTAATTTTAAGACCTTTAATTCTTTAATTCTTTTTTCTAGATTTTTAATTTATTTCACTCTTTTCTTTCTAATTTCAAAGTTTTTCTCTTTTTTTAATTTTTAATTTTTATTTTTTAATAACAAATTTCAATTTTATATTAAACCCATTTAAAATTTAATTATGCTTTAGCATCTTAATGGTAAAATTATAAATAATAACCCATATTTAATTTTATTTTTATTAAATTTGTCTCTATATGCATTAATAACATATTAGGCTAAGTACACACAAGGGAATTTATTCCTACAATTTACCTACTAAAAAAACATAGAAAGTAACAATTTAAATAAACACAAAAATAATCATTTTTAAATGTATTTTTCATCATGACTAATTATTGTGTTGTGTGCAGGGTTTTGCTATCTCTCTATCGACCAACGACATCTCCATCTACATCATCCTCTCTGATGATGCTTTCTTTGGTATGTTTGAGGGAATAATTATCCTACTTCCACCTAATAGACTTCTTTATAATCACTTTTGTTATCTCTAATATGAAATATGTTTTCAAAAGAGAATAAATCATTATATAGCTGACTATAGAGTTTTATTTGGCTAACTTTCAATAAGTTATTGGTCAACATCCTATATATAATAAAGATCAAATTATATTTTAGAGAGATGAAGATAGAGAAATATAATTTACTAAGGAGCAAAGTAGAGGTCCATTGAGGAATGGATGGATAGAGAGACATGAGTATGAATCATCGAATGATTCATATGAAGATGAACCCTAAAGTATAGATAATCAACTAAAAGAGATGAGTAGAGGAGGCAAAGAGTACAAAGTCTTTTGAAATAAATAACAAAGAAAGAGAGCCTAATGTGTCTATTTGATTGAGCAGAGAAAGAGAGAAAAAAAATAGTAGAATGAATTTGAGAGTGATGAGTAGAAAAATAGCAAAATGAATCTGAGATTGATAAGAAGAGAAAGCAAAATTGTACCATCATTTGTTGACAAAATCAACTGAAAAAGGTGGATTATATTCTTGAGAACATTTTTCCTTATTATCTCAAAACTATAGGGTAATATGATTTGGTTCATAATCACTTTTTTAATAGGTCTTTATATAGCAAATTTTAGGGTAATATTATTTGGTTCACAATCACTTCTTTCTTCTCCAATGCATAGACTATGCAAATTTTATTTCATTATTTCTCTTAAATAGAAAATTAGATTCTAAATTTTTTTTTCCATATTTTTGTTTTTACTTTCTTTTTGTTTTTATCTTTTTATTTTTGCTAATTTTAAGACCTTTAATTCTTTAATTCTTTTTTCTAGATTTTTAATTTATTTCACTCTTTTCTTTCTAATTTAAATGTTTTTCTCTTTTTTTAATTTTTAATTTTTATTTTTTAATAACAAATTTCAATTTTATATTAAACCCATTTAAAATTTAATTATGCTTTAGCATCTTAATGGTAAAATTATAAATAATAACCCATATTTAATTTTATTTTTATTAAATTTGTCTCTATATGCATTAATAACATATTAGGCTAAGTACACACAAGGGAATTTATTCCTACAATTTACCTACTAAAAAAACATAGAAAGTAACAATTTAAATAAACACAAAAATAATTATTTTTAAATGTATTTTTCATCATGACTAATTATTGTGTTGTGTGCAGGGTTTTGCTATCTCTCTATCGACCAACGACATCTCCATCTACATCATCCTCTCTGATGATGCTTTCTTTGGTATGTTTGAGGGAATAATTATCCTACTTCCACCTAATAGACTTCTTTATAATCACTTTTGTTATCTCTAATATGAATTATGTTTTCAAAAGAGAATAAATCATTATATAGCTGACTATAGAGTTTTATTTGGCTAACTTTCAATAAGTTATTGGTCAACATCCTATATATAATAAAGATCAAATTATATTTTAGAGAGATGAAGATAGAGAAATATAATTTACTAAGGAGCAAAGTAGAGGTCCATTGAGGAATGGATGGATAGAGAGACATGAGTATGAATCATCGAATGATTCATATGAAGATGAACCCTAAAGTATAGATAATCAACTAAAAGAGATGAGTAGAGGAGGCAAAGAGTACAAAGTCTTTTGAAATAAATAACAAAGAAAGAGAGCCTAATGTGTCTATTTGATTGAGCAGAGAAAGAGAAAAAAAAAATAGTAGAATGAATTTGAGAGTGATGAGTAGAAAAATAGCAAAATGAATCTGAGATTGATAAGAAGAGAAAGCAAAATTGTACCATCATTTGTTGACAAAATCAACTGAAAAAGGTGGATTATATTCTTGAGAACATTTTTCCTTATTATCTCAAAACTATAGGGTAATATTATTTGGTTCATAATCACTTTTTTAATAGGTCTTTATATAGCAAATTTTAGGGTAATATTATTTGGTTCACAATCACTTCTTTCTTCTCCAATGCATAGACTATGCAAATTTTATTTCATTATTTCTTTTAAATAGAAAATTAGATTCCAAATTTTTTTTTTCCATATTTTTGTTTTTACTTTCTTTTTGTTTTTATCTTTTTATTTTTGCTAATTTTAAGACCTTTAATTCTTTAATTCTTTTTTCTAGATTTTTAATTTATTTCACTCTTTTCTTTCTAATTTCAATGTTTTTCTCTTTTTCTAATTTTTAATTTTTACTTTTTAATAACAAATTTCAATTTTATTTTAAACCCATTTAAAATTTAATTATGCTTTAGCAACTTAATGGTAAAATTATATATAATAACCCATATTTATTTTTATTTTTATTAAATTTGTCTCTATATGCATTAATAACATATTAGACTAAGTACACACAAGGGAATTTATTCCTACAATTTACCTACTAAAAAAACATAGAAAGTAACAATTTAAATAAACACAAAAATAATCATTTTTAAATGTATTTTTCATCATGACTAATTATTGTGTTATGTGCACGGTTTTGCTATCTCTCTATCAACCAATGACATCTCCATCTACATCATCCTCTCTAATGATGCTCTCTCTGGTATGTTTGAGGGAATAATTATCCTACATCCACCTAATAGCACACAGGTAATTAGAAATTATCACATGATAATCATAAGCAACTATATATAACTGAATCAATACATTAATATACTTAAAATGTAAATGCATACATAAACTAATTCATAATAAACAATCATGTATTATCATCTAATTAAGCTTCAATATATTATCCTAAAATAACATAAATCTTAAGCTTAATAAAAAATATAACCAATATCATGTATTTCTACTATAACCATCCATAAATAGCCAAGTAGCTAGCTTAGTGAGGAATCAAGATGCAACACGTAATTAGATAAAAGCTCTATTTGGACATTTTTTATTAATGAGAACCATGCCTTGAAAATTTTGAAGGACATGAGAGTCAGGGATATGATTACCTCGATACGTGATTTGGTCAAGAAGCTAGAATTTGAGTCAATCGTGAGACATAATTTTATTATTAAGGGTAGATAAGGACATCATTAGATATAATTTGATTACACAATGGATCTAAGTCAGATACCATAATGAACAATTACCAATTTACACTCTTTTCCTTTATAAAACCCTACTTTAACAAAATAAAAAATTGCATCCATTTTGACATAACTTAAACTCTTCAATATCATAGTTTTAGCCTCCATATAGGAATCTATAACAAATGACATGGTTTTAAATTTTAGATAGATAAAATCACCATTTAGCATCCATATATGATGATTCAATAATAAATTATTTAATTCATCGAGAGAGTCAATATTTTGAATCAATCATGATAATTATCTTGGATTATATTATTTTGTATATTTTTGGAGTAACACCTCTAAGCTATGGTGAGTTATGTTTGAGCTAAGTTGTAGATATGCAAATTTATTTTAATAATTTATTTACGTGATGCTATTTCTATTTACCTCAGCCATCCAACTAAATAATTGAAGTAATAATTTCAATCCGGAAATAAGTTGTAGTCGTATTGAATGGTTTATATCATTTACATGGTTAAGCAACAATATTCCTTTCCTTTGAAAAATATAAATATATAGAGAAATATTATTTTGAGATAGTTTTAAATCATTTTCATTTCCCACAATGAAGCCTCAATTGATCTACTTTGAGCATGATGTATGGTTTTTAAATACTATATTTCAAGTTATACACTTTCTATTACATAATAATAAATATAATATTTGATAGCACATTATATTCCATTGGCAACTTTATAATGCAAAACAATGGCTAACATTGGATATCTATAGCTTAACACATGATGTAATTTCAATGAGGTTTAAGTAATTCTTGGTCTTCATGTCTGAATTGGAGATGGATGACTCAGGGTGATTATTGGATCTACTTTTAAAAACATATATTTAGTTTTGTTAGCTTGTGCATAAGTATTAGGGAATAAGACATAAATATCAAGTTTTTTTCACAATTTCGGTGTTTCAAAATTTAAATCTATGTTAGAATATGTATTATATACTATAATAGTTATATATATATATATATATATATATATATATATATATATATATATATATATATAAGGCCATTTAAAATGTAAACTTTAAAATATGTCACCTTTCTAAAAACTTATTAATAAAAGAACTGATTATGAATCATGCCAATGGGTAGGCTATAGAATTATCAAAATGTGACAAGAGCTTTGACAACTATGTTGTTCAAATTATTTAGACTGCTTTGTTGCTCTAAATTTTGATTATGATTGGAAAGAAATTTCAACAACAACATCAATCATGAAATATCAATACAAGAATTTGATCCTTCCATAAGACTTACAAGTATTGTGCATAAAATTAAAATGTCTACAAGGAGTGGAAATGGAAGATTACTAATCGGTATAGGGATCTACACTTGCATAAAATTAAAAGTTATGTCTTCACTACCTTAATAGAATTTGGCCAGGTGACTATTATATTTGACATATTTAAGAGATTCTATGTTGGTTATTCCATCATTCTATCTTTCTCATGATGATGGATCATGGGTATCGATCAAAAACATTGAGGTAAAAACTATTACACATTTATTCCCAAAAACAAGCTTTGTTTGTATAGATTATGAAAGAATAAAATATGTAGGTTTTAAATAATTAAAATAATCATAATTTATATATAGTTACATTTAGAATATTCTAAATTGATGTGAGTGCATTCTTTACACTTTTAGAGGAGTCATTAAATATATGAGCTATATTTTCCATCGAGTTAATTCATGCATGAATCATGTATTGGTTAATTGTAATAGTTTAGTGGAAGTTAAAGATTACATTGACAAAGTGACATGTTATTAAACTCCATAAGTGTACATCCTAGGGATTCTTCAAGTCCAGTGCCTTAAATGCCTTGCCATTGCTTCTCAACATAATCACCTAACTACCTTGAAAAAATTCACCACTTTCATGTGATGTAAGAATGTATTTCAATGTCAAAATAAGTTCATGTAAATAAATTATGGGGGAAAACTGATTGAGATCTAATTTTCCATACAATTCTTTAGTCTACGATGGCTTGTATGCTCTATGGAAAGAGATAGTCTCTTTTCCTAATCACTATGTTAAAATTAGAACTCCCTTGGTTTCAATCAAGGGACATCTTTATTGACTAGTTAAAGATCCCAACATGTTGGGGTCAAGAAAACTATAGGAGATTGGGTTTTGTCTTGGTGATTAAAATTAATAAATTATTTTCATTACAATGGCACTAGAAAAATTAGAAATGACCAATATAAATTTAGAATTTCAGGTTTGGAATTGGGATAAAATTTTGAATTGGACATGGATACAAACAATCAATTTCAGGATCAAAATTGTAAATGCTCCAACCATTTTTGATTATTTTTCTTGGCCATTAGTTAAAATGATAAAAACAATGTTATGTGACAAAAAAAGTTTGCATGTTGTACTTAAGAATGATTTGTGCCAATAATCATTAGCATTCCAATTTCAAACCTTCATGCAAAATGTTGACATGTCATTAAACTTTGTAATTTTATGTTCTCAAGTTTATTTGAGTCCATCACATTAAATGCATTTCCATGGCTTCTCACCATCATCACCCAACTCACCTTCAAATATTTCACCACTTTCATGCTCTATAAGATTGTATTTGGTTTGTGAAAAATAATTATGGGGGTGAACTGATCAAGGTATGAATCACCATGCAATTCTTTAGTATATGATGTCTTGCATTATTTTTGGAAAGAGATCACCTCTTTACCGAATCACAAGTGGTGAAAGATTTCAGAGTGAGATGAGGTTGCTAGCGATGGGTTTTGAGTTACCCAAAAAACTTAATTAAATTATATATATATATATATATATATATATATATATATATATATATATATATATATATATATATATATATATATATATATATATAATGAAAATGATATAGAGACAAGACAATGAGGTTCTAAAGTTTACATTATAACTTATGTTCATCTTTGTTGCCAATATATTGACACCTAGAAAAATTATGACAAGGCCATATAAAACTTACAAGTGGTGAAAGGTTTCAAAATGAGGTGGGCAGTGATGATGAGGGGAAATGATAGCATCTTTCATGTGATATCATGCCCCAGAGGGACTATACCATACATATTATGTAGTGACACTAATGTGGGGGAAATACATTGATATTATGGAGTTTATCTTGTTGATTTTGTTTTGGTTGAAGTGAGTACCAAAGCTTTTACTAAGTACATGACACATGGTGCATAAGGGGGCATCATTCATACGGGTTGGGAGTTTTAATTCTCAATCATTGTGGGTGCCCACATCATACACTTAAAAGGGGAATTTACTATAGAAATGAAAAGAATACACTTACCCAAAAAATCCCAAAATTTATATATAATAATCAGAAATGAAATTAAGAAAAAAAAAATGGGACTATAGAAAAAATGAAGGTGAACCATACATCTTTTTACTAAGAATCATAATGGCCTTATAAAAATATATTAATCCCCAAATGCCACACCATAAACATATATTGATCTACTCACACAACACATATTAAGTTACCTAGCCCGACACTTATTACAATCTATGGTTGACACTAGGTGTCTCAGATGACCTTGCCTCTAGAGAGACCCCTAGTGATTGTGATGGTCTAAGTCTTGAAAAAAATCAAACATAGAGGCACCACATGTTTTTTAATCAATGATAACATTGGCCTGCGAGGGAGCAAGTAGTTATCTTCGAAGGCCAAGAATGTCACCATGTGGAGACACCCTATGCATTTAGAGACCAAAGGAAGTGGTAGATAATCCAAGCATCTAAGAGGCTAATATTTAATGAAACCATGCCATTGACAAAGTACAAAGAAGACTTTAAGCATGTCATGGTGCTACTAAGTGACAACATCTTAGGGACTTACCTAGAATGTTGTCAAGGCTCACCTCTATGATGACCTCTGAGGGTCCACAATGCTAAATTGACTTCTTTTCCATGCATCTCTAGGTGCCTTCATAATTCATTGTGAATGGAATTCTATGGTGGGAAGTGTGACTCTATGAGTTATGTTTATGATATGGCCTATGTGTGCCAATCGAAATTCCATTATGTGTATTTATAAAATGTTATTGGCAGAGGAGGCCTCACTACTTCATTACACAATGTCACCTCCTCTCCTAATAAATTAAGCTCTTCCCCATGTGAGGCAACATGTCACAGTGAAAGCACTTCCTCCTATTTAATAAAAAATGTCAGATCATCCTCATTCTCTCCATTAAGTCCACATAGATAGCACACCTTCCCAAAACTTTCCTCCACCACAAGGGGCAAAGGCATCGTCTTCAGGAATCTATGTATTGTCATAGGTGGAAAAGGTGGCCATTCGACAAATCTCTCCTCTCTGATAGGTGGTAAAGGCAGGGCCTCCATAAATCTTTCCTCTACCATAGGTGGCAAAGGTAGCTCCTTCTCTAGTTATGTAGACCGTGCATTGTGTGTACAACATCTTCACATGTTGAGCTCCAGGGGTATGAAAGATCTATAGCTTCTATTTCCTCGGACGTTACGTTGATGGGGCATGAAATCTTGAAGAGAAATAAAAGGGACAGATTATTTTTACCCACATATTATTCTAGGACAATAATATTGCAACCTTGGCACTCCTAGATATTGTATCCGCTCAACACATTTTGTTCAAGAGCTTAAAATATTTGTTAGGAAAACCATTCGGTGCATATCTTAATATCATAGCACTCCATTTATTCTCCTTCCCTTCGTCATGGATTGAATAGGAGTTTTTTATTAGGTTGCCTAAAACCTTGAGAGTGAGAGGGTAGCCCAAATCAATGAGCGTCAACTACAGAGATGGTTGTGACTTCATGATGGGATAACTGCAACAATACACACACACACACACACACACACACAAACACACACACACACATTCCTAGTGTGAGGTTTTCCTTGGTTGTTTCATCTAATTTCCCATTTTAATGTTTAATACACTTGGCTATATATATATATATATATTCCTAGTGTGAGGTTTTCCTTGGTTGTTTCATCTAATTTCCCATTTTAATGTTTAATACACTTGGCTATATATATATATATATATATATATATATATATATATATATATATATATATATATATATATATATTGTGAGGTTTTCCTTTGTTGTTTCATCTAATTTCCCATTTTAATGTTTAATACACTTGGCTATCTTGATGCAAAAAAAGATTTAATTGTGGACAATGATGTGCTGAGCTCCGTGTTACCATCTAGAGTGAGTGGAAAAGGTTTGAGTAACAGCCAAGAGGATTATATGATAACCATGTCTTCAAGGAACTGTTATATGGATGGGGATGGGGAAGGCGAGGATGAGATTGAAACTTCTCCCATGAGCAAGTGGAGCAAAAGAGAGCCTACAGAACCTCAGAAATTATTACCTTTGTGGAGTGCTTGAGGTCCATTAGTTTTATATGATTTGCATCCTCAACCTTTAAATGTGATTCAACATTAATCTTTTGCACTAGACACTAGGTTATCTCACCAAACTGTATCCTACTAAACAATCCCTTCGGACATTATTTGGACCTTTAGCCAATTGCTAGTTATGTCCGTTATGATACAACCCCAAAAAAAACATCGCACCTTAATAATTACTCAAAATCCAAATAGATATATATGTGGTAGTTTAGTAGAAGATGATTTTGATTAAGGTGGTTACTTAAATTGATATGATCATTCAACACAGAGATACTGATAGCTATTTAATTCAGAGACTCAGAAAATCCAAATCAAAAAAATCGATATTAACACTCTCTGGCAAATGAATCTTTATATATTTCGTGAAATTTTAGGGGAAAGAGGTTCCTCGATTTCTATCTGCATGAAAAATTAAATCAACCTTGCAAGAAGGATAGCCAGAAAAGTGAATCAGCTTCATCTGCAGCTTTTATTTTGTTACGATGCACATCGAAATCCAGGTCCAAGGGGTGAAGCATATGCATATCATATTCAGACTCAGGAGGATTGGGAGGAAGGCCGAGCTCATCATCTGAAGCCTGTTGCAGGTATAGTATATAACTCTCGGGAGTAGGTTCTCCTGATTCCTTGCAGCGACAATATTATTCTTCGTTTAACTCTTCTGCATAATTAATATCGCTAGTTGTTGACTGCGCATCTTCTGCCATAGGCATCAACTGACACATTTCATTGACTCTGCCTCCACAATTTGAATTATGAGCAGTTGGGATGGATAAAACTCCGTGGGATTGTGTAACATGTTTCCATACTTTTCGTCAAACTTGAATTCACGCAGTCCGAAGTGGAATTTAATATTTAATTTCGGCTTTCGGCGCCGCCGTCCATTGGGAGAGTGGTGACAAAATCGTGACAGTCTGAAACGTGACAGCAAATTGATTATATTAATAGACATCGTTCAGGAGTCGAGAAGCCGAGTTATTTGACACAAAAAAACATATCCTCGTGTCAAATGGGGAGTTTTATCTGTAGACAATAATTTTGTTGAATAAGCACATTATTTTGGAAGTAATTTGGGTGACTTCTAGAATGTGCAAACACTAGATATAAAATATGAGAATGGAAGAGCAACAATAAATTAAGCATCAAGTGCAATAACCATCCATGATAGTAATAAGCTCTAAAGTAGAGGTTATATATGAACACTATTTATTTTTTAATATATATATATATATATGTTAATTGGAAAAATGATTGTGTTAAATGAGTTATTTAAGTTAGTATTATTAATTTTTTGTTATAAAAGGGTATTACAAGTTTTACTTTTCAATTATTTTATTTTTTATTTAACTAATAAAAATATTTGAAACACATATTTTATAAAAAATTATATAATTTTATCCAAAATTTGAAATATTAATTTGAAAATATTTTAAAATGATATTTAGATATATTTTTATAAATTTAATACATTAATATGTATTTCTTAAAATAATAAACTTCTAAATATTAAAGGAATACACTTTATTATTATCTTTTTAATTTTTAATCAATGAAAATCTTTCAAATAATTATTATTGAAATAATTATTAATTTAAATTTAAATTGTAAATAGGGAAATATTTCAAAAAAAAATGTTATTAGACATCTACCCTCATAAACACTTATTAATAGTGACAGCACATAAAAATATTAAATACAACATTACATGTCCTTACATTTAATCTTAACACGTACACTCCACTAACCCAAAAAAATGAAGATGATAAAATTGTAATAACTAATAGCAAGCTGCAAATATTAGATAGGGATCAACATTACAATTTGCTGTACTTGACAGACGGAAACTTGTTATCCAGTTGCTATTGACAATTAATAAACCTACTCCATCTCCATCCGCTCCTCCGTGTCTGCTTTATGCATGTTGGTGACTATTTTGGTATTCTTCATTGTTTGTAGTTTTACATAAATGTTAGTTTGCCATGTTTTCCAAGGCCTTCTCCTAGTTTCGCAGCAACTATGACTTGGCTTGTGAATCCTACATTTTCAGCCATCTGCTAGTTTTTGACAACTATGGCTTGGCTTGTGAATCCTGCATTTTCAGTCATTGTTTTGAAGCTTCACTACCAACTATAAATTGCCATTATTGTTCTTCTGAAGTTTATTACTGCATGAGTATTATTTAGGTCTTTTGTTTTGAAAGCTGGGATGCTTTTTTAAGTGTATATTTCTGGCCTGCCTTGAGGGATATTTATTCCATCAAAGTTGCCCTCGACTTACACTCAACCTCATTGACAATGTTCTCATGCTATGTGGGTGGGGCAGACGACAGCTTCAATGGAATCCTGGTGGATGATGGTTTGAAGCCTCATAGGCCATATCAGTGAGCTGTCCAGAAGTTTCAATCAAAATTCGCATATTTTAAGTTTGATTCCACTTAATAAGCCAATATGTTTGATATTGAATTAGACCTTAAATATTTTTTTTATATTTCCTGATCTAATTCATTGCTGATCTTTCTATTAAAGAATTTTGTATGTCAACATTACCTTAATCATCAATCTGTGTATCCACCATTTAGGCTGATGATACAATCTGCATGGTAGTTGCACATTTGCCTCCACCAGTGAAGTAGAGAATATACCAAGTGTATGGCATGGCCAAACAAGCACCTGATGTTGCAAATGCTGTTGTTATCGAAGTGTAGAGAAATGGTATAATTGGAACTGCAAGTGAAACAACAAGGGTTATGTACACAAGGTATCAACCTACTGCAAACGATCTGTATGTTAAATATGAGCCAGTTGCTGAAGAATGGATTCTATTTGCATGGCACAAATTCCTTCAGCTTCCATTATTCCCCCAGCTTGTTCACATCTTCATTCCAACAAATACTTATTGTTTTTACAAATATAATGACGTTGTTCTCTATTTGGCAAATAAAAAGTACCAACTAGCAGCTTTCCTGCCTTTGGTGCCGGTTGAGAAAATAAGAAAGGATTGTAGATAAGCATGGAAAAAAACAAGGTAGGGAAGGTCGAAATGCCTGCGACCGGTTGAGATGAAATTGATATGGCATTCTACTGGTATCGAGGTTCTTGTGTAATACAAGAAATGAACCTTCTTGGTGGTTTGATTGATTCTAGCTTAGTTTGTAGGAGGTTGTTTTTCTTTTCAGACATGGATTCTACTTCTATTGGTTTGAAAAGTAGTGAATAGTCTTACTGTTGTGCAATTGAAATTAGGGTACATTCTTACTGATCTGAAATTGAGAAGCATGTGATCCATCGTATGCAAATAATTAATACATATGAATTTAACTGTCCAGTAAGGAGTCTTTTATGTCTAATATTACTAATATACAATTGGGATGCATGTGATCCATGGTATGCAAATAGTTATACATATGAAACTAACTGCCCGGTAAGGGAGTCTTTTATGTCTAATTTTACTAATCGCTTTTCGAACTTTAGATATCTAAAACCTTCCCTTTTGTTACCTGTATAAATTTACATTTATATGCTTTATCTCTATATTTGCTTGAGATAATAGTCTCTCCCTTAATCTATTCCTATTTGCGAAATTGTATGGAATATGGGTTTTTACATCATCTACCAGTAAAAGATAACCTTTACATGGAAAACGTTCATGAAACCTTTACATGGAAAACGGTCTTCAATTTTTATCTGCATGAGAAATTCAATCAACCTTGCAAGAAGGATAGCCAAAAAAGTGAATCAGCTTCATCTGCATCTTTTATTTTGTTACGATGCACATCGAAATCCAGGTCCATGGGCTGAAGCATATGCATATCATATCCAGACTCAGGAGGATTGGGAGGAAGGCCGAGCTCGTCATCTGAAGCCTGTTGTAGGTATTGTATATAACTCTCTGGAACGGGATCCCTCAATTCCTTATACCAATAATCTTCTTCGTATAAATCTTGTGCATAATTAGTATCACTAGTAGTAGACTGCGCGTCGTCTGCAATAAACAAGTGACCCAATTCATTAAATCTGCCTTCACAATTTGAATTAGAAGAAGAATAAGAAGTTCCAGCCCATTCTAAAACGGACTCGGAATCGCAGGTTTCTTCCATTAGTGAGCCTTCATCACAGCAACTCCACCACGCGGACATGATCAAACTATTCCGAACTTCACAAAATGTTTCAATTGATTACAGATTGTGATCGAAAATGTCAATCAAAAATTTCTGCACAGAGTTTATCCGAGAACCCCGTTTATAAGGTTTCAATTGTTTTTTTAACCTGCAAGTCGCACAGTCCCATTTCCAAACGTAATTTAATTGCATTTTCCCTCAACCGTTCTTCCTTGGGTGGCGCCCTCCTTCGAGACATTAATTTTATAGGGTCAAAAAAAACGTGACAAATTAATTTTGTCGGTGGTTTTGTTTTTTTCGCCAAAGCCAAAACATTATATAAATTTATTTTATTTTCCACAAAGCAAAACCATTACATAACTGAGTTTCGTGCGGCTTCGAGTAGCGGAGTTGCTTCAAAGGCACTAACAAATTCTTCCGCCGAATGCTTAGGCTTCAATATTTATTAAGCTGGACGCTTATACAGCGGGTGAAGCCCGTAGATTCATTTTACAAAGAGAGAAAACAATATATTTTGTTATAAATAGCCTGAGGCACGGTGTCGATGGTGGTGCAGAGCAGTTTGATAGTACATGACGCCATTGATTATTAAACGCAAGAAACAGGTGTGAAACGGTTCACATATGTCCTGACCAAACATGTAGACAAACGCATATTTGTAGTCTGTTGAAAGCGCAGATGGGCTTTCTGTGTCCGTTGAAATCCTTGACTGAAATGGAATAGGGTTCCACTTGAGTTGAAACAGCTGAGATAAAAAGAATGGTGGTGATGTTGCTCTTGGGCCGAGTTAAAGAAAATAACAGAACAGAACTTGATATGGCAACAATGTTAATGCTGTCGGATGCAAAGGTTGTTTCGGGAAGGTTCGAACCTTGGATGTGGTGATAACAAGGATTGTGTGAGATTGCAGGAGCAGAAGAAGCGACTGCAGGAAGATACATCATCGGTGGCAATGGCTGCATCTATGAATAATCATATGGCGTATGTATCATCGTGTGGATACGAAAGGCCCCTTGGGGCATATTCTTTTCTCAGGGATCATCATCATCATCAATCTAAACAGCTGTCTGCATCCTCATCCAATAGAAATATGTTTGGCTTGCAGCAGGGCACTTGTTTGAATCACAGGAGAAGCATTTTAAGCGCCGAACCTATGGCTGAATTAGCGCAAGCAACATCATTCATAGAATTTAAGATTTAATTTATTGTTTTATAATTTTGAATTTAAATTAAAAATAAAATAAATTATAATTTAAATTAACAATCAAATAAATTATAATTTAAATTAACAATCAAATAAAATACAATTTAAATTAATAATTAAATAAAATAATTTAAATTAACAATTAAATAAAATAATTTATTATTCTAAAATTTATATTTGAATAATGACCAAATAAAAAGTTAAAAAATAATAATAATATTTAATTTACTATTTTATATTTTTTAATTTAAACTAGCATAGATATTTTAAATACATTTATCTAAAATATATCGAGAGATATCAATCTCGAGGCGTCTATATTGTGATTTAGGTTAGATACACGCCTCGAGATTGATATCTCTTAGTGTATTTTAGATAAATGTATTTAAGATATCTATACTAGTAGCCCCAACAGGGGTTGCATTTATATTTAATAATAAATACCAATTAATGCATCATTCATAATCATCCAAATAAGAAATATATATCACATTCAATGATAATTAAAGAAAATAATTTCATATACATCAAAATGTGAAAATAAGTATAATATAGGTGATATTAAACATGTAACATTATTGTAGTTCTAAGGACTTGAGTCTCTCTTTCTCAACTTTCTAATTAGAAAGTTATTTACTTGTTTTCAACTTCTCATATCTGTCATATGAAAATGGAGACCAAATTATGAGTCCTTCCAAAGATTTTACAAGCGATATCACCACAAATGTTAACCCTGGTCTTTCTGTATGCCCTATATCAATTATTGTTTTAGAAAGAGTCAATCCTTGTGATTTGTGTATGGATAATCCCCAAGCCAGTCTTAAACGCAGTTGTCATGTTTGTCCCCTTTATATTGGTGTAATTGGAATTGTATGTGGAGTTGCATCTACAAATGGATTTCTAGAGTAACTATCAAATTCCACCATAACATATGTAGGTGGCTCTAGTGGAGAAATTCTAGGTTTGTATACTATACTTCAAATATATCCTAGAGATCCATTTACATGTCCTACTTCTATCCATAGATTGGAGGTTAACATCACCCTTGTATCCTTATCTATTAATAACTCCACATCCAATTCATCGTTCTGACCTTCTGATGGATTGGTACTACATGTTCTAGTTGCAATGCTCTATGCAATCAGTCCTTGTAATGATTTTAATTTCATTCTGATATGATTTTTCACATTATCATTCATTGCAAATAAATGAATAGCATTGTAAAAATATTCCCTAATGCTTGGGTGTAATACACTATTTGTTCTTGACATCAATAGTTTCTAATCATCAATAGTGAGATGTGCATCTCTAAGATTTATAGGTAGTTGTCGAAACCTTTTATGGTTATCACTTTCTCCTTCTAATCTAAAAACCTTATCCAAGGTAAAAACTATTTTGAATTCTTCCCATAATATTTTTCTATGTCTATTACTATTATACAGTGCTTTATCACTCACAGGTGGTAGCTAGCTTAAATCTCCTACTAAAATGACTGATCTCCCTCCAGAACTTATGTTTACATTTTTTGGAAATGTTTGATGAAGTCGTGTATCTATGTTCTATAACATTTTCTCCCCATTGAAACTCATTTCATCAATCAATATATATTTTGTATGCCACATTTCTTTTGGAAAACTTGTGAGTCTTATTCCTTCTAATTTAATAAAGTCTGCAATTGGGATTCATAGTGTTGAGTGGATTATCGAAGCACCAATATTAAATTTTATAACTCCAATTGGTGCAAGCAATATAAGTGGACAACGTTGCATAGTTGATGATTCATTTTGAAAAGCTTCGTGAATGGAACCAATTAGATGCGATTTTCTTGTTCCTGTTGTTCCTTGAATTATCATGCATAGTCGTGTGACATTATGAGTCTGAAGAACAAGTCTCATGATTATATCAAGTGCCTTTTTTTGTTTGACACTTACGGTTTTATATAAAATATTACTTGGTATATCATCTGATATGAGTAAACCATTATCTTTCATTATGCTTATGAAATTTATAGCTAAAGTTGTGTATTCTTTTCCTCTATATTCATCATTCCATGGTGCTTGTCTATCAATATCTCTTCTAACCAACATATCTAATTTTGATAATTCCATAATTTGCCCACAATGTAGCCTTGATATGATTTCCCACTCATGATCCATCGTATTTTGATGAATGGATTGAATATCATCACATTCAGCATCTCTTTGATTTTCATGGTCATCTAGGATAGTCCTCTGCTCTACATGCCAAGAATTGTAATTCAATGACTCCCAGTTTGATGTTATTATATCATTATCAAGTCTGATATCTCTTTATATATTATGAAATGGCTTGTAAAGCAATAACTCCAACTAATATAAATCAACCCATATTTCTAATTCCCATAATGGCATTATAGTAAACCTTGAGAATATTCTCACAATAGTTTCCATACTCCTGGCCTCCCATTTATTTTCTTGCCTTCTCTTGGGATTATATGACCATGATCTAACTATTTGTATAAATGAAAAACTTTCCATTTCATAAGGTCTGTTCATGTATCCATCAATGAAAGCTTTTAAGAGTTTATCATTTTCTAGTTCTTTAGCACGTGTCACCGATTTGAACACTTCACGTGAAAGACTCAAAGTGATAAACACTCGATTGCTCTCTACCAATGGGAGATCCAATAACATATGACATGTCTATGGTGCCCCAATGTCTCTTTTGATAAGGGTTTCTGTTAGGAGTCTTCTATATGCTCTAGCTACTAATTCATCAAGTTTTTCAATGTTTGGAAGTCGCATTAACATTTGATGATAAGTGTCATAACTCTTCTTAGCTTTTGCCACATATTCAGCATTGTAATTGATTACCACTTGTTTTGAAAGCACATGTTGCCAATCTACATTTGCTCTCCATAAT
>JARHVA010000157.1:1117500-1170000 GCA_037957365.1 Torreya grandis
TGTGTGTGTGTGTGTGTGTGTGTGTGTGTGTGTGTGTTTATAAACAAAGCATCCTTTCAAAGTAATTGTCGGATGGGTATGTGTGTGTGTGTGTGTGTGTGTGTGTGTCTATGTGTCTGTGTGTCAGCATAAAAGATAAAAGTTATGCACTCACACCATTACACTCATGATTGTCACTATAGATTACACCTCTTGATGTAATTATCAATCAAATAAAATAATTTATTATTCTAAAATTTATATTTGAATAGTTATAAAGTAAAAAAAATTAAGATTTAATTTATTGTTCCAGAAAAAAAATTAAAATTTAATTTATTGTTCTATAATTTTTAATTTAAATTTCAAATAAAATAATTTATTATTCTAAAATTTAAAATTGAAAATAATTTATTATTCTAAAATTTAAAATTGAAAAAATATAAAGTAAAAAGAATTTATCCTAATATATATTATTATTTATTATTTATGTTGATTTCTTTTTGTGTGTGTGTGTGTGTGTGTGTGTGTGTGTGTGTGTGTGTGTGTGTGTGTGTGTGTGTGTATATATATATATATATATGGTGTGACTTCATAATATTGTGTTTTATATTAGGTTTAAAATAGTTTTCTACAATATAATGTCTCTATATTACATCGTGAAAGTGACTTTCTTCAATTCCGTCACGAGTTTCATTATATGTTGGCTAGTGTATATTTGATTTCGCATTATTGCGAATTGATGGGAAGGGTGGAGGAAGACCCAAATTTAGTTGGTTAGTATAATTTATGATTGGTTTTGGTGGCTCTATTTGGGAATTAAATGGTAGTGTTAAAATCCTCAAAAGGGGCAATAGAGATGACAACTTTTACTGTCACTTTGACAACTCATGTACGGTGTCTTTTATCCTTCCCATTGGTTGTTTTGTTGGAATCTTTACAACCATGTTTGGTCTTTGTTTATTGATCTAATCAATCTCCCATTAGTCTTTAGTTAGGATACATTAGAATTATAAACATAAATTTGATATATCAATTATAATAAATATTTTTTTTTAAAATTGAGTATTTATTTTTTATATTTTAATGATGTCAATAAAATATTTATTTTTATTATTTAGTTTATTACATCGAGAGACATAACTTAGAGTGACAATCAAGGAGTGTAATGACATGAGTGGATAACTTTTACTTTTGTTTGAACTGATATATCAAAAAAATATGTAAAAATATATAATCCGCGGACAAAAAGACACATTCCTACTAAATAAACTAATTCAAAATAATTTTCATCTTTTAAGTGATCAGATTCCAAGCCTAAATGTGTTCTCATGATTTGTATAAATGGGGATGACGAATTATTAAAGTGAGAGGGTTTTTTGGTGAATTTAAAAGATCCAGGCGGGGAAGTAAAAATATATTACAATTTATGTTATTTTATGTAATTACTAAATTTTATTATGAGTTTCAGTTGGAGTAGACAAATTCAATGTGCCACTATGCCGAGTGTGGTGTCCATATCTTACAATCCCCTTTCTATTATTTTTGTATGTACATCCACACCAAAAATGTGGATGACACTTAAGAGACCATGAAACATGATTTGGATATCATTCATCTCATCCATCTCAGCTTTACATTCTCTAACCAAATTGTTAATCTGCCAGACCTTATCACAAGTAATTATTGTGATTGACAATTCAATTATAAGGAACCTAATCCTATGTAAAACATATGTAACCCCAATTCCCTTAATTTATTAACAAAAAAAAACATTATTTAAACAAAGATCCATATTAACCATAAATGCAAAGAAAACACTCATTCCTTCCAGTCTAACCTGCACCTTTGATGCAACTATTAGTAACAACTTATTGTCCAGCCATTTTTATGATTTGCATTATACAGTGATTGTGGCTAAGTCTTTGTGATTAATCTTAGTTTGAAATTAAAATTTTGCTAATTTTTATGATTTATAATTCTTGTTACATAGATTTTCATAATTTGAATGCTTGATTCTTCTACAATTTTTGGGTCATTACCATTCTTATGATTTATATATCATATAAGATAATATTTTTATATATTTGATACATTATATATTAATACATACTAGATATAATTGCAAAACAAAAATATAAAATTCTTCTAACTTTCTTTGCACCTTCAGAGCAATTGTTAGTTGATGACCTAAAAAGGGGTTGTAGGGATAATTTGGTTAAGCACATTATCTTTAAAGTAAATTAAATACATTTTACAAAATTTAACGACCAAGAAAACTTCCACTGATACCCAAATTTATGAGTGGGTAAAAATTGGTTTAAGAATCTTCTTTGTGCCCTATTGAGATCTCAATAAATTTTAAAAAAGAGAAGGAAATAAGGAGTTGGGTCATGAATATATGGTGATGATAGATTAGTAATGAGTGAATTCAGTGTTAGAAGTGGGAGGACTCAGGGTCCATTCCCTAGATGACCACTCTCTAGCACTGTTCTCAAACTAAGCTATGACAAGTTATTCATGAAAAGTATCCCCAATACAATTGGTGTTCAATACAGTGAGAGGTAGCAAGTAGATTGAAACCTTTGTTCATTGCAGTGAGGTAGGTCCATAGTCAATGGCTAGGAATACTATTCACCAATGGTTTGGATATCCTGGTTACAAAATGTTTGTAGTTCTAGGTCCATTTCAAAAATCTTGTTAACCCAAATTTTATATTTTGGAATTAATCGGTACATTAACCATAATTAAGATATACTTATTTGAATTTTTTATAAGCTCCACATGATGTCTAAATCATGTGTTATTACAAATAAGGATAGATCTATGGTTGTGGAAGACAAGATGCCCATAGTGATGACATGACAGGGGAAAAAGTTGGTGAAAAATTTGGAGGGAGAGGGAAGGCGTAGGCTTTACTACAAGTAGGAAAGGCATCGACTGGAGTGGGAGTTTGGGAAGAGAGAATGGGGGACACAAGGTAGTCATCTACTGCAACAAAAATCAAATTTCAAACAACCATGGTTTCAGTGGGTTCAAAGATATCTCTTGAGGATCAATCTAGGGTTTTTAGCGTGGTAGGAAAACCCTTAGTTGTCAATTTTGAAGATAAAGCTTTGGAGGAGAATTTGGAAGGTAAAGGTTGGTATGTGGAGAGAGGCTTGGTCTGCAACTTTCACAAGTTCTAGTCTTCCCTTCATATTCTTCATCAATGGCTTTCAAAATCTTTATAATCTTTGTTGGAAGGTAATATGGATACCTATCACTGTGCTAATTTTTTTGTTGTGGTATTTAATTTTTTAGCTGATCGTAATAAGATTTTTAAAAGTAAATCCTAGAGTTTTTAAAATAATTTTATTCTCATGAAGCCTTGGTCTCCAAATTTTAACCCTTTGATAGAAAATCTCTCTCTTCAACCTATATGTTTGAGGCTATCATATATTCCACTCTAATTCTGACTTGAATCTACTCTTTCAGTTATTAGAGAAGCATTTATTGAGTTGTTGGAGATTGATGCTTCTACATTGAATTATTCCTGGACTACTTTTTCTAGGGTGCTTATGTGTTTAGACATTTATCTAGATCTTCGTGAAAAGATCGAGTTAAAAGCATAAGATAATTGTTGGTCTCAAACCATTGATTATGAGGGGATTCCCTTTAGATGTCAGAATTGTTTTTAGATTGGTCATCTTTCTACATCATGTCATAAAACTAAGCATAAAATTGATTCTTCATGGAGGAAGGAGGAATGTGAGGAGCACCTTACAATTTTTTCAAAAAGGGATCATGTTCTGCCTTCAGGAATGGTTTCAGAGTTTATAATGGAAAAGAATTTGCTAAGTGTGGTACTATATGTGTTTACATCTTAGAACTCTAAATTTTTTGGAACTAATGGAGAACGTATTCTAGATTTGGTTAGTAAGAACAAAAATTTTAGAGGAAATCCCAAGATTGGGAACTATTTGTTAAGTTCAGATTCAGATAAATTGGGTAATCAAGAAGAATGGAAGATTGTGAGGAGTAAGAAAAAAGGTCATCTCATTCCTAGCTCTCCTCATTGTATTTTAGAGTATGCATTGTAGAACAAAGAAGGATGAGATTTAGTAATATTGGGATTTTATTTTGCTTAAATTTTGTTTATATGAAGTTGAAGTAATTTTATTACTTTTAGTTTGCTTGGTTTTATGAAATAGATTGGCAAGTTGCTTTGACAGTTAATTCATTAAGTCGCGCTATTTGTATTTTTTGAATTCATATTTTTATGGAAAAGGGACCCGTTTAACCCTAATATCAAGCTAAGAAAAAGGAGTTAGTTTAGGAAGCCACATAGAGGTGTTGTATCTATATATTAGAATCAAAATCCACATAGCTCTTATATAATATGAATGGAAAAGTGAGAAAAGAAGCTTTGTCTTCTCTCCCTAGTATGTAATACATTTTGCATGATATTTTACCATGTCCTTATTTGAATATGCAATGTTTAATATTCTTTGATGCAAGTAAATAAACAAAAATCTAGTAGTATGAGGTGTGATTATAATTGAATTTTATGGGAATTCTCCTTGATCGCTTTTATTAAAATGCTCGTAGGTGATATTTATATATAGACTTCCAAAGTTTAAGTTAAGGACACATAAATAAGGTTATGTAGTTTATCTTGTTGATTTTATTTTAGTTGAAGTGAGTACTAAAACTTTTACAAAGTACATGCCACATGGGTGCATAAGGGGGAATCATTCATTAGGGTTGGTAGGTTTAATTGTCAAGCATTAGGGGTGCCCACATCATACACTTAAAAGGGGAATTTAATACAAAAATGAAAAAAAAAATCACTTACCTTTAAAAAATCCCAATATATAAGAAATGAAATTAAGAAAAAAATGGGACTGTCTAGAAAAAATAAAGGTAAACCATATAATATATATATATATATATATATATATATATAAGAAATGAAATTAAGAAAAAAAATGGGACTCTATAGAAAAAATAAAGGTAAACCATACATCTTTGTACTGAGATTCATAATGACCCTGTAAAAATATGTTAATCCCCAAATGCCACACCATAAACATCTATTGAGATGCTCACACAACACCTATTGAGTTACCTATCCTGAAACATAATACAATCTATAGTTGGCACTAGGTGTCCTAGATGGCCTCACCTCTACTGAGACACCTAGTGATCATAATGGTCTGAGTCTTAAAAAAATAGACATAAAGGCACCACATGTTTTTAAATCAATGGAAACATGGTACTATGAGGGAACAAACAATTATCCTCAAAGGTCCAGAATGCCACCATATGGTGACACCTTATGCATTTAGAGCCCAAAGGAAGTGGTAGATAACCCAAGAAGCTAGGAGTCCAAGATTTCATGTTGTCATGTCATGTGGCAAAGTAAAAAGAAGGCTATAATCAAGTCATGATGTTTCCAAGTGGCAGCATCTTAGGGGCTTACCTAGAATGCTAACAGGGCTCACATCTATGAAGACCTCTGAGATCGATGATGATATATTGACTTCTTTCCCATCTAGCTATAGATGCTTTCATGATTCAATACAAATGGAATTCTATTGTGGAAAGCATAACTCTAGGAGTTCTGTTGATGGCATGGCCTATATACACCCATCAAAATTCCAATATGTGTATTTATAAAACATTTTTGGTAGAGGAGGAGGCCTTACTACTTCATTAGACAATGCCACCTCCTCTCTTAATAAATTAACCTCTTCCCCATGTAAGGAAACATGTCATAGTGAAAGCACTTCCTCCTATTTGATAGAAAATGTCAGAGCATCCTTATTCTCTCCATTAAGTCCACATACATAGGACATATTCTCAAATATTTCCTCCACCATGAGGGGTAAAGGCATTACCTTCATGAATTTATGTGCTTCCATAGGTGGAAAAGGTGGGTCTTTGAAAAATATTTCCTCTCTCATAGGTGGTAAAGGCAGGGCCTCCACAAATCTTTCCTTTGCCATAGGTGGCAAAAGTAGCTCCCTCTCTATCTCTATACACTGCACATTGTATCTACAGTATCCTCACATGTTGAGATCCTAGGGCATGAAAGGTCTAAAAATTCTATTTCCTTAGATGTTACGTTGATGGGGCATGAAATCTTGAAGAGAAATAAAAGAGATAGACTATTCCTTCCCACATACTATTCTAGGACAATAATATTGAAGCCTTACCACTCCTAGATATTACATCCGCTCAACACATTTCATTAAAAATACTAAAATATTCATTATAAAAATAATTTGGTGCATATCCTAAGACCATAGCATTCTATTTATTCTCCTTCCCTTAGTCATGGATTAGACGGGAATTTTGTTATCAAGTTGCTTAAAACCTTGAGAGTGAGAGGGTAGCCCAAATCGATGAATGTCAACTGCAGAGATGTTTACAACTTTATGATGGGATAACTGCAACAATAAATAAAATAAAAAGGAAAAATACAATCATCAACGTGCCTAGTGTGAGATTTTCCTTGATTGTTTCATCTAATTTCCCATTTTAATGTTCAATATACTTGGCTATCTTGATGAAAAAAATATCTAGTTGTAGACAATGATGCATTGAGCTCCATGTTACCACCTAAAGTGAGTGGAAAGGGTTTGAGTACCATCCAACAGGATTAAGAGTTTGTTTCTTAAATGGATCATTATATGGATGGGGATGGGGAAGGAGAGGATGATATTGAAACTTCTCCCATGAATAGGTGGAGAAAAAGAAAGCCTAAAGAACCTAAAAAATTATTGCATTTGTGAAGTGTTTGAGATCCATTAATTTTATATAATTTTCACTAGGTTGTATTACCAAACCATATCCTACTGAAGAAGCCCTTCAAATGTTATTTGGACCTTTGGACCAATTGCTAATTATCTCCATTATGATACAACCCCTGAAAAAAACATCGCACTTTAGTTTGCTCTTGTGAAAATGATAAAGAAGTAGAAAAATATTATGAATTACTCAAAATCGATATGTGTGTGTGTGTGTGTGTGTGTGTGTGTGTGTGTGTGTGTGGTAGTTTAGTAGAAGATGACTTTGATTTACATGCTTACATAAATTGATATTATTATTCAACATAGAGATATTGATATCTATTTAGTTCAGAGACTAAAAAAATCCAAATAAAAAAATTTGATATTAACACTCTCTAGCAAATTAATCTTTATATATTTTTTGAAATATTTAGGGAGAAGAGGTTATTCAATTTTTATTTGCATGAGAAATTCAATCAACCTTAGAAGAAGGATAGCCAAAAATGTGAATCAACTTCATCTATAGTTTTTATTTTGTAATGATGCACATCAAAATCCAGGTCCATGGGTTGAATCATATGCATATCATATCCAGACTCAAGAAGATTGGAAGCAAGGCTAAGCTCATCATTTGAACCCTGTTGTGAAGACATGCATTGGATGGTGCCAGTGCATAATCCATGGCAAATTATTTAATTTAATTTTAGATTGTTATTTGCATGATCTGTATTATTTTTCATTAACTCAATATAGTTTTAGTGCTTTATATTATTTCATTTCAATTGGTATCAGAGCACGTTGCAAAAAAAATTACAGGTAGCAATAGCTTATCAGTTATCTCTAGAATGACAAATAGCAATAACTTTCCATTCTAGCTTCCTCTATTTACTAGAGACAACTATGATTATTGGAGTATTAATATGAATACCCTACTATTCTCCCAAAATATTTGGGATTTAATAGAAGTGGGATACATAGAATTTGTAGATTAGAATGCTCTAAATGCTTTGACAACAAATCAACGAACTCAGTTGAAAGAAGGACAATCGAGCACAATTTTCTATCCAATCCACATTAGAGATTTTTATTTTTTCCCATATAACTGGTATGACAAAGTTAAGGATTCATCAGAATCCCTAAAAATTGCATACCAAGTTTATGACAAAGTTAGATTGGTAAGACTTCAAACCTTAAGAAGATATTTTTAAAATTTAAAGATGAAAGAAACTTACTCCATTCAAGATTTTATTACTAGGACTCAAGATGTTGTGAATCAGCTTAAAACATAAGGGGAAATAATTACATAACAAAAAAAATTAGAGAAGATATTGAGATCTCTTCTTCCTAAATTCGATCTAGTGGTGATAGCCATTGAAGAAAGAAAAAATATCATCACCTTCAAAGTGGTAGATTTGGTTGGTTCTTTACAATCTCACGAGGAGTGTATGGAACATTTTATAGAGAGTTTAGTGCAACCTTTCTAGTCTCCAGTGATGGTTGAAGACAAATCAACAACTCCTTTTTTTAAGACAAATAAATCTCAAGGGAAGCCCTTTATTAATAGAGGATGTGGTAGAGGAAGAGGAAAAAGATATAATAGAGGAAGAGGAAGAGGTAGAATTTTTATGGATAGGAGAAGCATCTAGTGCAAATATTGTGATCGCTATGGACATTATGAATCTGAGCGTAGAAAGAAGAAATCCGACTTGAAAAAATCAAGAGCCAACTATACTGAAGAGTTGTATGAAGATCTTAAGCACTCCCCCTTATTTACATGAAATTTGGTGAAATAAAATCAAAAATATTTGTGGTTCTTGGATAATGGCTAATCTAATCATATGACAAGTAAATCTGATATCTTTATCAAATTAGATACATCTATAAAAATTCAAGTAAAATTTAGTGATGATAAAGAGGTTGATATAATGGGAAAAGGTACCCTTGCTATAAGAACTAAGCGAGGAGAACCTACTTGTATTCATGATACACTGCATGTGCCCAAATTGCAACATAATATTTTAAGTATTGGAAAACTTGTATAAAAAAATTATAAAATTATTTTTGAAGACAACTACTACAAAATATTTGTTAAATCAGCGAATTATCATCTTGTAGCAAAGGTTCCTATGATAGAGAACAAGTTATTTCCTCTCACATTGCATTCCACTACTATGCATGCTTTTAAAGTAACCATAGATGATTCGTGGTTATGACATCAATGTTATGGTCATCTAAATTTTCAAGGATTAAATTTACTTCACAAGAAGCATATGGTAAGAGGACTTCAAGAAATTTAGGCAAAAAATGAAGTTTGTTCAGGATGTGCACTTGGAAAGTAGCATCGAGATACCTTTTTGAAGAACATATCTTGGAGGGCAAAATCTCCTCTAAAGCTTATGCATGCTGACATTTGTGGTTCTCTAAAAGAAGAATCTTTGGGAAAGAATCATTATTTTTTGACATTCATTGATGATTTTTCTCATCACACATGGATTTATTTTTGTAAGCTGAAATCCAAAGCTTTTGAATGCTTCAAAAAAATTAAAGCTATGGCTAAAAAACAAAGAAGGTATTATCTCAAAATAATTAGAACAGATAGAGGGGGAAAATTCACTTCCAAAGATTTTTCTGATTTTTGTAACAAAAAAAGCATCAAGAGACAACTTACTACAACGTATACCCCCCAAAAAAATGGTATGACAAAAAGAAGAACCATACCATTATGGAAATGGCATGAAATATGTTACAATAAAAAAAATTCTAAATTGTTATTGGTCAGAAGCAATGGTAAAAATAGTATACCTTTTGAATCGAAGCCCCACAAAATCAGTTCACAACATCACTCCAAAGGAAGCTTGGAGTGGTCACAAGACTTTACTATTTGGTTGTTCTGCATATGTTCATATTCCAATTTAGAAATGGAAGAAGTTGGATGTAAAATCCCAACATTGTATCTTTGTGTGATATTCTAATGCAACTACAAGATACTGTTTCTATAATCATGACACAAAAAAATGAATTATTAGTCAGGATGTGATTTTTGATGAAGGGGGAGAATAGCAATGCAAAAAAGGTGTACAACAAAAAACACCAACAATAATGATGGACATAAAAATTGGAAGTGTTCCTCCTCTCCCTATAAGATCAAGTGGAAGTTCAAGCCCCAATAGTAGCTCAAGTTAAAGCTCTCCAAGCTCATGTTCACCAGGTTCATCTACTAGCACACCTTCAGGTGATAGTTCCAAGTCTAGCATCAAGTCCAAGCTCTTCAAGAAAGGTACAAAGTTTAACTGAAATTTATCAGAGGAGTAATGTGAATCCAATTGCTAATTTTTCTTTGCTTAGTAAAATTCAATTTGAACCCTCTATATATGAATGAGTTGTCAAAGAAATAGTATGGATTGATGATATGAATGATGAGATGCAAGCAATTGATAAAAAAAATACATGAGAATTAGTAGAACTTCCAAAAGATAAATAGGTGATTAGAGTCAAATGGATTTATAAGGTGAAATATCATTCTAATGGTACTGTGAAAAGACACAAGGCAAGACTAGTTGCCAAGGGATTTGCACAAATGCCTAGAGTAGATTATTCAGAGACTTTCACTCCAGTTGCAAGACTTGATACAATCAAGGTTTTATTATCTATTGTTGCACAACACAAGTGGCCAGTATATCAGATGGATGTAAAATAAGCATTCCTGAATGGTTATATTGATGAAGAAGTCTATGTAGAACAACCTATTGGCTATGAAATTCTAGGAAAAGAACATTTGGTCTACAAGTTGAAAAAATCACATTATGGGTTGAAGCAAGCTCCTCATGCCTGGTATGTAAAGATTGATAGTTATTTCATGAAAATGGGTTTCAATAGATGCCATTTAGAGCCAACCCTCTATATCCGACTTTTTGGTAATGATATTCTCATTGTTTGCCTTTATGTTAATGATCTCATTTATACAGGTAATAGCCCATCTCTCGTGGAGAAATATCAAGCAAAAATGAAACAAGAATTTGAGATGTCAGATTTGGGACTCATGCATTATTTTCTTGGAGTGGAGGTGCAATAACAACTTGAAGGTATATCCATTTCTCAAACAAAGTATGTGACTGATTTATTGAAACAGTTTAGAATAATGTCATGCACAATAGTAGCAACCCTTATAGCCCTTGGTGAAAAATTAACCAAGGAGGATTCAAGTTCCAAAGTAGATGCTACTTTATACAAAAGTTTGGTAGGGAGTCTCATGTACCTCACTACAACAAGACCTGATATTATGTATGGTGTGAGCCTCATTTCTCAATTCATACAGGATCCACATGATTCTCATTGGCATGCTACAAAAAGAATCTTAAGAGTGGTACACAAAATTTTGGCATTCATTACTCTTTCACTAAGAATTTTGAGCTAGTTGGTTACACGGATTCTGATTGGGCTAGTTCAATGGATGATAGAAAATCAACATCTAGTTATGTTTTCTCACTTGGTTCTGGAGTTGTCTCATGGAGTAGTAAAAAGCAAGGAACTGTGGCTCTCTCTTCCACAGAAGTAGAGTATATAGCAGCAGCGGCAACTAGTTGTCAAGCCATATAGATTCAAAGGATTTTGGAAGATCTACAATTGGTTTAGGGACAT
This sequence comes from Torreya grandis, assembly GCA_037957365.1. Taxonomy (NCBI): domain Eukaryota; kingdom Viridiplantae; phylum Streptophyta; class Pinopsida; order Cupressales; family Taxaceae; genus Torreya; species Torreya grandis. Next base: position 1,128,891 of record JARHVA010000157.1, read on the forward strand.
CCAACAACTATCTACTGTGATAATAGCAGTACCATTGCAATGACCAAAAACCTAGTGTTTCATGCTAGATCGAAGCACATTGAGATCAGATATCACTTCATACAAGATTTAGTTCAAGATGGGATAGTGGAATTACAATTTTTCTCTACATCTGAGCAAGTTGCTGATATTTTTACCAAAGCTTTACCTACAGCGAATTTTGTTGCTTTGAGACATCAGTTGGGCATCATCCCCGTTGTTCATGCAGGGGGAGATTGAAGACATGCATGCGTCAATGCCGATACATAATCAATGGCAGATTATTTAATTTATTTGTAAATTGTTATTTGCATAATCTGTATTATTTTTCAATAGCTCAGTATAGTGTTAGCACTTTGTATTATTTCGTTTCATGTTATAGGTATTGTACATAATTCTCAGGAATAGGTTCCCCTGATTCCTTGTAGCTACAATATTCTTCTTCGTTTAACTCTTTTGCATAATTAATATCGCTAGTTGTTGACTGCGCGTCTTCTGCCATAGGCATTAACTCACACATTTCATTGAATCTGCCTCCACAATTTGAATCTACATTAACTCATACATTTCATTGAATCTGCCTGCCATAGGCGTTTACCCGATCAACATTACAGTTTACTATTTTAGAAAAAACAAAACAAAAACCCACCATTACAGTTTACCGTACTTGACAGATGGAAACTTATTACCCAGTTGCCTTTATAAATTTACATTTATATGCTTTATCTCTGTATTTGCTTGAGATAATAGTCTCTCCCTTAATCTAGTCCTATTTGCGAAATTGTATGGAATATGGGTTTTTTCATCATCTCCGGTAAAAGATAACCTTTACATGGAAAACATTCATGAAACCTTTACATGGAAAACGGTCTTCAATTTTTATCTGCATGAGAAATTCATCAACCTTGCAAAAGGGATAGCCAAAAAAATGTATCAGCTTCATCTGCACCTTTTATTTTGTTACGATGCACATCGAAATCCAGGTCCACGGGCCGAAGCATATCCATATCATATCCAGACTCAGGGGGATTGGGAGGAAGGCCGAGTTCGTCATCTGATGCCTGTTCTAGGTATTGTATATAACTCTCACGAACGGGGTCCCCCAATTGCTTGTACCAATAATCTTCTTCGTATAAATCTTGTGCATAATTAGTATCACTAGTTGTAGACTGCGCGTCATTTGAAATAAACAAGTGATCCAATTCATTAAATCTGCCTCCACAATTTGAATTAGAAGAAGAATATGAAGTTCCAACCAATTCCAAAACAGACTCTGAATCGCAGGTTTCTTCCATTAGTGAGCCTTGATCAGAGCAACTCCACCACTCCCACTCGGACATGATCAAACTATTCCGAACTTCCCAAAATGTTTCAATTGATAAGAGTTTGTGATCGAAAATGTCAATCAAAAATTTCTGCACACAGTTTATCCAAAAACCCCCATTTATAACGATTCAATTGTTTTTTTAACCTGCAAGTCACACGGTCCTATTTGCAAACGGAATTTAATTCCACTTCCCCTCTACCGTTCTTCCTTGCGTGGCGCCCTCCATTGTGGGAGCTGGAGATAATAATTTTATAAATTGGTCAAATAAACGTGACAAATTAATTTCGTCGGTGTGTTTTTTTTAAAGGCCAAACATTATATAAATTTATTTTATTTTCCACAAAACCACAGCATTATATAATTGAGTTTCGTCCGGCTTCGAGTAGCGGAGTTACTTCAAATGCACTAACAAAATCTTCCACCGAATACCTCGGTCAAATGGTGTTTCAATATCTTATGACCTAAGAAGCGGTCGTAGGGATAATTTGGTTTTGCATGTTATCTTGAAAGTAAATTACATGCCTTCTAGAAACTTTAACGACCAAGAAAATTTCCACCGATATACAAATTTGAATGAGGGGGTTACAAATTGGTTTAAGAATCTCTTCTACACACTACCCATATCTCTATAAATGTTAGAAAAAGAGAAGGAAAGAGTTGGGTCGGGAAATCATATAGATTTGTTGCAATTAAATATTCTACATATTAGAATTAGACTTTACCTAGCTCTTGTATAAAATAAATGGAGAAGTGAGATAAGAAGCTTTGCCTTTTCTCTTTAGTATGTAATGTATTCTACATGATATTTTACTATGTCCTTATTTCGATATGCAATGTTTATGATTTTTTGATGTAAGTTCATAAATAAAAATCTATTAGTATGAGGTGCTCTTATACATGAACTCTGTGGGAATTCTCTTTGATCCTTTTTATTAAAATGCTCATAAGTGATATTTATATATAGATTTCCATAGTTTGAGTTAAGGACCCATTGGCACATAGAAGTTGACCAAGATACAAGTGACAAGTCAAAACATCGAGAGAACATACAATTGCAAACAAACCCGAAAACAAAGAAGGACAAGATATGCAGGCTCATCGTTCCTTCCCAAGGTAGGATTGATGGACCATTGTTCTCATTCTGGCAAAGAAAATAAAAGTAGACAAAGAGTGGAAATGGAGAGGAGGCCCACACGCACAAAACACAACATAGAAAACTAGAAACAAAAGAAGAAGAAGAAGAGAGATACGAGACCACATAGAAAACAAACGTTTGTTGTCTAATCTGTCATCTAGAAATATCTCATATAAATGATTTTCCCATGGGCGAGCTCTCTGATGAAGTGCATGTGAATCTTTATGTGTTTAGTCCATTGATATTGGATTGGATCCCTGTAAATTTGAGTAGTACTCTAGTTGTCATAGTAGATGATTGTAGGTCATTTGAACTAAATACTGAACTCTGAGAAGATCCCTTGAACCCAGATAGCCTCATTGGAAGCATTAACATACCCTTTGTAATATGCCTTAGTAGATGATAAAGAAATAGCATTCTTGCTTGACCAACTAATTGGACCTGAACCAATGGAGAAATTACAACTTGAAGTAGACTTGTAATTATGAATATCATTAGCCCATTCTGAGTTAGTATAGCCAATCAAGTCGATGTCAAGCCATATCTATAATGAATCCAAAATTGATGTGCCCTAAATGTAATGCAAAATCCTCTTAATTGCTTTCCAATGCAATTCATAGGGTTCTTGCATGAATCTGGAGACTAGGCTCACTACATATCATATGTTAAGTCTGGTATGTGTCAAGTAGATAAGTCTATCGACAAGTTGTCAATACAAAGTAACATCAACCACTGATGAAGTATAATCTACCTCAAGCTTGACTCCAGATAGAAATGGAGTCTGAGTTGACTTAGAATCAGTGATGTGAAATCGAGCAAGTAAGTCAAGAACATTCTTGGGCTATGCAAGAATAATCACTAAGTTGGACTGAGAGATCTAGATCCCAAGGAAGTAATATAACATGCCCTAATCTATCATGTAAAATATGTCATGAAGAGCATCTTTCGACATTGTAATGGATGAGTAAGAGCTCCCGGTGATCAAAAAATCATCAATTTAAAGAACCAAAATAAAAATTGAATCATCCTACTGTAAGAGATAGACATTCAAATCTAAATGGCACTGAGCGAACCTTACAAAAATAAGGAAGGAATCTATCTTGGCATACCAATCCCTAGGGGCTTGTTTGAGGCCATAAATGGATTTTCTAAGTTAGCACACAAAAGAAGAATCCTCAACAAATTTTGATCGTTGCTCCATGTATATGTCCTCCTCAAGGTCACCACAAAAAAAGGCACCCTTCACATCCATCTGATGAACATCCCAATGATTGGATGCAAAAATAACAAGTGTGAGTCTAACATAGTTTATTTCGGTGACTAGTGTAAAGGTTTCAGTGTAGTCAATGATAGTCACCTATGAGAAACCTTTTGCAACCAATTATGCCTTGAAATTCTCTATGGAGCCATCTACTACATACTTAGTATGATATATCCATCTACATCAAACTATCTTTCTTCCCTTACGAATAAATATGAAGTCCCAAGTGTGATTCCTGACTAAGGACTTATACTCCTCATGCATGGTAGGATCCCACTTAAATATACTTGATGCCTCCCAAAAATTTTGTGGATCTGAAGCAAAGGCATAGAAAGCATGTGGCCCACTCTAAAACTCTAAACGCGTCTTCCTATCATCTGAAGGATCCCCAACCCATGTACTTGCACTTTGTAATGTCTGTCTAGCCCAAAGAGGACCAAAAGTATTGCAGTCAGGTGGAGAATCATAATCCTCTAAAGTGTGGCCAGATGTGGATGGAGATGAGTCCCCACCATTACTCTCATTGTCTGAACTGGACTAAGTATCATAAACCTTTGGAATGTGCTCAAGCTGATCTAAATCATCAAAATGATCATCAAATCCAAGTGAGTCCAATTAAGTTTAAGTGTCATGTGTTGAGTCTATAAGTCTCTCCTCAAAACGAATACTTCTCTCTATGAACAGTTCATGTGTGGTCGAATGAAGAATCCAATATCCCTTAACACCATCTAGGTATCCTACAAAGATGCAAGGCTTACTCTAAGGTTACATAGCCTTGCATTTATTCTTAGGTATGTATGCCATAGTTGAAGATCTTAAGACCCTAAAATGTTAAACTATTGGTTTTTGACTATGCCAAGCTTCAAAATGAGTTATTCCTTTCAAGACTTTGTGGGAAACCTGATTCTATATATATATAACATAATTGATTACTTTTGTCTAGTACTGTAGGGTTACTGATTTGGATTGAATCATGCAGTTCACCATCTATTTCAAGGACCAGCTCTTTCATTTTGAAACACCATTCTATTAAAAATTGTACAGAACTGTGTGTTGTAGATCAAACCCCTCTACTATGCAAAACTAATCAAACCTATTATTGACATACTCACCCCTATTATTTGCTTGAAGAACCTTTATGAATATCTTTGATTGTTTTTCAACAAGAGCCTTGAAGTCTCGAAAATCATCTAAAACTTCATACTTCTATCGAAGGAAGTAGACCCATATATACCCCTTAAAAACATAGCACCTTAGTGCCTTGTGGAAATAATAAAGAAGTAGAAAAATGTTAGGGATTACTCAAAATCAATATATATGTGGTGGTTTAGTAGAAGATGATTTTGATTTAGGTGCTTACTTGAGTTGATGTGATCATTCAACACAAAGATACTGATATCTATTTAATTCAGAGAAATCCAAATAAACAAAAATCGATATTAACATTCTCTTCCAAATGAATCTTTATATATTTCATGAAATCTTTAGGGGGAAGACGTTCTTCAATTTTTATCCGCATGAGAAATTCAATCAACCTTGCAAGGACAGCCAAAATAGTGAATCAGCTTCATCTGCAGCTGTTATTTTGTTACAATGCACATCGAAATCCAGGTCCATGGGCTGAAGCATATGCATATCATATCCAGACTCAGGAGGATTGGGAGGAAGGCTGAGCTCATCATCTGAAGCCTGTTGTAGGTCTTGTATATAACTCTTGGTAATAGTTTCTCCTGATTCCTTACAGCTGCAATATTCTTCTTCGTTTAACTCTTCTGCATAATTAATATCGCTAGTTGTTGACTGCACATCTTCTTCGATAGGAATTAACTGACACATTCCATTGAATCTGCATCCACAATTTGAATTATGAGAAGTTGGGATGGATTGTAAAATAGAGTTCGAATCACAAGTTTCCTCTCTCAGCAAGCGTTGATCAAAGCAACTCCACCGCTTAGACATGATAAAACTGCGTGGGATTGTGTAACATGTTTCCATACTTTTCGTCAAACTTAAATTAACGTAGTCCGAAGTGGAATTTAATTTGCATTTCCCTTTCTTTTTTCGGTGCCGCCGTCCATTGCAAGAGTTGGAGATATTCGTTTATAAGATAGATAGATAATATAATGGTGGCAGGCATCCAGGCTGAATATCTGAGGGTTACAAAAATGTAGACAGTTTGAAATTTGTTCATTCTTGGAGAGGCAAAATGATTATATAAATAATCTTCGTTCGGAGTCGATAAGCCGAGTTATTTGACACAAAAACATATCCTCGCGTCAAATGGCGGACACGGCTAATGGAGTTTAATCGTCGACGCTTGGGTTGGTCGACAATAATTTTGTTTAATAAGCACATTATTTTGGAAGTGAATTGGGTGACTTCTAGAATGTGCAGCCACTACATATAATATATGGCTTGTGAATCCTTCATTTTCAGCCATCTGCATGTTTTCGACAACTATGGCTTGGCTTTTGAATCCTACAGTTTTAGTCATTGTTTCAGCTATCAATTTATGTATTCTTTTGGTGGCGGGGAGGGGTATTTATTGTTTTAAATTTCTATAGATTACTGCAAATTCTTTCTATGTTCAGTTGGTCGATAATATATGCTTAGTCAGATCTAGCTATTGTGTTTTTGGTGCCTTTTCTTTTTAAACCCTGAATCAAGCACATCTTTACTACCAACTATAAATTGCCGTTATTCTTCTTTGAAGTTTATTACTACATGAGTATTATTTAGGTCTTTTCTTTTGAAAGCTTGGATGCTTTTTTAAGTGTATATCCCCGGCCTGGATTGAGGGGTATTTATTCCATCAAAATTGCCTTCGACTTGCACTCAACCTCATTGATAATGTTCTCATGCTATCTGGGTGGGGTAGATGACAACGTCAATGGAATCCTAGTGGATGATGGTATGAAGCCCAATAGGCCTTATCAATGAGCTGTCCACGAGTTTCAATCAAAATTTGCATATTTTAAGTTTGATTCTACTTAATAAGCCAATATGTTTGACATTGAATTAGGCCTTAAATATTTGTTTTATATTTCCTGCTCTAATTCATTGCTGATCTTTCTATTAAAGAATTTTGTATGTCAACATTATCTTAATCATCAAAATTTCCATTCACCATTTACGTTGATGATACAATCTACAAGGTAGATGCACATTTGCCTCCACCAATGAAGTAAAGAATGTAACAAGTGTATGACATGACGAACAAGCCGCTGATGTTGCAAATGTTGTTGTTATCAAATGTTAAAATATTACTTTTGACTTCTCACCTACTCACTCATTTGGCTGCGGATTTTAACAACTGCAGACATTTAATTTAGGCCTTTCAAATTTGAAATTTGAGGCTCACTTGGATTTTGGGGGGAAACATTGGGGTAGGTGAGACAACTGTATGCAACAACCAATAGAAGACAAAAATAGAGGAATGTGAGCAGCAGAAGAGATTAATTCAATGCAGTAGCAAGAGAATGCATAGGAAATTAAACATAATAGAGCTACAAAATGAAACACCATAGTTCATAGCAAAGGAAGAGAAAGAGCAACAAAGAAAGTCAACTGTAGTAATAGTCCATAGCTAAGGATTATAGCACACAACAATTTGTAAAAAAAATAAAGCAACAATCAGGGAAAGTAGAAAAGAAGCAGAGGAGAGTTATTTGCTGATAGTGGTGAAACAATCATCCAAGAGCAAGGAATGTTTAATGAAATTTTATGAGTTTTGTATACAGTTTTAGCTGTAAGTGATAAGGTTGTAATAATTATTTTTTGCATCAATATATATATATATATATATATATATATATATATATATATATATATATATATATAATACTCTGCCTTCCCTGTTTCATATTTCTTCTTTTGTTTCCATTGCTTGTTGTCCACTTGGACCAGTAGTTTTTTGTGATTCTCTCTCTTACATAGCCAATAGTGTTGTAAGGTTTTTTCCTACAATTGGTATTAGAGCCATTAGTGAAGGGTAGCCAGGTTGTGAGTACATTTAGACATGACAACAAGAAGTTCAAGGTCTTGGTAGTAGCCCTCCATGTTTGATGGGAAAAACTATGATGTGTAAAGCATCAAAATGAAGACAATATTCAACTCTCAAGAGCTATGGGAGTTGATTGAAGTTGGGTACAATGAGGTTGTAGATATGGCAGCCTTCAATGCTTTGACCTAAGCACAAAAAAATATGCTAAAGGAGAATATGAGAAAATATGTCAAAGAGCTCAGCTACATACAAATATCTTTGGCTAACTCAATCTTTCTTAGGATAGCAGCAGTTGTCCATTCCCAGCAAGTATGAGATATCTTGTAAAATGCATATCAAGGGAGTGACAAAATGAAGATTGTCAAGTTACAACTCTTAAGAAGAGACTTTGAGACCATACAAATGAAGGAGAATGAGTCATTAAATGACTTCTTCAAAAGGACTATTAACATAGTAAATCAAATGAAGACATGTGGTTATACCCTTGAAGACCATATGATCATTGAGAAGGTTTGGAGGAGTCTTCCAATTAGATTTGACCTTATAGTGGTTGCTATAGAAGATTCAAAAGATTTGAAGAAAATAATGGTTGATGAGCTAATGAGTTCTTTGTAAACCCATGAACAAAGGTTGAATAGGTCAACCACCTCCTCCCATGAGCATGCAATCAAGACCAATGTCAATGTGAAAGGAAGGGGGAGAGGATCAAATAATAGAGGAAAAAGAAGAAATTACAATACTTAAGAAGGTGGAAGACATGGCCATCAAGAACCACATGTAAGAGGAAGAGAAAGGAGAAACAACACTTTTAAAGGTGGATCTATACACAGGTATGATAAGTCTAGCATCCAATGTTATTATTGTAAAAGGTATACACATTATGCTAGTGAGTATTTAAAAAATGTGTATGACATGAATAGGAAGAATTCTAATTTCACTCATACACAAGAGACAAAACCAAATAGGAATGAGAAGGGTGAAAGTTTGTTTATAACATGTAACATTGCTAAACAAAGTGGCAAGGAAACATGGTATTTGGATAGTGGTTTTAGCAACCACATGAGTGGGAAAAAAGAGATTTTCAGCCACATAGATAAGATAATAAAATAAAGGTGAAGACGGGAAACAATGATAAAGTTCTTGTCATGGGCAAGGGCAGCATTTCAATCCGCACCAAGCAAGGTGACAAAAGGTAAATTCGTGATGTTTAATATGTACCCAAGTTGAAACACAACCTTATCAGCATAGGGCAGCCTGTGCAAAAGGGATACAAAGTCATATTTGAGAATGGTGAGTGCATCATCTTTCATAGGAGTGAATGCAATAGAAAGATAGAAGAAGTCAAGATGATAAGCAATCGAATGTTTCTATTGAGAATGCAAAGTGAGATCATAACAACATTCAAAATAATGATGGTAGATGAACCTACTCTTTGGCATCTTAGGTATAGGAATTTGAGCTTTGGAGGGCTGAACCTTCTTCATAAGAAACACACGGTGAAGGGGTTGCTCCTTATAGAATAATCAAACAAGGTGTGTGAAGGATGCATATTAGGGAAACAACATAGGAGTGCATTTCTTGTTGGTAAGGCATGGAGAGCTAGAGCTCTATTAGATCTAATCCATTCATATTATGTGGTCCAATGAAGACCCCCTCCCTATCCAAAAATGTCTATTTCATGACATTCATAGATGACTACAACCAAAAGATATGGGTGTACTTCTTGAAAAACAAATCAAAAGCATTTGATACCTTCAAGCATTTTAAGGCCATGGTGGAGAAGCAAAGTGGTCATTACATCAAGATCTTGAGGACAAATAGAGGGGGAGAGTATATCACAAATGAATTCATGAATTTTTGCAAGGATCATGGCATAAAGAATCAATTTACAGCTAGGTACACACTACAGCAAAATGGTGTGGCCAAGAGGAAAATAGGATCATCCAAGAGATGGCAAGGAGCTTGCTAAAGGCAAAAGTTTTGCCTAATGATTTTTGGGCTAAGGTTGTAGAAATAGATGTTTACTTATTAAAAATTTATACAATCAAGAGTGTAAGGGATGTAATCTTTCAAGAATCATGAGAAATCAAAAACCAAGGGTTGAACACCTTAGAGTGTTCAGTTGTGTAGCATATGCAAACGTGCCCAAGCAAAGAAGAATGAAATGGGATGATAAAGGTGAGAAGTGTATTTTCATAGGGTATAGTGACTAATCAAAGGCATATCAACTGTACAATCCCATCATCAAAGATCTCATAATCAGTTAGGATGTTCAATTCATTGAGCGTGAATCTTAGGAAGAGAGACAAGGAGAACAACATGTTGAAACAAGGGCCAGTGGACCCTTCATTGAATCTAAAATAGCAGGTGGTACAACCACCAATGCACCAACATGGACCCCTATTTCACAAAGGTCTGATTCATCTAGTGGTAGTAGTTATCAAAGAGGTCGAGTTGTTCATGACTCAACATCCTCTTCCTCCAACTCAAGTCAACATCAATTAAGGACAAGAAGTTCATGAGTAGTCAAGGTACAAGAAAAATGAGGATGAAACTATGAATTATGCACTCTTTCTATCATCTGATCCAATCTACTTTTAAGAAGCAGTCAAGGACAGTAATTGGTGTGAGGCTATGGATGAAGAGATGCACATCATAGAGAGAAATGACACATGGAATTTAGTTGACCTACAAAAATGAAAAGACGTCATAGGATTTAAGTGGGTATACAAGACAAAAACTACTCCCAAAAGTCAAATAGAGAGGCATAAGGCAAGGCTAGTAGTAAAGGGTTATAAGTAAACCCTGTACATGATTACAATAAAATATTTACACTGGTAGCAAGGCTAGAAACCATAAATATAATCATATCCATTGTTTCCCAACACAAGTGGAAGGTGCATCAAATGGATGTGAAGTGAAAATTCTTGAATGGAGTGATAGAATAATAGGTCTTCTTGGGACAGCCACCTAGATATGAGGTTCTCAAGTATGAGAACAAAGTGTATAAGCTGAAAAAAGCATTGTTTGGGCTCAAATAAGCCCCAAGATCATGGTATAGCCATACAGACTCGTACTTATTGAGCAATGATTTTAGCAAGAGTGTAAGTGAGCCTAAACTATACATCAAACCATGTAAAGAAGGTATGTTTATGTTGTATTATATGTGTATGATCTTATATTCACTAGTAATGCATATTAGTTCATTGAAGAATTCAAAATAGCCATGAAAAATGAGTTTGAGTTGACTAATTTGGAATTTTTGAAGTACTTTCTTGAGATAAAACTCAATAAAATGGATGAAGGCATATTCATAGGCTAATCTAAGTATACAAAATAGGTTTTTCAAAGGTTTATGATGTTGGACAGCAAGCCTGTAATCACTCTAGTTGTGACAAGCCTTAAGTTGTGTAAAGATGATTGAAGGAGCAATGTAGACTCCACAGGCTATAAGAGTCTAGTGGGAAGCTTAATGTACTTGAATGCAATAAGGCTGGACATCATGTATGCACTCAACCTCATATCTAGATTCATAGAGATTCCAAATGAGACACATTGGCAAGCAGGTAAGAGGATATTGAGGTACGTGAATGAAACAAGAAATTGTGGTGTTTTGTATATAACAATAGATAAGTTTCAACTTGTTGATTACATGGAGAGTGATTGGGTAGATAGCCTTGATGATATAAATAGTACCTCTAGGTATGTATTTCATCTTAGGTTAATATCCATATCTTGGGCTTCAAAGAAACAACTGATAGTGTCACTTTCTACAGTTAAAGTAGAGTATATAATAGCCAATGCAGCGGCATGCCAAGCTATATGATTGAGAAGGATATTTTTTTTATTTACATGAGGAGAAACATGGAGCTTCTATAGTCTATTTTGATAATGTTTCATCCATAGCATTGCTAAAGAATCTCATATTTCATGATATGAACAAACACATTGCAATCAGGGATCACTTTATTTGTGAGTTAGTTGAAAATCATGTCATATATCTTAGCTTTTGCAAGTCTAATTAGCAACTAGCTAATATTTTTACTAAGCCATTAACTAAGGACACTTTTATGCATGTAAGCGGAAGGTTAGGGGTCATAAATACAATAGCATTAAGCCTACATAGTGTTATGGTAGCTTTGCAGTCCTACAATAGAGCTACTAATATCAACATGGTAGCTACAGAGCTTGACAGTCTAGTTATGGATTTCATCAGTCAGCTACAGATTTTAGTAGGTCAACGATGGATTACAGTCCATCTATGGATTTCATCAATCTAGCTACATATTCTGATAGGGTGGCTATGGATTATAATCTAGCTGCATATTTTGGCAGGATAGCTATGAATTTCAATAGTCCAACTATGGAATCCATCAACAAAGCTACGAACTTCAATAAAAAAAAGTTTCATACATGCATAAAAAAGGTGTAGAAGCATTTATGAAACTAAAAAAAAGTTATAAGGAGGTTTTGGAGACTGAGAAAAGTCTATTTGACCATGGTAGGAAGGTCAAATATAAGGGGGAGTGTAAAATATTATTCTTGACTTCTCACGTACTCACCCAGCTAGTTACAGATTTTAATAGCTACAGACATTTAATACATCCCTTTCAAATTTGAAATCTGGAGCCCGCTTGGAGTTTGGAGGGAAACGTTGGGGTAAGTGAGAGAATTGTAAGCAGTAGCTAATAGAAGACAAAAATAGAGGAATGTGAGTAGCAGAAGGGATTAATTCAATGCAACAAGAGAATGTGCAAGAAATTGAACAAAGTAGAGCTACAGCATGAAACACAGGACTCCATAGCAAGGGAAGAGAGAGAGAGAGAGAGAGAGAGAGAGAGAGAGAGAGAGAGAGAGAGAGAGAGAGAGAGAGAGAGAGAGAGAGAGAGAGAAGTACCCTATAAAAGGAACAAAGGAAGTCAACTGTAGCAGCAGTTCATAGCTAAGGATAATATCACATAGCAGTTTGCAAAAACACAAAGCAGCAGTCGTGGAAAGTAGAAAAGAAGCAGAGGAGAGTTATTCACTGACAGCAGTCAGACAATCATCCAAGAGCAAGGATTGTTTAATGAAATTTTATGAGTTTTGTATACGGGTGTAGCTATCAATGATAAGGTTTTAATAAATATTTTTTGCATATATATATATATATATATATATATATATATATATATATATATATTTGTGTTTTCCTATCATACTATGTCTTCCCTGTTTCATATTTCTATTGTTTGCTATCCACCTAGACCTGTAGTTTTTTGTGATTCTCTCTCTCTCTCTTACACATCCAATAGTGCTGTAAGGTTGTTTCCTACATCAACATGTAGAGAAATGGTATAATTGGAACTGCAAGAGAAACAACAAGGGTTATGTACACAAGGTATGAACCTATTTCAAATGCTTTGCATGTTAAATATGAGCCAGTTGTAGAATAATGGATTCTATTTGCATGGCACAAACTCCTTCAACTTCCATTATTCCCCTAGCTTGTTCACATCTTCATCCCAACAAATACTTATTGTTTTGACAAATATGATGACATTGTTTTGTATTTGGATAATAAAAAATGCCAAATAGCAGTGTTCTGGCCTTTGGTGCCAATTGAGAAAATAAGACAAGATTGGAGAGAAGCATGGAAGAAAAGTAGGGAAGGTTGAAATGTTTGTGACTGGTTGAGATGAAATTGATGTGGCATTCTACTGGTATCAAGGTACTTGTGTAATACAACAAATGCACCTTCTTGGTGGTTTTATTGATCCTAAACTAGTTTGTAGGAGGTTGTTTTTCTTTTCAGATATGGATTCTACTTCAAGTGGTTTGAAAAGTAGTGAATAGTCCTTCTATTATGCAATAGGGATGCAAGTGATATTAGGGTACCCAAGTGATATTAGGGTACATTCTTACTAATCTGAAATTGGGAAGCATGTGATCCATGGTATGCAAATAGTTAATAGACATGATTCTAACTGTCCAATAAGGAGTCTTTTATGTCTAATTTTACTGATCTGAAATTGGGATGCATGTGATCCATGGTATGCAAATAGTTATACATATGAGTCTAACTGCCGAGTAAGGGAGTCTTTTATGTCTCATTTTACTAATTGCTTTTTGAACTTTAGATATCTAAAACCTTCCCTCTTGTTGCCTGTATAAATTTACACTTATATGCTTTATCTTTGTATTTGCTTGAGATAATAATCTCTCCCTTAATCTATTCCTATTTGCGAAATTTTATGGAATATTGGTTTTTTCATCATCTCCCATCAAAAGATAACATTTAAATGGAAAACGTTCATGAAACCTTTACAGGGAAAACGTTTTTTTGATTTTTATCTGCATGAGAAATTAAATCATCCTTGCAAGAAGGACAGCCAAAAAAGTGAATCAGCTTCATCTGCAGCTTTTCTTTTGTTACGATGCACATCGAAATCCAGGTCGATGGGCTGAAGCATATGCATCTCATAGCCAGACTCTGGAGGATTGGGAGGAAGGCCGAGCTCATCATCTGAAGCCTGTTGTAGGTATTGTATGTAACTCTCAGGAATGGGTTCCCCAATTCCTTGCACCAATAATCTTCTTCGTACAAATCTTGTGCATAATCAGTATCACTAGTTGTAGACTGCGCGTCATCTGCAATAAACAAGTGATCCAATTCATTAAATATGCCTCCACAATTGAATTACAAGAAGAATAAGAAGTTCCAGCCCATTCTAAAAGGGACTCTGAATCACAGGTTTCTTCCATTAGTGAGCCTTGATTACAGCAACTCCACCACTCCCGCTCGCGGGACATGATAAAACTATTCCGAACTTCACAAAATGTTTCAATTGATAAGAGGTTGTGATCGAAATGTCAATCAAAAAATTCTGCCCGCAGTTTATCCAAAACCCCCTTTTTATAACGTTTCAATTGTTTTTTTTTTTCAACATGCAATTCACATAGTCCTAGTTCCAAACAGAATTTAATTGCATTTTCCCTCTACCGTTCTTCCTTGGGTGGCGCCCTCGATTGTAAGAGTTGGAGACATTATAAACTAAATATTACGGGTCAACAAAACGTGACAAATTAATTTCATCAGGTTTGTTTTTTCCCCACAAAGCCGGAACATTATATAATATTAGCCAGAACAAAATCTTCCGCCGAATGCCTTGGTCAAATGAGGCTTCAATATTTTTTGACCTAAGAAGGGGTGGTAGGAATAATTTGGTTAAGCACGTTATCTTCAAAGTAAATTGCCTGCCTTTTAGAAAATTTAACGACCAAAAAAATTCCACCGATACATGAATTTCAATTGAGTAGAAAAAATCGGTTTAACAATCTCCTCTGCCTTGTCCACATCTCCATAAATGTTGAAAAAGAGAAGGAAATAAAGAGTTGGGTCAGGAAATTACATAGAGGTGTTGCAATTACATATTCTATGTATTAGAATTGGACTCCGCATAGTTCTTGTACAATATGAATGGAGAGGTGAGAGAAGAAGCTTCGCCTTCTCTCCCTAATATGTAATGCACTTTACATGATATTTCACCATATTCTTATTTTGATATACAATGTTTGTGATTCTTTGATGCAAGTCTATAAACAAAAATCTAGTAATATGAGATGTGTTTATACATGAATTCCATGGGAATTCTTCTTGATCCCTTTTATTGAAATGCTTGTAGGTGATGTTTATATATAGACTTCCATATTTTGAGTTGAGGATCCATTAGCACATACAAGTTGACTAAGAAACAAGTGACAAGTCCAAACATCAGGAGAACAAAGAAGGACAAGATATGTGGGCTCATCGTTCCTTCCCAAGGTAGGATCGATGGACCGTTGTTTTCATTCTCGCAAAGAAAACAAAAATATATGAGGCAGAAGTGGAGAGGAGATCTATAAGCACAAAACACAATGTATAAAATTAGAAACAAAAGAAGAAGATAGATATGAGACCACATACAAAACAAATGTTTGGTGTCTGCTTTATCATTTGGCAATATCTCATATCAATGATTTTCCCATGGATGAGCTCTCTGATGAAGTGCATGTGAATATATATGTGTTTGGTATGCTGATGTTGGATAAAATTCTTGAAAATCTAAATAGTACTCTAGTTGTCACAGTATATGACTATAAGTCATCTAAATTGGATACCAAACTCTATGAGGATCCCCTGAAGCTAGATAGCCTCAAAGGTAGCATTGACATCCCCTTTGTATTTTGCCTCAATAGATGATAAAGCAATAGCATTCTTCTTCTTGCTTGACCAAATAATTAGACCTAAACAAATGGAGACACTGTAACCTAAAGTGGACTTGTGATTTTGAATATTGTCAATGTAGTCTAAGTCAATATAGCCAATCAAGTCGATGTCAATGCCAGCTCTATAATGAATCCAAAATCTATGTGTGTCCTAAATTTAGTGTAAAATCCTCTTAGTTGCTTTCAAATGTAGCTCATGGGGTTCTTTCATGAATTTGGAGACTAGGCCCATTGCATACGATATGTCAGGTCTGGTATGTGTTAGGTAGATAAAACTACTAGTAAGTTATCGATACAAGGTTACCTCAACCAATGATGAATTACAATCTGCCTAAATCTTGACTCTAGATAGAAAGGGATTCTAAGTTGGCTTACAATCAATGATGTGAAACCAATAAAGTAAATCAAGAGCATACTTGGGTTGTGCAAGTGTAACCCATGAGTTAGACTAAGAGATCTAGATCCTAAGGAATTAGTGTAACAAACCCTAATTTATCAAGGACAATTTATCATGAAGAGCATCTTTCACCAATACAATGGATGATAAAGAGCTCCTGGTGATTAAAAGATCATCAATATAAAGAACTAGAATCAAAAGCAAATCATCCTACCATGAGAGATAGATGTTCAGATCTGAATAGCACCAAGTGAACCCTGTAGAAAGAAGGAAGGAATCCATCTTGATGTACCAAGCTTGAGGAGATTGTTTGAGGCCATGAATGGATTTCCCAAGTCTATACACAAAGGAAGAATCCTTGATAAATCTTGGTGGTTGCTCTATGTATATCTCCTCCTAAAGATCACCATGGCGAAAGGCACTCTTCACATTCATTTGATGAACATCCAAATGATTAGCTAAGATAATAGCAAGAGTGAGTCTGATAGAGTTCATTTTGGCAATTGGTGTAAAGGTTTTGATTTAGTCACTACTAGGTACTTGTGAGAAACATTTTATGACCAATCATGCTTTGAACTTGTCAATGGACCCATTTGCTACAACTTAGTTTGATATATCCATATGCAATGAACTATCTTTCTTCCCTTAGGAATAAGTGTCAATTCCCAGGTATGATTCTTGACTAAGGAGTTATACTCCTCATTCATGGTAGAATCCCACTCAAGAATACCTAATGCCTCTTGAAAAGTCTATGGATATAAGGCAAAGGCATAGAAAGCATGTGGCCAACTCTAAAACTTTGAAAGTGTATGCTTGTCATTTGAAGGATCCCCAACCCACGTACTTGCACTCTGCAATGTTTGTTTAGCCCAAAGAGGACCAAAAATAGGTGATTCAGTTGGAGAATCATATCATCCTTTAATGTGTGGCTAGATGTGGATGGAGATGATCCTCATCATTACTCTCATTATTAGAACCAGAAGAAATGTCCTCAACCTCTAGAATTTACTCAAACTAATTTGAATCATCAAAAAGATTATTGAATCCAAGTGAGTCCAATGAAGTGGGAGAAGTGTCAAGTGTCAACTATGTAGCAGTCTCCTAAAATCAAACACTTCTCTCAATAAACAACTCATGTGTGGTCAGATGAATAAGCCAATACCCCTTAACACCATCTAGGTATCCTATGAAGATGCAATGCTTACTCTAAGGATGCATAACCTTACATTTATTCTTAGTTGTGTGCCATAATTGGAGATCTAAAGACCCTGAAATGTTCAACTATGGTTTTCTAACTATGCCAAGCTTCAAAAGGATTTATTCCTTTCAAGGCTTTGTGGGGAACCTAATTCTATATATAACAAGCATAATTGATTGCTTTTGCCTAGTAATATAGTCTTAGTGATTTAGATTAAATTATGTAGTTTGCCATCTCTTTCAAGGACTGATTCTTGCATTCTACAACACCATTATACTAAGGATTATACATAACTTTAAGTTGTAGATCAATCCCCTCTATTGTGCAAAACTGATCAAACATGTTGTTGACATACTCACCCCCATTCTCTCTCTGAAGAACCTTGATGAATTTACCTGACTATTTTTCAACAAGAGCCCTAAAGTCTCAAAAATCTTCAAAACTTCATACTTATATTGAAGTAAGTAGACCCATGTGTACCTCAATAAATCATCAATAAAAGTTAGAATATACTTAACCCTAGTGAAATATGGATTGGGGAATGGCCCTTATAGGTCATTATGTATCAACTCTGATGCTTGTGTATCCCTCCATGATTTTCCCTTGTCAAATTTCTCTTCAATATCCTTTCAAAGGGTGCAACCCTTGCAAAGTCCCTTAGAAAAATGAATTCTAGGTGAACATGTGACCATGTCTTGTTGGCTGAGTTGTTCTAGGTATCGGCAGTTAATGTGGCCAAACCAATCATGCCATAATTTGCTAACTCTATCTGAGTGAGTTAACAATGGAGTAGTAAAAATGTTAGGTACAAAGTGTGAGAAGGTGCATAGATCAGTCTAGTGATTTTTCCTTCCCATTGCCACCATAGAATCACTGTGCAACTCTCTAATGACTACAAAAGCTGGAGAAAATTCAAATCTCATGTCTTAATTGATTTGAGTGATCTAGAACAATAATAAGATATTATTTGAAAGTTGTTGGGTGAATATTTTGTCACCAAATGACTGAGGGAAAAATAGGTATATCAATCACAGCATAAGGAGATTTAATTGGTAAAATGTGTAGGTCTACCACATCATAAGCAGATAAATCTCTCCTCTCATCAAGGGAAGGGTCCCTATAAACTATAATATATGTATATGTATATGTCTGTGTGTGTGTACATAGGTGAAATCATACACACAGAGGTGAAATCATACCATCTATCTCTATTTCTCAGAGATGATGTTCACAGAATAGGGGAGAATTCTTGGGTAATTGCTGAAGAGGCACTTCTCTTCTTTCAGAAGTGATATACAACAAATAGTAGGATTCTTCCTGGGTAGTAACAAAAACCACAAGAAACCAATGAAAGCACAAAGTCTTTCATTGTCTCTCCTATTGATTAGGACAAAGGAACACAGTAGTTTGAATCATAGCCCAAAATCTCCACTTCAACTACAACAGAGTAAAACGATTACGAAGGGTAAAGAGAGCTCAAAGTCTCTCTAGTATCCTTTACACAAAAACACAGGCTGAAGACAATTATGGTAGCACAAAGTCTCCCACAGTGGGCTTCAAGACATCTTCCAGCTTATTTCCACTTGTTCTGCTTGTTTGATTAAATGGGTAAGACTGTATTTAGGAAACAGACATAAGAACAATTTCCTAAATGACACAAGTTATTTCCACACAAAGTCTGAAAGGTCACTTGCTTTCTCATTCATTTAACAAAATATGATTAATAGGCTAATCTCAAAGTCTTAGGAATGCCTTTTAATTTGGGCATAGATTCACTTCTGATAACAGAGAGATCTCCCCTATACAAAATGGGAGATTACAATATATAGCATTCCAAGAAAGACTTGGGCACTTGTTTTCATGAAAGTGGCCCATGCTAAAATGAATGCCTTGAATATCTGTGAAAGGGCCATGCTGGAATAGGTCATCAGCCTTGGATTTGGCATTCGAAATCATCTCAAATGTCTCCTCCTAAGCATGGATTGTCTGGTTTTCTTTGACACTTACATAGTTGTCTATTCACCTTTATTTAATGTAGAAAAATAGGCCATGTCCTTGAATGTTCACACTCCTTGATGTCTACCTGGTGGATTGTTCCACCTACTTGAAATAACTCTCCTTCAGATATTTCTAGATTTCCTATAGTTATTCTCTCTTTCTTTGGTGATCTGAGCTCTTAAGGCTATCTTCTCGCTTTCAACTGGCTCTTTCCTTGGCTGGTCACTGAGTTTTTTTCTCAGGACTTTTGAAAATCAATTATTATTCCATCACCCTAAAATTAACGTCCACGGGGATGTCACTAGTCACTTTGAGCCTCTTTGAACCTTGAACCTTGAACTCTTTTGGTTTAAAGGTTCAACAGTTCAAAGGTTCGACGGTTCAACGATTGAATATTTCGTAAAGGGCCGCGTTCACTCTCTTTTTCTTCTTTGGTTAAACCATTTCTTTAAACCCTTTAATTGAACCATCTTGTTGAACTTATTTTTGGAATCTTCCACTTCCTTCATTCGCTCGAAGCTTTCTTTCAAACATTGAACTATTTTAACCCTTTGAACCTTTGAACCATTTCAATTCAAGGTTCAACGGTTCATTCTCTTTCTTTGAATCCTTTGAAGCTTTGAACTCTCTGGATCCTTTCATTTTCTAAGTCCATTGAACTTGTTGAACCTTTGAAACTTTGAACTCCTTTTGGTTCAAGGTTCAATAGTTTAATGGTTCAATCTTAACTCTTCGAATCCTTTTCTCTAAGTCCTTCAAACTTGTTGAACTCCTTGAACCTTTGAACTCTTTCAATTCAAGGTTCAATAGTTCAATGGTTCAATCTTCATTCTTTGAATCCTTTTATTCTCTAAGTCTTTCGAAGCCGTTTAACCTTTGATCTCGTTGAACATTTGAACCTTGCGGAGGCAGGGTTCAATGGTTCAAAGTGGTTCATTCTAATTGTTTGAAGCTCCCCGTTAAGTCTTTTGATCAAACTTGGGTGTTAAACCATCCTCAAAACACTCAAGAAAAGCCTTAAGTGTTTTGAAATTCCTTTAAAGAAAGCTTGCCTATTGAACCTACAACTTTGTTAGCTGAAAAGGCTTGAATGTTTGAAAAACTTAACTGCTCAGAACATTTTGAAAGAAAGAAAGAGACCATTTTGGCCTGTAGGACCAAAATGATCAGCTTGTTATCCACAAAACCAAGTGACAAATTTTGGAAATAATAGCTGGCTCTAGTTGGGGAACTTCCATCGATTGAAAACTGAAGTAATCGAAGGGAGTAGAATCCAGAATCTCAGTGCCTTCATCCATGCCATTGGGCTACAAAGTCATGCTAAACAAAACGAAAGGTGCCAAAAGATAAACGACACCAAAAATAAATGAAAAACACAAAACAAAGAAAGACTATACATATATACAAATGGACTTATCTGAGACTTCAAGGATTTATGTGCTTCAGATGTTACCCATTGTGAGACAGAGAAAATGGTGTCTCATCTTGATAAATCAACAAGAGACTATTTTCACCCCAAAATTGGTGATTGGAAAATGGACTTCTCCACCAAGAATCCAATTTTATGTGTTTTCCTTTTGGTTTCCTCTTCTTGCCCTTAGCAATACTCGATCTCTACCATAAATCTTTTCTTTCTTACCGAAGAGTTTCTTTCCCTGATGTTGACGCACAACAGTATGGTCCACTACCATAATTCATTGCTCTTTGGGTCCAGTGAAGCACATGATTTGATTGTCAGCATCAAAAACCTACCAATGGTTGACATTATTAGGTATACTTGATCAAAAGACCAATTTGATAGTCTAACT
Source organism: Torreya grandis (assembly GCA_037957365.1). Classification (NCBI taxonomy): domain Eukaryota; kingdom Viridiplantae; phylum Streptophyta; class Pinopsida; order Cupressales; family Taxaceae; genus Torreya; species Torreya grandis. The sequence goes on from JARHVA010000157.1 coordinate 1,150,283, forward strand.
GTGCTCTTCAAAGTCTTTATGAGGAACCATGAGGGTTGCAGAGACAGCCAATGAATCTGCATGATTATGAAGCTCTCTAGGCACTACAAAAATATTGAAAGCATCAAAACTTTCAAGATAGTCCCACACTAGATTGCAATAATGTCACAATCTCTCATTCTTGGTTTGATACAGGTTCCTCACCGGACAAACCACCAGCTCAGCATCTCACCGATCATGAAGGATTTTAATGCCTTTATCTTGAGCAACCTTTAATCCAAGTAGCGGTGATTCATACTTAGCAATGTTGTTGGTGTTGTTGAACTGCAACCTATATACATAGGGGAAAATATCTCCTTGAAGAGATATTAAAACAACTCTAGCCCTAGAACCAGTTGAAGCATTACTGCCATCAGATTTCAGAATCTAGACATCATCAGATTTTGATCTTCTTTAAGATTGTTCTTGATTAGGGAGAGAAGATTATTTTTCATTTATACTATGCCCTACCAATTCTTCTGACATCTTGTCTGAATTCTTTTGATTGTTACTTATAGAACTTTCATCTACTGAAATAGGAACGTCTTTAGTAGACAGAAAGTAATTACCTATGCCTGAAGACTCAAATAGAATTTGAGCTTTAGGGGCTGATGTTTGGGTGACAATTTACTTTGTCTCCTTCATAAGTAGTAGTCTTTGCATGACACCCTTGACAGGGATCCTCACCTCAAATAGGTCCATGCTTAATTTTCCACCAACGTCCTTGCAAAAATTTCACCCAAGAAGAATGTCATAGGAGGTTGGGACGTCAACCACCAGGACCATCATTTTGATTCTCTTATCTGGGAAGGCTGCAAATGCAAATTGATCATCTTTGATTTGTCCCAGCAGAGGCACTTGTTTATTTTCCATGGAGAAACATCTCCCAAAGGTCTTAGTTAGCATGAGACCAAGAGATTCTGCCACCTCAGTGGGCATGACATTGTCATAAGCTCCTAAGTCTATAATGCAATTATTCAACTGATGACCATTTATCAGCAGGGAAACATAAAATGGTTCTATTTTCCTAGGGGCAGCTGGAGAAGTAATCATAAGATTATTTCGGGTAGGTGTGTTCTTTGGGGCAATAGGAGTTACTTTCAAAATTTCTTGTCCTACAGGGATGATTTTATTTTTGACACATTGAACTAACTTATCCAACTGCTCAGGGTTGAATTGAAATAATTCAAAATCAGACATTTGAATTTTGGTCTTCTTAGCATGGTCAATTACATCAAATGACTGAAATGAATTCAAAATAGAGGAAGGTAGTCCATCAATCTATTTTTTCAGGGTGTAAGACTGGTCTATAAATTTGAAGCTGAAAGTGAAGGAACATTTGAGGTACTTACTTTTTTAGTGATCACCGAATCCTTTGATTCGAAAGGTAGTGAATTTTCTCATTTAGAAATTAAAATTGTTGGTTGAGATTCTTCCCCTATTTTTCTTTTATCTGCTTATTGAGTTGACTAGTTCTAGGACCTAGTAAATACAGTGTATGATCCATCAAATGCTTCTCCCTTACTTCTAGGTTCATCCTGGTAATTCAGGAGTCACCCACTGATTCTTCTTGGCCTTATGCAAAGAGATCAGCATCATCTTCTTGGTATAACTCAGGTTGGAAAGAAAAATCAGATTTAATTTCAAGATAACCAACTGCTGAGTTAGCTAGTGCCACCTCAATGGCAAGCTTTCCTTGTGGGGGAGGAAGGCAATTTGGTTTCCCTTGATTTTTGGCAGCATTTCCCTAATATAACTGGTTGGGAAACATCCTCCTTGGTATATCTCAGTAAGGATGAGTAGACATCCCTTGTGCCATTTGCTTTTTTAGAGCTAGCAATTTATTTTCTAGCTTTTGCACCATAGGATCAGTGGTACCTATAGAAGAATATTCAAAAGATGAAGAAGATTTACCTATGTTAGGATCTTTTCTTATCTTTCCTACCAAGATAAGATCATCTTCAACCTCAGTGGCCAAAATCTGAGCTGTAGCAAGATCTATGTGGCCAGCCCACCTTAATAGGAAACTAACATCAGGAAGCTGAGAATTGATGAAGAAGCATTTGAGATTCTCAGGCATTGGCTGAGCAATGGTAGGAATCATGTTCCTCATCTTGTCAAATTTAGCAATGAAGTCTCTCATGGGTTCATGAGGCTTCTTCTTCAGTTGCATAAGCTGAGCTAACAGGGCATGTGTATCTTCTGCAGGTTTAAACCTGGCTTCAAATTTAGCTTTGAAAGTTTTCCAGTCAATCAGTGTTTATGCTTGCAAATGATAAAACCAGACTATAGAAGCACCTTGCAATGTATCCACAAATAGTCTAACTACAATGTCTTCATATTCAATGCCTATTACACCACATGCTATGCAAAAGGCTGCAATATGTTCATCAGGATAAACCTTCCCATCACCATAAAACCTAGGAAAATTCTTCCTTGAGCTATGGGGTACCTCATGTACAGGTGGGGTCAGATTTAGGAGACTAAAAGTTTTATCCCAGGGGCCTCGAGCTGCCATGATGTGGCTCTTGAAAGGAGGGATAATAAATCTATGTGGGATATGTATGGACAAAGCTCTATTAGCAGAGGAAAGAGAAGTTTTGCCTAGTATTGGGGACCTGATGTTTGTAGGTGGAAAACTCTTAGTTTAATAAAGATGAGTTTCTGGATGGGAAAGATCAAAATTATTTTGCTACACAAGCTTGAATATAGGGTCAACAATACCTTGAGCTCTTTGCCTTTATGTGTACAATGGATCTGCCAGAGTGTAAAATGGATATGGAAAAGAATTGGAACTACTTCAATTTGAAGCTTAAGGCTTCAAATTGCATGTTCTATCCCCAGAAGAGTCACAAAAAATTGTTGGCATGAAGCTGCCAATTTTCATTCCTACTTCATGTCGTTCCCCAGTGATATGAAATGCTTTAATTTGAATAGACTAGAAAAGGACTGAAAATGCTTGTTGATCCCTAGCAGAGTTACTAAAAACTATTGGGTGAATATGTTGCCACCAGCTGATTGACAAAAAAATAGGTACATCAATCACAGCATAAAGATATTTAATCATCAAAATGTGTAGGTCTACCACATCATAAGGAGATAAATATCTCCTCTCATCAAGGGGAGGTTCCCTATATATATATATATATATATATATATATATATATATATATATATATATATATATATATATATATATATATATATATATATATATATATATATATATATATATACGTACATACGTATGTATGTATATAAATACACACACACACACACACATATATACATACATACATACATACATACATACATACATACATACAAACAAACATTATATGTGTGTGTGTATACACACACACACACACACACACACACACACACACACATATATATATGTCTGTGTGTGTGTGTGTGTATACACATACAGACATGTGTGTGTGTGTGTGTGTGTGTGTGTGTGTGTGTGTGTGTGTGTGTGTGTGTAAGCTGAAAATACACATATGGGTGAAATCATACAATCTATCTCTTTTTTTTTAGAGATGATGTTCATATAATAAGGGACAATTCTTGGGTAATTGTTGAAGAGGCACTTCTCTTCTTTTAGAAGTGATATACAACAAATAATAGGATTCTTCCTAGGCAGTAACAAAAACCACAAAAAATCAACAAAAGTAGAAAGTCTTTCATTGTCTCTCCTACTAATTAGGACAAAGGAACACATTAGTTTGAAGTGTAGCCCAAAGTCTCCACTTCAACTACAACAGAGTAAAAATATTATGAAGGATAAAGAGAGCTCAAAGTCTCTCTAGTATCCTTTACACAAAAACACAGGCTAAAGACAATTATGGTAGCACAAAGTCTCCCACAGTCAGCTTCAAGACATCTTCCAACTTATTTCCACTTGTTATGCTTGTTTGATTAAATGGATAAGACTGTATTTAGGAAATAGACATAAGAACAATTTCTTAAATGACACAAACTATTGAAACACAAAGTCTGAAAGGTCACTTTCTTTCTCATTCATTTAACAAAATATGATTAACATGCTGAGCTCAAAGTCTCAAGAATGCCTTTCAATTTGGGCAGAGCTTCACTTTTGATAACAGAGAGATCTCCCCTATACAAAATGGGAGATTATAATATATAGCATTCCAAGAAAAACTTGGGTGCTTGTTTTCATGAAAATAGCCCATGATGAATTAAATGCCTTGAATATCTATGAAAGGGCCATGCTGGAATAAGTCATCAGCCTTGACTTTGGCATTATGAATCATCTCAAATGTCTCCTCCTAAGCATGGGTTGTCTAGTCTTTTTTATGACGCTTACATGGCTGTCTATTTGCCTTTACTTAATGCAAAAAAATAGGTCACGTCTTTGAACGTTCATGCTCTTTAATGTCCACTTGGTGTACTATTCCACCTAGTAGAAATAACTCTTCTATAAATATTTCTAGATTTTTTTTAGTTGTTCTCTCTTTCCTTGGTGATTTGAGCTCTCAGGGCTATCTTCTTGCTTTCAGCTGGCTCCTTCCTTGACTGGTCACTGAGTTTGTTCTCAGGTATTTTGAAAATCAACGATCATTCCATCACCCTGAAATTGACATCCACAGGGATGTCACTAGTCACTTTGAACCTCTTTGAACCTTGAAGCTTGAACTCTTTTGTTTCAAAGTTTCAATGGTTTAAAGGTTTGACGATTCAAAGATTGAATGTTTTGTAAAGGGCCGTGTTCACTTTCTTTTTCTTCTTCGGTTGAATGATTTCTTTGAACCCTTTAATTGAACCATCTTGTTGAACTTTTTTATGAAATCTTTCACATCTTTCATTCGCTCAAAGCGTTTTTTCAAACTTTGAACTATTTTAACCCTTTGAACCTTTGAACCATTTTGGTTCAAGCTTCAACGGTTCATTCTCTTTCTTTGAATCCTTTGAAGCTTTGAACTCTTTGGATCCTTTCATTTTTTAAGTCCGTCAAACTTATTGAACTCATTGAATCTTTGAACTCTTTTTGGTTTAAGGTTCAACGATTCAATGGTTCAATCTTAACTCTTTGAATCCTTTTCTCTAAGTCCTTTGAACTTGTTGAACTCGATGAACCTTTCAACCTTTGAACTCTTTTGGTTCAAGGTTCAATGGTTCAACGGTTCAATCTTCACTCTTTGAATCCTTTTATTCTATAACTCTTTCGAAGCTGTTGAAGCTTTGATCTCGTTGAACCTTTGAACCTTATGGAGGTGGGGTTCAAAGTGGTTCATTCTAATTATTTGAAGCTCATCGTTAAGTCTTTTGATCTAGCCTAGGCATTGAACCATCCTCAAAACACTAAGGAAAAGCCTTAAGTGTTTTGAACTTCCTTTGAAGAAAGCCCACTTTTTGAACCTGCGACTTCGTTAACTGAAAAGGCTTGAATATTTGAAAAACTTAACTACTTAGAACATTTTAAAAGAAAGAAAGAGACCATTTTGGCCTGTAGGACTGAAATGATCGACCTGTTGTCCACAAAAACAAGTGATGGATTTTGGGAACAACAAAAGTAATGGAATACTTAGAACATAATTGAATGTTCCTCCATTCACTTCAGCATACCCTCTCCCTAAAACTATTGTTAGAATGTCATCACCCAATGTGATAGAAGACATGCTACAAGCCTCTAAAGAAGAGAACTCAACCTTTGAACAATCCATGTGGTACAAAGCATCTGAGTAAATAACTTATTACAAATTCATAGTTCAACTGCTACTAAGGCCTTACCCTTTTATTTATCTTTACATTTTTCCTTTTCCTTAGAATAATCTTGAGTTGATGAATTCTATTTGATACATTCAATAACACTTATATTTTTCTTTTCCAAGATATGAATTAGGAGGTCAATATGTTTCTTCATATAAGTTTTCATCATTCCTGTTTTTCTTGCAATAGGCACAATTAACCATCTCTTTATTAGGTTTACCATTGATAGATGAGGTTTAATTGTTGGGTTTTTATTCCTTCTTTTACTGATCATTCTTCTTATGATATTTTTTCTTTTGTGTCTTCTCTTTGTTGTTTGAATCTTTTTTTTTTCCCAATCCCAACAATTATGGCTTGTGATTATGAGGAATTCAGTATGCCCACTTGTATTAACTTATCTTATTCTTTAATCAAGTTGGAAATAAAGTCATCTAAATAAGGCATGTGGCTTCTAGAGTGTTTTTGGTGGAATGAAAGGTAGAGATAAAGATAGACTAATATACCTAGTTTTGATAGTATAAAAAGAATAAGTTTCTCATATTTTTAGTTATCCCACATACTTTCAATTTTAATCTCAAAGACTTAAACTTACTAAAGAAATTCTAAAGGGGGTCAAAATTACTAGGACTCAAATTAATGAGTTTGTTCTGTAGCTCATGCCTTCTCATTACATTTAACTTCCCAAAGAGCATTTCTGAGGTGGTCCAAAATTCATTAGGAGTTTTAGTAGACTCCACATGAAAGATAAGATTAGGAGAAATTGATAAATATAACAACCCATATGCTTTGTCATGATGTTTGTACCAATCAACTTTTTTTATATCTATATTAGGTTTAGTCTCAGTGCCCATGATTATATGATGTAAACCCTTTATTCTCAAAATCATTTAAATTTTAGATTTGTGTTTATAGTATTTAAATGGTGTGAGTGACGAAATTAAATTAATATCCATTTGTATAAATAAATTTGTTGTAGTTGTAGTTGAATCTGAATATTTTGTTACATAAAATAGAGAAATGTAAGAAATGTAAAATAAAAAGATGAACCATGACATAATACCGTCCCCCACATCCCAGCTACCCTGAGATTTTTTTTGATCAATCCCTCTAGGTTTGGCACTTTATAATTTTAGTTCAATTATAAAATATATGAGACCAATGGACATGGCATAAAAAATCTTGCACTTTTGAAAAAAAAGGTACTCGATTCTGATTTACTAATCAAAAGTTACACTTGATATTGTATTCTCATCTTTAATTATCTATTTTAATTTAAAAGCACAAAATTTTAATGTAATACTAGCAAAAAAATAGATATATCCTTAGATACAAGGGATGGAATTGAACCAGAGACCTCTCTAAAGCACTTTAAAAGTCTTAACCAATCCTCCTTTGCATTTACATGTGCATTACAAAGAAGGAAAACATATTTTAATTTTTTTTAATCAAGCCATTTTAAAAGAGGAATTAAATATGCAAGATTTAAAAAAAATTGGGGCAGATATATGTTTGTTTTGACTTAGCTTTGGAGAAAATGAAACTTGGGAACCACCTTTATTACTGCACATGTTGTAACTTAACAAAAGAAACCAAAAAAGGACTTCTTGATGTAAGTGAGGGTCATGCAAGATAAATAAGGCCATATAAGGATTGTGAAAGTCATAGAATAGGCTAAAAATGCTCTTTACAAACTATGGAGGCTCAAAACTCTATTAACATGTTGTGAAAGATCATAGCAGGCCTTGTGGAGGGCTCAACAAGCTATGTGGAGGGTTGGAGAAACATAACAGGCTATGTGGAGTGCTCAATAGGATATATGGAGGGATGGAATGGTATATAATTCCATGTGAAGGGCTCATCAGGCCATGAAGAGGGTTGAAATTATGTAGGAGGCTATGTGGAGAGTAGGAAGTCCTTTTGTAGGTTATAATGCCATCAATAGACTATTCTAGGTTGAAACTGACTCAAATCAGGTTGTGGCTAGGTTGAATCAAGATATGTGTAGGATGAAACGTCATCCTCTTGGAAATCATGAGACGTGGTTCAACATGAGACCCTCCACTCCTTTGGTGAGAGTGAAATACCATGTCATGGATGTATATGTACAGCAAGCTACCAAAATTTTGAATAACACTTCTATCAAACTATCATGAACACCAAACCTACACAAAAACATATCTTATAAATAATAATACCCCTATTTATAATATTAAAAAAGTCCCTACAATGTTTTTTATCATCTCAAGGTTTTTGAGATTTTTAAAAAAACACCCAATATTTTTTTTCTAAACCCTCTAAAAATGCCTTGTGGTACACTACAAATAAACTCAATATTAAAAAATTAACAACAAATAAACTAGAAATTCAAATACTAGAATGGCTCTAATACTATAATAGAGTGGATTCCAAGATCTTTGGATCAACGGAGTGTATGCATTTGTGATAGGCACAAGACAAGCTAGTACTCAATACAATAGCTAAAAGCAAAATGAAATCAAATACACAAGAATATTTCAAAAAAAAATATAGCCAAATCCCCATCTTCCATTGCTAAAGCTCACAAATGTGAGATTTACGTATAGCGGAGTGCATGTGTAACTCTTCCTAAAAATCTCCATGAAAAGTGGTTAGAGAGGAAAGAATAGAAAAGTAACTCCCATACTTAGAATAGTCAATCAAGGGAGTTATTTCCTATTCTTCTGGTCAAGCTATAACTCCAAGTACACCTAAAAAATCTTGTCCATGAAATTAGGAAAACTCTAAGCGAGTGAAAAAATATGTGAAAATAATAAACCTCTACTCTAACATTATTGATGGACCATTATTCTCATTATGACAAAGAAAATAGAAGTAGATGAAAATTAAAAGAATGGAGGAGGCTTACAAGCACAAAACACAACATAGAAATTAGAAATAAACTAAGAAGAGAGATACAAGACCACATAGAAAAAAAATAGAGGAAAAAAAACACCAAACAATTCCAATTGAGATCTTAATTCTAAGCAGTGATCCATATGCACAAATTGAAATCAAAATATTATAATAATAAGGCTTGTACAAAAATTAGGGTTCTACACAAATCTCCTAATTTTATGTGTGTATGTGAATGATGCATGAGTGTATCAAAATCAAATGATACATAATTGAAGTGTGTACCTTGACATCCCATAAGGAGAAGATGAGTAAGTTTTTTTTCATTTGTCCATCCACACTTTTTCCACTATGTAAACTTCAGTATTCCTATCAACAATGACCATTTACAAACAAATAATTAGTAACATATATGCTCCTTGTGCTTAATTAAAAAAACTAAATTGAAAATGAATTGAATTTTGAAAAGAGTTCATAGTAATGAATATACACAATATGTATCGAACCAAATTTTTTCATGGTGTAAAAAATTATTCCCTTTTTCCACTTTTTATACTTTCCCAATTGAAAATATTTTCTGACAATTGTTAGATATAGCCACCACTTCTTTGCAAGTTTTGTGAAAAATCCTCTTACTTCTTGATCAAGGAAGCAGATAATGAATGAGTAGATGAATTATGGGTGAAACTGTGTACAATATTTTGATCTAATGCATTTTGAATCACCATCCATGATTCATCATAAGAAAATGCCCTGATGATGAATCATAGATGGTGATTCAAAATGCATTAAATCAAAATCTTGTACATAGTTTCACCCAAAAATGAATTGTTCAATCTTATGGATTGTGAAAAAATCAAAGCTCTTAGAAGTTGATAATAATTTTCTCCAAATAAAGGTACTTAAAATGTTTAATGTCTCCAAGTAGAGCTCCCCAACTTTTGTCAATAATCTTGGCTTAATAGAACTAGAAAAATGATCTGATAAATGTTAATGTTGTATCATGCAACATAGGACATATATAACTATTTATATCTCAATGCATATAATATTATTCTAGTGAGTTTGAATGTCATACCACATAGGAAAGATGCAATCAAATAAGGCTCAATGCATAATATACTATTGTGGTGAGTATCAATGTCTAAAAAGGTGTTCTCATACAAGGATAAATATGTGTGATACATCTTCCCATGATGATGATGATGATGATGATGATGATGATGATGATGATGATGATGATGATGATGATGATGATGATGATGATGATGATGATGATGATGATGGTGCAATAACATATGCCATAATAAATATAGTAAAAGAGATGAACCAATGTCCATGTGGGAATCCATAACATAGATAATTGTGTGGCACAGTCCATAGGTGGTTTGATTGCTTCAATGAATATGATAGTGTGTGGAATAACATCTCTCGATGTCACTAAGTGGAAGGGGATGAATTGATCTCCCCAAATGGAAATAAATTCTCAAGGTAGAAAGATGTAACTTAATAAATGTATCAAGTGTGACTAACAAGTATGTGTCCATGTATATGTAATAAAGTAACATGTTTGTATGAAGAAACAATGAAAACATGTTAGACATAAATGTTTAATAGGATCCATGTATAGGAAATATGTCAATATAAGGCTCATGGATAATATATGTGGATATCATTCCCTCATAGGAAAATATATGTATATATGTGATCTATTAAGCTTAACGGCGAGGCGAATATGGTAAAAATATCCTCTTCTACACAATATATGTTAAATAATTATTTTTTGAGGAATATACAAGTATGATAACCCCAAAGGCAGAGCTAAAACTAATGTGTAGAAACTTCACAAGTGCAAAATTTTCATTCAATTCTTCAATGTTTTGATTCCTAAGGTGGATTGGGGGTAGGCCCCAATTCCAAGTTTCTTTATAAAAATGAAGGGACCTAGAGAATTTTATTTAAATTTTCCTTTATGTTCCTTATCCACATTTGTGTTCTTTTGATTTTCTTTTAACAACACATCACCAAGGTGTAATTCTCTTGATTTAACTTTTTTATAAGCCTTTTTTCAAGAAATTTGATAAATTCATAGATCCTCAAGGGCATGTAAACATGTCAAATCAAGAATTTGTAATAGATGTAATATGTTCTCTATATTTCTTATCATTGATCATTTATCTAAGTGATAATGTAGAGAGGGGATCTCAAGCTCAAGTGGGAAAATTGCTTCCATTTAATACACAAAAGAATAAAAGTTCATCAAGTTGTATCTATTTAAATAGTATGATAAACCCATAAGGCATAATAAATATATTTATGTTATTCTTCACCTTTTTAGCAATAATTTTTCTTACATTTTTACCAATTTTATTTTTTTTAGCTTCAGTTTGACCATTTCTCTATATGGGTAATAAGGTATAGCAAATGAATGGCAAAACTTATACTTTATACAAAACATTTTTATTATCTTAGTCTTAAAATATGAACCATTAATATTTATAACCGTATATGGGATGCAAAATGAAGATATAACATATGCATGAAATTTACATATATATTTACTTGTGGTAAAATTTAACTGAATATCGTCAACCCATTTAGTAAAATACTTTTTATATGTAATAATGAACTGGTGATCTTTTGATGATGTATGATTAACCTTACTCATTAGACCAAAAATTTGAAGGAAAAATAGCCAAGGTGACACAATAAATTTTAAATCTTAAGATGGTGGATATGCTAAATTTCTATATCAATGAACATAACTCATAAGAAAGTCATATTCTTGACATTATTATCCTTGGAAGGTAAATAAGAGCCCATTTGTGGTAATTTTTATGACATTGCACTAGGAATGTGTCATGTCCCAATTTTCAATACTTTATTTTTTTGGTTGAATTTTCTGACCTCAGAACATGTATCATTTTGTTATTGCTTGGGCCAAAGAGAACTCTGAATAGGGATTATTCTACTAATTTTACTTGATTTTGAATTTTTTTTGGGGGAATAGTTGTAGCCATATTTGGTTTATTAAATAGTTGGAAGTGATATGTTTTGTATTCTTTCTTATTTAATTATGTTTTTAATTATCTTTTATTATTCTGATAAAAAAAATTATTGAGTTTTTTATAATGACTTTAGATATATGTGAGATTGGAATATTTAGTACCATTAAGTTTAATTTAAAATTATATTAAATCTATGATATTTAAAAAAAGAATTTATTATATTGTTAGTTCTGATAATATTTCATTTTAATATTTTTGTTCTGAATTTGATTTTATAATTTAACAAAATTATTTTTTGATAATCTATCAAAAACAATAGTAAAGATAATTTTTGGCTATCATACTATCAACATTGACGATATAATCAATTTTATTAAAGACAAAATTACATAAGCACAAAAGCGTAATGATGTTTTTGTTTTAATCTTGGTGCACCATGAATTGTGACCCGAAGGAAGCAACGGGAAGGTAATAATGTGGTTTAAATGAAATTATGTATGCTTCCATAAGAGCATTGGCATAGTATTTATTAGAAAGTTAATAACATACATTTAATTAAAAAAACTATTGAACTCCATAAACACATGAGAATTATATCAGGTAACATTATGGCATTTATAATAGATATGTTTAAAAAAGTAATAGTTGATAAAGCCACTAGGAAAATTCAAACCTATTTTGAGTAAAAAGAGGGCCCACCTTCCCCATGTCATAAGTAAAACCAACAAATTGAAGCATGAAATTTAGAAATGGTGGCATTGTTAATGGACCCAACCAAAGGCAGTTTGGTTTATACAAAATTGGATTATGTTTTGAAGTCATTTTTTAATCTCAACTCAACATGAGTTAGAGTTTAATTTGGGTGAGTTAGGGTTTTTGAATGGTTTGATATTTTGAGTTATGGAACCATCAATTTGAGGCATGGCCAACATGACCCTTTTTAACAATGTTAGATTTTTTATCTATTTATGCATGAATAAGTAGTAAAAAAAATTAAATTGAGCATGGATTTTGGCACGATAGGAAATAGTTAAGTCGATAATGTGTAAGTTATATACGTATTTATTAATCGAAGGATTTTTTAATAAGTTTCACTTTCAATTTATAAGTTGTATGAAAACACATCTTTGCATTTATTTATGAATTTTAAAGTAGCATTTTTATGTTGATAATGAAGGAAGAGAGAGCATGGCCATAGGTCTATTTGGCCCATGGTTATTATTGTAAAGGTGATTACATATTAGTTGGTGTTCTAGTAAAAATTGGGAGCTTGTTTTGGTAGTTAAATTATTCTTTAGTAGTAGTCGAGATTGACCTATTAAATCTTGGCATTATTACTCCTTTTTTCAAGAAAGTTTTTATCTCATTTAAATAATTAATGGGTTTTATTGATGAGAAAAAATAGAGCATTTTTCATGGTTATTGATTTCATGGTTGTATATGCATGATATATGGGTTTTTTATTATGAATTGGTAAAAATGATTTTTATGCATTTTATGTCGACCTATACTAAAACTGAATAAGAAAATAAGTTTTATTCTTCTTTTTAATCTTTCAATTTTTTGATTTATTGTAGAAAATATAAAGGTGATGCCTTAATCTTTTGGTTTGGCTTACACTTTCTTGATGCATTGAAATTTACATGGTTGAGCTATTCTTGCCTACATTTAGGTATAATGAATTGAAGTTTCCTTGGTTGGGTTTCTTCTATTTTTATTATTGAATGGCATAAAATAAATAAAGGGTAAAAGAGAGTTGTATTCAAGCTTGAATGTGAATGATCTAACCTAACATTGTTGAGAAGTTTTGGAGGGGTTGTTTCTCTTGAATTTTGGGTTCGAGTAATTACGTTAAAATAAAATTAAATGATGTTATTTTATGAAGTAAACCTTGAAATGCATTGGTGAAAATATTCTTAGATTTGAGATTAAATATTTCATTTTGACTACTAAAAATTGGTAGAATGAAAGTCATGATCTAATCTAGGTTTAATTAGTATAGGTGCAAGGATGGTTGGATGCATTATTATTGTCTTATTTAACTTCTTTCGATGAAATGGATTAAGAAGGAAGTATGATTGATTAATTAGTAAAAAATTCTTCGACAATGAATTCTAGAATATTTGTCCTTTTTTGTAGATATTGATAAGTGAATTGAGAAATTATAAATTATATGTAGTAAATGCTTTTTTTATCTATATGTTTGCTTTATTGATTATGATACCAGTTATTTGAGATGGATTAACTTAAATAAATCAATATGGAAAGTATGTAAGGATCTTTAATGCATTTGATTTGATGTTCTATTATGTTGTTCTTTCATTTTTTTGGTTACTCAATTGAGTGTTATTGATATAGGAAAATACATGGTGAATGGTTACAATAATATTTTTAGATGTAGCCATCAATAGGCATGCACTTGGTCATTTATATTAATTAAATTTGTATGATAGAATTATAGCTTAATTGATAAATTTTAAGTTGTATTATTATTATTACATTGAATAATTTATTGTTACAGTAAAGTTTATCAAATCTGTAGACACTTAGATCATTAAACCTTATTTGCATTCATTTGTTAGAGTAGTAAATACAATTGATTGTATATGTAAATTGAGTATAAGTGTTCGCACTAATCACCATAAGACATTGATTCATCACAATTAATGAAAATACGCCAAGTTATCTCTTGACATATTCTCATCAAGATTTATGGATGTATTTGATATTAAATGAAATGTGATGATTTCTCTCTTTATTTATTGTGCCAAATAACTACATAGAGAATTGATCCCATGTCATAGTGGGTATGTGTGGCAACCCATCTAAATAGTACATGATAAAAAACATTTTTGATGGGGGTTCATATTTCCACTTATTTCAATAGTGACCTCGATTCAAATGGATTATAAGTATAACTTGTTTGATTATGTATTGTTTAATTTTTTAAGACTTTTAGGTTTATTTTTTTGTCAAATTAACTAAGATGTTGTTATAATTAATTAAGTCAATGTTTAACTAATTTGTATTCATCCCTTGAAGTGTATTTAACGACATTAATTTGAAGATGTGTTGTAATTGAATACAATGTTTTTTTAACATGCAAGTCGCACAGTCCCATTTCCAAACGTAATTTAATTGCATTTTCCCTCAACCGTTCTTCCTTGGGTGGCGCCCTCCTTCGAGACATTAATTTTATAGGGTCCAAAAAAACGTGACAAATTAATTTTGTCGGTGGTTTTTTTTTAATGCCAAAGCCAAAACATTATATAAATTTATTTTATTTTCCACAAAGCAAAACCATTACATAACTGAGTTTCGTGCGGCTTCGAGTAGCGGAGTTGCTTCAAAGGCACTAACAAATTCTTCCGCCGAATGCTTGGTCAAGCGAGGCTTCAATATTTATTAAGCTGGACGCTTATACAGCGGGTGAAGCCCGTAGATTCATTTTACAAAGAGAGAAAACAGTATATTTTGTTATAAATAGCCTGAGGCACGGTGTCGATGGTGGTGCAGAGCAGTTTGACAGTACATGACGCCATTGATTATTCAACGCAAGAAACAGGTGTGAAACGGTTCACATATGTCCCGACCAAACTTGGAGATAAACGCATATTTGTAGTCTGTTGAAAGCGCAGATGGGCTTTCTGTGTCCGTTGAAATCCTTGACTGAAATGGAATGTGGTTCCAATTGAGTTGAAACAGCTGAGATAAAAAGAATGGTGGTGATGTTGCTCTTGGGCCGAGTTAAAGAAAATAACAGAACAGAACTTGATATGGCAACAATGTTAATGCTGTTGGATGCAAAGGTTGTTTCAGGAGGTTCGAACCTTGGATGTGGTGATAACAAGGATTGTGTGAGATTGCAGGAGCAGAAGAAGTGACTGCAGGAAGATACATCATCGGTGGCAATGGCTGCATCTATGAATAATCATATGGCATATGTATTGTCGTGTGGATACGAAAGGCCCCCTGGGGCATATTCTTTTCTCAGGGATCATCATCATCATCAATCTAAACAGCTGTCTGCATCCTCATCCAATAGAAATATGTTTGGCTTGCAGCAGGTCACTTGTTTGAATCACAGGTGAAGCATTTTAAGCGCCAAACCTATGGCTGAATTAGCGCAAGCAACATCATTCATAGAATTTAAGATTTAATTTATTGTTTTATAATTTTTAATTTAAATTAACAATCAAATAAATTATAATTTAAATTAACAATCAAATAAAATATAGTTTAAATTAATAATTAAATTAAATAATTTAAATTAACAATCAAATAAAATAATTTATTATTCTAAAATTTATATTTGAATAATGACCAAATAAAAAGTTAAAAATAATAATAATAATATTTAATTTATTGTTTTATATTTTTTAATTTAAACTACCATAGATATCTTAAATATATTTATCTAAAATATATTGAGAGATATCAATCTCGAGGCGTCTATATTGTGATTTAGGTTAGATAGGCGCCTTGAGATTGATATCTCTCAGTGTATTTTAGATAAATGTATTTAAGATATCTATACTAGTAGCCCCAACAGGAGTTGCATTTATATTTAATAATAAATACCAATTAATGCATCATTCATAATCATCCAAATAAGAAATATATATCACATTCAATGATAATTAAAGAAAATAATTTCATATACATCAAAATGTGAAAATAAGTATAATATAGGTGATATTAAACATGTAACATTATTGTAGTTCTGAGGACATGAGTCTCTCTTTCTCAACTTTCTATTTAGAAAGTTATTTACTTGTTTTCAACTTCTCATATCTGTCATATGAAAATGGAGACCAAATTATGAGTCCTTCCAAAGATTTTACATGCGATATCACCACAAATGTTAACCCTGGTCTTTTTGTATGCCCTATATCAATTATTGTTTTAGAGTCAATCCTTGTGATTTGTGTATGGATAATCCCCAAGCCAGTCTTAAAGGCAGTTGTCATGTTTGTCCCCTTTATATTGGTGTAATTGGAATTGTATGTGGAGTTGCATCTACAAATGGATTTCTAGAGTAACTATCAAATTCCACCATAACATATGTAGGTGGCTCTAGTGGAGAAATTCTAGGTTTGTATACTATACTTCAAATATATCCTAGAGATCCATTTACATGTCCTACTTCTATCCATAGGTTGGAGGTTAACATCACCCTTGTATCCTTATCTATTAATAACTCCACATCCAATTCATCGTTCTGATCTTCTGATGGATTGTTACTACATGTTCTAGTTGCAATGCTCTATGCAATCAGTCCTTGTAATGATTTTAATTTCATTCTGATATGATTTTTCACATTGTCATTCATTACAAATAAATGAATAGCATTGTAAAAATATTCCCTGATGCTTGGGTGTAATACACTATTTGTTCTTGACATCAATAGTTTCTAATCATCAATAGTGAGATGTGCATCTCTAAGATTTATAAGTAGTTGTTGAAACCTTTTTCGGTTATCACTTTCTCCTTCTAATCTAAAAACCTTATCTAAGGTAACAACTATTTTGAATTCTTCCCATAATATTTTTCTATGTCTATTACTATTATGCAGTGCTTTATCACTCACAGGTGGTAGCTAGCCTAAATCTCCTACTAAAATGATTGATCTCCCTCTAGAACTTATGTTTACATTTTCTGGAAATATTTGACGAAGTCGTGTATCTATGTTCTGTAACATTTTCTCCCCATTAAAACTCATTTCATCAATCAATATGTATTTTATATGCCACATTTCTTTTGGAAAACTTGTGAGTCTTATTCCTTCTAATTTAATAAAGTTTGCAATTGGGATTCATAGTGTTGAGTGGATTATCGAAGCATCAATATTAAATTTTACAACTCCAATTGGTGCAAGCAATATAAGTGGACAACGTTGCATAGTTGATGATTCATTTTGAAAAGCTTCGTGAATGGAACCAATTAGATGCGATTTTCTTTTTCCTGTTGTTCCTTGAATTATCATGCATAGTGGTGTCACATTATGAGTCTGAAGAACAAGTCTCATGATTATATCAAGTGCCTTATTTTGTTTGACACTTAAGGTTCCATATAAAATATTACTTGTTATATCATCTGATATGAGTAAACCATTATCTTTCATTATGCTTATGAAATTTATAGCTAAAGTTGTTTATTCTTCTCCTTTATAGTCATTATTCCATGGTGCTTGTCTATCAATATCTCTTCTAACCAACATATCTAATTTTGATAATTCCATAATTTTCCCACAATGTAGCCTTGATATGATTTCCCACTCATGATCCATCGTATTTTGATGAATGGATTGAACATCATCACATTCAGCATCTCTTTGATTTTCATGGTCATCTGGGATAGTCCTCTGCTCTACATGCCAAGGATTGTAATTCAATGACTCCCAGGTTGATGTTATTATATCATTATCAAGTTCGATATCTCTTTCTATATTATGAAATGGCTTGTAAAGCAATAACTCTAACTATTAGGAATCAACCCATTTTTCTAATTCCCATACTGGCACTGTAGTAAACCTTGAGAATATTCTCACAGTAGTTTCCATACTCCTGGCTTCCCATTTATTTTTTTGCCTTCTCTTGTGATTATATGACCGTGATCTAACTATCTCTATAAATGAAAAACTTTCCATTTCATAAGGTCTATTCATGTATCCATCAATGAAAGCTTTTAAGAGTTTATCATTTTCTGGTTCTTTAGTATGTGTCACTGATTTGAACACTTCACGTGAAACACTCAAAGTGATAAACACTCTTTTGCTCTATAACAATGGGAGATGCAATAACATATGACATGTCTATTGTGCCCTAATGTCTCTTTTGATAACGGTTTCTGTTAGGAGTCTTCCATATGCTCTAGCTACTTATTCATCAAGTTTTTCAATGTTTAGAAGTCGCATTAACATTTGATGATACGTGTCATAACTCTTCTTAGCTTTTGCCGCATATTTAGCATTGTAATTGATTACCACAAGTTTTGAAAGCACATGTTGCCAATCTACATTTGCTCTCCATAATTGTAGTATGTTTTAGTTATGTGTATTTACACGATCATCATTTCTTGCAAGGTCATATTTTTTTATCTCTTATTTTTGGATCTTCAAATAATTTTGATCCATTCATATTCAATGGCCATGATGCATTGTACCTATAAAAAATAGTTTATTTAAGAACATTATGATATATTTATTTATATAAAAATTAATCTATGAATATCTTACCTATAAACCATATTTCCTCTTTTCTTACATAGATAGGCACCCTCTCTACACATTGTATGATGCTCTACATAATTAAGCATTTCTTCATAGTCATGGTCAAGATCCACTTGTGCCATTTGATGTGTATTTCAAAGACTTGTATGTTTCATTGATGTGGATCACCACGTGGATTCCAGGCATGAAAAATAGAATCAAATTATTTTTTAGCATTTTTTAGATCATGATTATTTATCCAGTAAAGTTTCTCCATGTTTGTTGTTCCTTCCAACTAGATGAACCTATGTACATGTGGTGAACCTCTATGTTGACATTCATATCTAGACCAATGATCTTTCACTTTCATTCCTTTTTGTAGTATTTGGTTTCAAAAAATTGTATTTCGCAAGTGCATATAATATACCACTATATGAGGATAGTAAATAATATTTTGTTGATGCCATTTTTGTGATTCTTAGGGATTGGTTGGTGGTGTTCCTACCATTAATGCATGCAGATCAGGCCAATATATATCATCTACACTCAACATGAAGAAAATTATTAGTGTTCCAATTTGATGCAACATGTTAGTTAATTCTACATGGCTTTTTGCTCAATAAGACCTTGAACCCCTCAATGTGGTACCAAAACACATAAAATGATTAGTTAGATGAGAGTGTGGTGAGTTGTCCATATGCTCATATAATTCATTGATGGTGATTGGCATGTCTTTCAAACTCTTTTTCACAAAAATTTCAAATGAATTTTTTGCATGAAGTCTCATAATCATATTCATCATGTAATATCTGAATCATGGGTGTTATCCAAAACAATGATCCATGTATTGAATCAAATGTTTAAAAAATTCATGTAGA
>JARHVA010000157.1:1175000-1240000 GCA_037957365.1 Torreya grandis
TCAACAAAGAGAGACCCCCAAACTGACTTGGAATCGAACTAGTGATGTTTTTGGTTGAGAGGCTCAGTCGTGCAAGCTTTGGGAGACTTCCAATACTATCTAGAATCTGTCCTTCCAACTTGTTTGTAGAAAGATTAAGCAGAGTCAGGGTCTTTAGATTTTCAAATTCTTGAGGAATTGATCCAGTCAAATTATTGAATGATAAATCCAAAATTGTCAACCTTGAGAGTTGGCCCAGAGTTAAGGGAATTGTTCCTGTGATATATTTTTGAGACAGAACAAAAGCATTCAAACTAGATAAATTACCAAGGGAAAGAGGAAGCTCTCCATTAACAGCATAGCATTTGACGTTAGTCCTTTTCTATATTCATCTCGGCTCCACTACAGCTCGACCCCTCTATTGCTCAAGCTTGATCCTTTTGTACAGAGACTTATATGAATTTGGGTTTCTTCCTTAGGCTGTTGGCACATTTTATTGTTGACAAGATCTGACATTTTCCTTTCAGCATATTTTGTTGTTAATGTACGCTCTAAGAACCGATGCAGCCTCAAACAAATAGCTAGTCGATCTCCAGGATGTAAGCTTTGACAAACTTGGCATTTCAGAGTTCTATCTTTGGAAATATTACTGCATAATTCATAGAAAGCATGGCCACAATTGAGCACTATTGGATGATGAATTAACTCTTTGTAGTAGCAACATAATGCATCATGTGCAGTAACTTTGTCATGTGAAATTACACTTTTTGCATTTTCTTGACCATCTAGTGCTTTGGAAGATACACCATCTCGAAAATTGTTTTCTTCAATATTGTAAATGCCAACTATTGTTTCAACATTAGGAGCTACAGACTGGCGACATAAAAAAAATGAATTATGGATAGGCTTAGTTCCATTATTTATCTTCTCAGTTGAAGAGATACTGTTGTTGTGTCAAGGCAGTGCAAATCATAACAAGCATATATTACAATTCGAAGAAAATGCGTGGTCACATATAAACCAGATGAACCAATGAAGTTTCAATTCCATGTGCGCAAAACAAAAATTTGGGTACAAGCTCAAATCCAGTGCCTAATTATGTACCTGATCATTGCAAGATGGAAACTCATCTTTACAAGAAAATTTTTGGGCATCGATTGTGAAATTGGGCTTAGTTTGATTCTGACTCTGCAATACTTATGGTCTTGTTACAGAGGTCTTATTCTTGAATGGAGAAAAATCATTTTTCTTTTTTTCTTTGAGTCCACTTTCTCATAGTGAAGACTAGAACAAGGAACGTCCTCTAGTCCATCAAATCCTTCCTTTTCTCTACGTCCCTCTGTCTCTCTCCTCTATAATTAATTTTCTTTTTTTTTTTTCTTGTTAAGATTCTCCCCTCTAACTTCTACGCCCAATTTTGGGCTGAAGGTAAAACAGAAATAGTTTGTAATTTTTAACAATATACTAAGGTTGAGATATTTTCAACCACTCCTCCATTATTCCCTCAACATCCCCAACAATTTACTTTTTAATTTTATTTTATTTTCAATTACCCCTCATTAAAATCATATTGGAGGGAAAATATAGTAAATTGAATTTGAATGTAGATGCTCCTACATCATACTCTCCCTCTAGAAACAATTTGAACCTTAGTTCAAATGAGATGCTTCCTCCATGCATTAGTCTTCATTCTATCCCTAGATCCCAAGGTCTTGTTACCAATACCAATGCTTGTGTTTGACAGTCTTTGTTCTTCATCTTGTTGTTCTTCCTCTTCTGGTATGTTCTTCTCCTCATCTCTTTCTCAGCTACCATCTCCCACTTCCATGATTCTTCTTCTTCATATATGTCTTCTAGTTCTTCTTGTTGTTCTTCTTGTGTCATGAGCTTCTCCAAGGACTCATGTATGTCATTTACTTCAGAAACCTTCATACCTACATACAAAACATCAAAAGCCACCTTAGAATCAAAATCTTTAGGCCATAAAGCCTCTTGGATGCCTTCACATGCTTGCTCTTGTTCCTTGACCAACACTGTCCTTGCCTCTTCACTCTTCCCAATGGTGTCTTCACCATGGCTTGTACCTTCCTTCATCTCTCTTGAATTACCAAACAGCTCCTCCAACATCCTCAACTCTTCCTTTAGTGAGATCTCATCTATCTCATTATCTTAATCAAACTTGTGCTGATCACTTACAAGGATTACTTGCCCTTTACCTCTTATCTCTTCTTTTCTTAGCTTTTCTTCATATAAATTAACTTTTTCATCAATATCAATATACTCATCAAATATAATTGTAGTATCTTTACCTTCTGTTTCCTTGCTCTCTTCAACCTCTGCTTGAAGCCATCTTGTTTGCTTGCTGCATACTCTCCCATTTCCTCATCATCCATCCTCTTGGAATTCTCTTCTTGTTGCATATTAGTCTTCATAGCTACTTTCCATCTTTCATTTCTCATGCAAATATCATTGAAGGATTTAAAAACATTATCACAAGTAATTTGTTTACCTTTCATCTTTGCATCCTCATACTCTACCTCATTATTCTTTGAGAAGTTTTCTTTCTCGTCTTCATTCTCTTGGCTACTGGAGTCACCTTCCACCCTCTCTTTTCTCTTTTCCTTCTTAGGAATCCACATTTGATTCTTCTTCTTATCATTTGAATTCACAAGCCATTTAAGCATCCTGTAACCATGCTCTCGTACCAGCGCTTCCTCTTGCTTGGGAGTTTGCTTCTTCCACCATTTAGGAATCACATATCCATGGTTAATTGGAGACTTTACCTTTCTCTTTGCTTCTCTAACATTCATATCAATAGTTTCATGCTTATAAGAATAAGAAAAATCAACTTTTGAATTCACCTTTACTCCTTAACGAGCTGTTCCATTAGTTCTTTGAATTGCATAGCTTCTTGATTGTTTGTACCTTCTTCTTCCTTTATGCTTGGCTATTCTCTTTCCTCTTCTTAGCCTTCAATGGCATCATGGAATTCAGCTTCATCTTCTACCTCTTCTCTTTCTTGTATGGGTTCTTCAACACCTCCCTCGTGCATTAACCAATGCATCTCTTCTTCTTTATCAACAGCATCAAACTTTCTTCTCTTTCCTCTTACACATTCACTTGTGTACTTGGTGTCTTCTCTTACACCAATCTCTTCACTCTCCAAGGCCCTTCTCTTGACCTTCGTAAGGCTATTCATACCTACATTTACCCACTCAAAAAGAACATTAAATACAAAAACAAGAGACCATAATGTCTCCATGAGTGTCCTCTTAATAGACATTCTCATCTTTTCAAGTGCTCTTCCTGGCACTTCATCTTTTCTTTCTTCTCTTATTTTGTTCTCCTCAATGAGAACCTTCTTCACAACTTCCTCCTCTTGCTGCTCACTTGGCAACCTTCTTATCTTCTTCAAGCCTCATGGGCTTCTCTCTTCATGGCAATCTTCTTTTGCCTTCTTCTCCTCGAAGCCCCTTCATGGCAATCTTCTTTTGCCTTCTTCTCCTCTTCATTAGGAGATCTATTGGCCACTTCAACCTCTTCCTCATTGGCCATACCCATGCTTGTTTTTCTATCTACATCCAAGACTCATATTCATCTTTAATCTTAGCTAACTCTCTCTTCAAACTAGAAATTTCTTTATTAATTACAAAACTGTTCATACCTTTGATGCTTGCTTTCTTCTTGGTGCCCTCATATACCTTGCTGCTCTGTAGTGCCTTCAACAACACTTCTATATTTGAGATCTTCACCCAAGTCTTTTCCACCTTGGTCTCTTGATCCCTTGTCTCACCCAAGCCTTTTCTCCTTGACTGGTCTTTTGACAATCCACTTAATCTCACCTAGGCCTTTTGCATCCTAGTCTTTTGATCCTTTTCTCAATCCTGTAGCAACTCGTTATGCATCACTTCATCAAACTCAAATCACAAATCCAAGCTTACCTTGCTTTGGATCTTCCTCTTGAGCATTCACTTGCTCCCTTACTTTTGAGCTCTCCAAGCTTCAAACTCCATCCTTTACCTCACCTAAGTCTATTTCACCTTAGTCTTTTGGCAAATTATCCAAGCTTCTTCTTGGATCTTCACTAAGCCTTACTTGGCTTCTTCTCTTCTTAAGCCTCAATGGCTTGGCTGCCTTGAACCTACAACTTCTTCACTTGATTGCTTCTCAACACAATAATCTTAACTCTAATAGTAAAGATTACTCATACCTTTTCTCCCCAGGGTCTTCTAGTGCTTGTTTTGCTGATCCTCTTGCCAAATCCTCTAACAACTCATTAGAAATCATAACCAACAACAAGTTACTAATTCCCAAGAGCTTCAAGCTCTGATACAAAATGATGAAACATGTCCTTAGACTACTCTGATACCAAAATAGTGTGCTTTCAATGACACACTGTAAACAGGGCTCTTCTACAATATTGACAAATTATATTCTTCTAAAATTTGGATAGTTTCCTAGACAGTCACATCTGGTCCTCCCAATGAGTATCTTTATGATGCATAGTCACGTTAATTACTTGTGTATTTGTCAAATTGTTCTGATCCAAACGAAGCATTTGGAGTGCAGCATAGTTGGAAATTTCTTCAGGAATTGGGCCTCTTATATTATCGTCTGCAAGAACCAAATTCCTCATATTCTGAAGTCTTCCAAGTTCTTGTAGAATAGAATCAGAAAGAGCATTTGAACCTAGATCGAGGTTGTTCAACAAAGAGAGGCCCCCAAACTGACTTGGAATCGAACCAGTGATGTTGTTGGTTGAGAGGCTCAATCGTGCAAGCTTTGGAAGACTTCCAATACTATCTGGAATTTGTCCTTCCAACTTGTTTGTAGAAAGATTAAGTAGAGTCAGGTTCTTCAGATTCTCAAATTCTGGGGGAATTGATCTAGTCAAATTATTGAATGATAAATCCAAAATTGTCAACCTTGAGAGTTGGCCCAAAGTTAAGGGAATTATTCCTGTGATATTATTTTGAGACAGAATAAAAGCATTAAGATTAGATAAATTACCAAGGGAAAGAGGAAGCTCTCCATTAACAGTGTAGCATCTGACACTGGTCCTTTTCTATATTCATCTCAGCTCCACTACAGCTTGACCCCTCTATTGCTCAAGCTCAATCCTTTTGTATAGAGACTTATATGAATTCAGGTTTCTTCCTTAGGCTATTGGCACATTTTATTGTTGACAAGATTTGACATTTTCCTTTCAACATATTTTGTTGTTAATGTATGCTCTAAGAATCGATGCAGCCTCAAACAAACAGCCAGTCGATCTCCAGGATGTAAGCTTTGACAAACTTGGCATTTTAGAGTTCTATCTTTGGAAATATTACTGCATAATTCACAAAAATCATGGCCATAATTGAGCACTATTGGACGATGAATTAACTCTTTGTAGTAGCAACATAATGCATCATGTGCAGTAAGTTTGTCATGTGAAATTACAATTTTTGCATTTTCTTGACCATCCAGTGCTTTGAAAGATACACCATCTCGAACATTGTTTGCTTCAATATTGTAAATGCCAACTGTTGTTTCAACATTAGGAGCTACAGACTGGCAACCAAAAAAAAATGAATTATGGATAGGCTTAGTTCCATTATTTATCTTCTCAGTTGAAGAGATACTATTGTTGCGTCAAGGTAGTGCAAATCATAACAAGCATATATTACAATTCGAATAAAATGCGTGGTCACATATAAACTAGAGGAACCAATGAAGTTTCAATTCCATGTGCGCAAAACAAAAATCTAGGTGCAAGCTCAAATCTAGTGCCTAATTATGTACCTGATCATTGCAAGATGGAAACTCATCTTTACAAGAAAATTTTTGGGCATTGATTGTGAAATTGGGCTTAGTTTGTTTCTGACTCTACAATACTAATGGTCCTGTTACAAAGGTCTTATTCCTGAATGGAGAAAAATCATTTTTCTTTTTTTTCTTTGAGTGCACTTTCTCACAGTGAAGACCAGAACAAGGAACGTCCTCCAGTCCATCAAATCCTTCCTTTTCTCTACGTCCCTCTGTCTCTCTCCTCTATAATTAATTTTCTTTTTTTTTTTTCTTGTTAAGATTCTCCCCTCTAACTTCTACGCCCAATTTTGGGCTGAAGGTAAAACAAAAACAGTTTGTAATTTTTAACAATATACTAAGGTTGAAATATTTTCAAACACTCCTCTGTTATTCCCTCAACATCCCCAACAATTTACTTTTTAATTTTATTTTTTTACAATTACCCCTCATTAAAAGCATATTGGAGGGAAACTATAATAAATTGAATTTGAATGCAGATGCTCCTGCATCAATATATATATCATATAAGATAATATTTCTATATATTTGATACATTATATATTAATACATACTAGATATAGTTGCAAAACAAAAATATAAAATTCTTCCAACTTTCTTTGCACCTTCAGAGCAATTATTAGTTTATGACCTAAACAGGGGTCGTAGGGATAATTTGGTTAAGTACATTATCTTTAAAGTCAATTAAATACATTTTACAAAATTTAACAACTAAGAAAACTTCCACTGATACCCAAATTTATGAGTGGGTAAAAATTGGTTTAAGAATCTTCTTTGTGCCCTATTGAGATCTCAATAAATTTTAAAAAAGAGAAGGAAATAAGGAGTTAGGTCAGGAATATATGGTGATGATAGATTAGTAATGAGTGAATTGAGTGTTAGAAGTGGGAAGACTTAGGGTCCATTCCCTAGATGACCACTCTCTAGAATTGTTCTCACACTAAGCTATGACAAGTTACTCATGAAAAGTATCCCCAATACAATTGGTGTTCAATACAATGAGAGTCAGCAAGTGGCTTGAAACCTATGTTCATTGCAGTGAGGTAGGTCCATAGTCAATGGCTAGGAATATTATTCAACACTAGTTTGGATATCCTGGTTATAAAATGTTTGTAGTTTTAGGTCCATTTCAACAATCTTGTTAACCCAAATTTTATTTTTTGGAATTAATCGGTACATTAACCATAATTAAGATATACTTATTTGAATTTTTTATAAGCTCCACATGATGTCTAAATCATGTGTTATTACAAATAAGGATATATCTATGGTTGTGGAGGAGAAGATGCCCATAGAGATGACATGACAGGGGAAAAAGTTGGTGAAATTTTTGGAGGGAGAGGGAAGGCATAGGCTTTACTACAAGCAGGAAAGGCATCAACTGGAGTGGGAGATTGGAAAGAGAGAATGGGGGACACAAGGTAGTCATGTACCACAACAAAAATCAAATTTCAAACAACCATGGTTTCAGTGGGTTTGAAGATATCTCTTGAGGGTCGATCTAGGGTTTTTAGCGTGGTAGAAAAACCCTTAGTTGTCAATTTTGAAGATAAAGCTTTGGAGGAGAATTTGGAAGGTAAATCTTGGTATGTGGAGAGAGGCTTGGTCTAAAACTTTCACAAGTTCTAATCTTCCCTTCATATTCTTCATCAATGGCTTTCAAAATCTTTATAATCTTTGTTGGAAGGTGATATGGATACCTATCCCTGTGCCAATTTTTTTTTGGTGGTCTTTAATTTTTTAGCTGAATGTAATAAGATTTTTAAAAGTAAATCCTAGATTTTATAAAATATTTTTTTTCTCATGAAGCCTTGGTCTCCAAATTTTAACCCTTTGATAGAAAATCTCTCTCTTCAACCTATATGGGTGAGGCTATCATATATTCCACTCTAATTCTGATTTGAATCTACTCTTTTAGTTATTAGAGAAGCATTTATTGAGTTATTGGAGATTGATGCTTCTACATTGAATTATTCCTAGACTACTTTTGCTAGGGTGCTTATGTGTTTAGACATTTATCTAGATCTTCCTAAAAAGATTGAGTTAAAAGCACAAGATAATTGTTGGTCTCAAACCATTGATTATGATGGGATTCCCTTTAGATGTCAGAATTATTTTCAGATTGATCATCTTTCTACTTCATGTCAAAAATCTAAGCATAAAATTGATTCTTCATGAAGGAAGGAGGCATGTGAGGAGCACCTTACAATTTTTTCAAAAATCGATCATGTTCTGCCTTCAGGAATGGTTTCATATTTTATAATGGAAAAGAATTTGCTAAGTGTGGTACTATATGTGTTTACATCTTAGAACTCTAAATTTGTTGGAACTAATGGAGAATGTATTCTAGATTTGCTTAGTAAGAACAAAAATTTTAGAGGTAATCCCAAGATTGGGAACTATTTGTTAAGTTCAGATTCAGATAAATCGGGTATTCAAGAAGAATGGAAGATTGTGAGGAGTAAGAAAAAAGGTCATCTCATTCCTAGCTCTCCTCACAGTATTTTAGAGTATGCATTGTAGAACAAAGAAGGATGAGATTTAGTAATTTTGGGATTTTCTTTTGCTTAAATTTTGTTTATATGAATTTGAAGTAATTTTATTACTTTTAGTTTGCTTGGTTTTATGAAATAGGTTGGCAAGTTGCTTTGACAGTTAATTCATTAAGTCACGCTATTTTTATTATTTGAATTCATATTTTTATGGAAAAGGGACCCGTTTAACCCTAATATCAAGCTAAGAAAAAGGAGTTAGTTTAGGAAACCACATAGAGGTGTTGTAACTATATATTAGAATCAAAATCCACATAGCTCTTATATAATATGAATGGAAAAGTGAGAAAAGAAGATTTGTCTTCTCTCCCTAGTATGTAATGCATTTTGCATGATATTTTACCATGTCCTTATTTGAATATGCAATGTTTAATATTCTTTGATGAAAGTAAATTAACAAAAATCTAGTAGTATGAGGTGTGATTATAATTGAATTTCATGGGAATTCTCCTTGATCCCTTTTATTAAAATGCTCGTAGGTGATATTTATATATAGACTTCCATAGTTTGAGTTAAGGACACATAAATAAGGTTATGTAGTTTATCTTGTTGATTTTATTTTAGTTGAAGTGAGTACTGAAACTTTTACAAAGTACATGCCACATGGGTGCATAAGGGGGAATCATTCATTAGGGTTGGTAGGTTTAATTATCAAGCATTAGGGGTGCCCACATCATACACTTAAATGGGGAATTTAATACAAAAATGAAAAGAAATCACTTACCTTAAAAACATCCATATATATATATATATATATATATATATATATATATATATATATATATATATATATATATATATATATATAAGAAATGAAATTAAGAAGAAAAATGGGACTGTATAGAAAAAAGAAAGGTAAACCATACATCTTTGTACTGAGATTCATAATGACCCTGTAAAAATATGTTAATCCCCAAATGCCACACCATAAACATCTATTGAGATGCTCACACAACACCTATTGAGTTACCAATCCTGACACATAATACAATCTATAGTTGGCACTAGGTGTCCGAGATGGCCTCACCTCTACTGAGACCCCCAGTGATCATAACTCTTCTTAGCTTTTGCTGCATATTTAGCATATTTAGTTATGTGTATTTACATGATCATCATTTCTTGCAATGTCATATTTTTTTATCTCTTATTTTTGGATCTTCAAATAATTTTGATCCATTCATATTCAATGGCCACGATGCATTGTACCTGTAAAAAATAGTTTATTTAAGAACATTATGATATATTTATTTATAGAAAAATTAATGTATGAATATCTTACCTACAAACCATATTTCCTCTTTTCTTACATAGACAGACACCCTCTCTACACATTGTATGATGCTCTACATTTTAAAGCATCTCTTCATATTCATGGTCAAGATCCACTTGTGCCATTTGATGTGTATTTCAAAGACATGGATGTTGCGAAAAAATTTGTAATATATATATTTCATCATATATAAAATTTTATCTGTTAGTATGAGTCAACTTAATTATTATGTAAAAATTATATACGAAAAATATTGATAACATACTTGTATGTTTCGTTGATGTGGATGACCACGTGGATTCTAGGCATGAAAAATAGAATCAAAGTATATTCTAGCATTTTTCAGATCATGATTATTTGTCTAGTAAAGTTTCTCCATGTTTGTTGTTCCTTCCAACTAGATGAACCTATGTACATGTGGTGAACCTCTATGTTGACATTCATATCTAGACCAATGATCTTTCACTTTCATTCATTTTTGTAGTATTTGGTTTCAAAAAATTGTATGTTGCAAGTGCATATAATATACCACTATATGAGTATAGTAAATAATATTTTGTCAATGCCATTTTTGTGATTCTTAGGGATTGGTTGGTGGTGTTCCTAGCATTAATGCATGCAGATCAGGCCAATACATATCATCTACACTCAACATGAAGAAAATTATTAGTGTTCCAATTTGATGCAACATGTCAGTTAATTCTACATGGATTTTTGTTCAATAAGACCTTGTACCCCTCAATGTGGTACCAAAACACATAAAATGATTAGTTAGATGAGAGTGTGGTAAGTTGTCCATATGCTCATATAGTTCATTGATGGTGATTGGCATGTCTTTCAAAGTCTTTTTCACCAAAATTATAGATGAATTTTTTGCATGATGTCTCATAATCATATTCATCATGTAATATCTGAATCATGGGTGTCATCCAAAACAATGATCCATGTATTGAATCAAATGTTTAAAAAATTCATGTAGATGTACTCATTTCATTCTTGGTTCCAACCAATAACATCTTCCATTTGGAAATAATGTGGGGAAGTCCATATCAATTAAGCCTTCTGTGACATACTCATTTATAGGGGATGCACCAATTCCTGGCCAATCCATCAAATCTCCAAGTTCTGCATTAAGATTATTCACCCATGCATGGATCAATTCCATCTCTCTTGTGGTATTTGGGGTTTTAGACGTCACTGCATTTATGTAATTGATAATATTTTTTTCATTTATTTCCATCATCATACCTTGAAATACATATTCATTCACATCTTAATCAAACTCCATATGTATAGAGTTCAGTTGGTCAAAGATATTTTTCTCAGAATTAGGTAAA
This sequence comes from Torreya grandis, assembly GCA_037957365.1. Classification (NCBI taxonomy): domain Eukaryota; kingdom Viridiplantae; phylum Streptophyta; class Pinopsida; order Cupressales; family Taxaceae; genus Torreya; species Torreya grandis. Next base: position 1,185,950 of record JARHVA010000157.1, read on the forward strand.
AGTTTGATAAGTACATTTTCATCAATCTGAACATCTCTATAGAACTTGTCATGTTCTATTTTATATTTTAGTTCCCTATATACTCTTTCTCTTTATTAACAGTAAAATTTTAATTCGTTACATGTTTATCTCTTCTTTGAATAACAATGATCGGCAAATCAATTATCTGATGCAGTAAAACCTTAGCAATTTCTTTCACTTATTGTGTAAAAATGATTGTATGTCCTTTATATTTATATTGACCTCCAGTTTCATGTGGGATTTGAAGGATTGGATTGACTCATGCTATCAACATCTCTTTTACTTAGGTTAAGCATGGAAGTTCTAGTCGTTGTGGACCAGGATCCATATTGTTCAAAGCTAAAAATTAATGTTTTTTTTTTCTTATCAGCATCTGTGGAAAATTAGGCCTTCAGGTGCTTGAGAGATATTTATACCAAGGTAACTTTCTTGATAAATATAACACATACTTGGTGAAGTCAATTTTTTTAGATGATGGTGAAAAATCATTTATAACATCTTTACATTTACCTCTATTTCTACACTATTATCAAGTGTATTTTGAATATTATTTTTAACACCATCATCTATTTCATTTCTTTCTCTATTATCTGGGATTTCTAACACACGTCATATGCTCATTGAATTCACTTATTTAGAGTTAGTATCAACATTAGCATTCATTCGACGATGTCTTCAAACTGCTTCATGATTACGTTCTTGTACTTGATTTATTTCTTCCTATGTGAATTGATTTGAATGCATTTCTATTTTTCCTCTTCTTATTAATTTATTTTGACCATCTTGAGATGTTTGTACATGATATGCCATCATTTCTTGGGCACGTTCTCTCCTTTTTGCTTCCAATTCTTGAACTAGCATTTCTACCTTACATTTTGCATGTCTTTCTCGTTCATTCTCATTACATTGCCATCTTTGTTATTATATTCTTCGTTTATGTTGTTATATTTGATATTGTTGATCATATTCTCTTCGATATTCTATTCACTACTCTTCAATTTCAAAATTTAATTGTGGACGTGCCATACCTATAAAATATAAACATAAAATATTCAATCTATTTTTTCAAAAAATTAAACTATCAATAACCTTTTTTAATAATAATAATAATAATAATAATAATAATAATAATAATAATAATAATAATAATATAACTAAACTTTTCTATAATATTATTTTATATTTTAACTGCAACTATTATATATATATATATATATATATATATATATATATATATATAAACATTTAAACTAATTTAAATAAAATTATCTATAATTATATTTTCAATTAATAAAATTATCTATAATTATATTTTCCCGGTTAACATTTAAAATTTAAATAAAATACTATTTACTTCATTATTATAAACTATCAAAAAGGGTATATAGTTATAATATAGTTTTTGATATCATTAATTATCATAGGTATCTCTCTACACCCATTAATATATTCAGATATCTCTTTAGAAAATTATCTATTAGCCTAACTACCATATCTGAGATATCTTAAATATGTAGTAAATAATTTTTAAAAACATATTAAATTATAGATTAAAAAAATATGAGAAAAAAATTAACATATTAAATTATCTATTGATAATGGTTTATAAATTACCCAACAATAAATGTTTAAAATTTTATCTTTTGGCCTAAATATCATATCTAGATATCTTAAATATGTAGTAAATAAATATTTATAAACATTTTAAATTAAAAATTAAAAATAATGAGATAAAAAATATGAAATAAAATATAAACAGATTAAACTTTTTATTAATAACGGCTTATAAACAACCTAATAACAAATGTTTATTATCTATTTTTATCTCATACTAATTTAAAATTTATTAAATGACCCATACGTCTGTCAAAAAGTTAATCCAAGTTAGATGACTCATTTGTTAAATTATTTATCATTAAATATTAATTTATCTCATATATTTTTATCGGTCTATAAATATCTATAAACATATTAAATTATAATTATCAATCTAAACATTTTATAGTTAACAATATCTAACTATTTATAATTGTAATTTACTTAAACATTTACTAGTATTTACTCAGTAAAAATATTTTCATTCCCTTGAAAATATTTTATTGTTATTTACTGTTTAGATATTTAATGTTTATTTTTTCATTTTTTAATTCATTTACGGTTATATTTTAACATTTACTAGATGACTCGTTTGTTAAATTTTTTTATCATTAACTATTAATTTATCTCTTATTTTTTTTAATCAGTTTATAAATATCTATAAACATATTAAATTATAAATATCAATTTAAATATTTTACATATTTTACGATTAAAAATATCTAATTATTTATAAGCGTAATTTACTCAAATATTTACTTTTATTTACTTCGTAAAAATATCTTCATTCTCTTGTAAAAATATTTTTACTTTATTTAATGTTTAGATATTTAATGTTTATTTTTTCATTTCTTTTATTCATTTATAGTTATATTTTCATATTTACATTTATATTTTCACATTTATGGTTATATTATAATAGTTTAATTGAAGTGTTAATATTACAGTTTTTTTTATAGGGGTAATTATGTAACTATTTATTAAGTTTGTCAAAGTAAAAATTAATCGTTGGATTAAAAAAAATTGTAGTAGAATTTCAATCGAAATTTATAAATAAGATATTTTAAAAAACATACCTCTTCCTTGCAATGAAGTTAAAATAGCAGTCTGGATGGAATAATGGGACTGTAGAAATTCAAATGTAAAATTTGTGATGCAAAAATCTATAGCGAGAGGAATAAAAAAATTGGTCGCAATGCGATGTGTTTATATATTTTTTAGAGTTGTGTGTGTGTGTGTGTGTGTGTGTGTGTGTGTGTGTGTGTGTGTGTGTGTGTGTGTGTGTGTGTAAACAATGCATCCTTTCAAAGTAATTCTCAGATGGGTATATATATATTTTTTTAATTTTTTTATATGTCAACATAAAGAATAAAAGTTATGCACTCACACCATTACACTCTTGACTGTCACTATAGGTTACACCTCTTGATGTAATTATCAATCAAATAAAATAATTTATTATTCTAAAATTTATATTTGAATAGTTATAAAGTAAAAAAATTTAAGATTTAATTTATTGTTTCAGAAAAAAAATTAAAATTTAATTTATTGTTCTATAATTTTTAATTTAAATTTCATATAAAATAATTTATTATTCTAAAATTTAAAATTGAAAAAATATAAAGTAAAAATAATTTATCCTAATATATATTATTATTTATTATTTATGTTGATTTCTTTGTGTGTGTGTGTGTGTGTGTGTGTGTGTGTGTGTGTGTGTGTGTGTGTGTGTATGGTGTGACTTCATAATATTGTGTTTTATATTAGGTTTTAAATAGTTTTCTTCAATACAATGAGTCTCTATATTACATCGTGAAAGTGACTTTCTTCAATTCCGTCACGATTTTTATTATATGTTGGCAAGTGTATATTTGATTTCACATTATTGTGAATTGATGGGAAGGGTGGAGGAACACCCACATTTAGTTGGTTAGTATAATTTATGATTGGTTTTGGTGGCTCTATTTGGGAATTAAATGGCAGTGTTAAAATCTTCAAAAGGGGCAATAGATGACAACTTTTACTGTCACTTTGACAACTCATGTACGGTGTCTTTCATCCTTCCCATTGGTTGTTTTGTTGGGATCTTTACAACCATGTTTGGTCTTTGTTTATTGATCTAATCAATCTCCCATTAGTCTTTAGTTAGGATACATTAGAATTATAAACATAAATTTGATATATCAATTATAATAAATATTTTATTTTTAAATTGAGTATTTCTTTTTTATATATTAATGATGTCAATAAAATATTTATTTTAATTATTTAGTTTATTACATCGAGAGACATAACTTAGAGTGACAATCAAGGAATGTAATGACATGAGTGGATAACTTTTACTTTTGTTTGCACTGATATATCAAAAAAATGTGTAAAAATATATAATCCACTGACAAAAAGACACATTCCTACTAAATAAACTAATTCAAAATAATTTTCATCTTTTAAGTGATCAAATTCCAAGCCTAAATGTGTTCTCATGATTTGTATAAATGGGGATGACGAATTATTAAAAATGAGAGGTTTTTTTCCTGAATTTAAAAGATCCATGCGGGGAAGTAAAAATATATTACAGTTTATGTTCTTTTATGTAATTACTAAATTTTATTATGAGTATCAATTGGAGTAGACAAATTCAATGTGCCACTATGCAAAGTGTGGTGTCCATATCTTGCAATCCCCTTTCTATTATTTTTATATGTACATCCACACCAGAAAGGTGGATGACACTTAAGAGACCATGAAACATGATTTGGATATCATTCATCTCATCCATCTCAGCGTTACATTCTCTAACCAAATTGTTAATCTGCCAGACCTTATCACAAGTAATTATTGTGATTGATAATTCAATTATAAGGAACCTAATCCTATGTACAACATATGTAACCCTAATTCCCTTAATTTATTAACAGAAAAAAACATTGTTTAAACAAAGATCCATATTAACCATAAATGAAAAGAAAACACTCATTCCTTCTAGTGTAGCCTACACCTTTGGTGCAACTGTTAGTAATAACTTATTGTCCATCCATATTCATGATTTGCATTGTACAGTGATTGTGGCTAAGTCTTTGTGATTAATCTTAGTTTCAAATTAAAATTTTGCTAATTTTTATGATTTATAATTCTTGTTATATAGATTTTCATAATTTGAATGCTTGATTCTTCTACAATTGTAGGGTCATTACCATTCTTATGATTTATATATCATATAAGATAATATTTTTATATATTTGATAGATTATACATTAATACATACTAGATATAATTTCAAAATAAAAATATAAAATTCTTACAACTTCCTTTGCACCTTCAGAGCAATTGTTAGTTTATGACCTAAAAAGGGGTCGTAGGGATAATTTGGTTAAGCACATTATCTTTAAATTAAATTAATTTAATTTTACAAAATTTAACGACCAAGAAAACTTCCACTGATAACCAAATTTATGAGTGGGTAAAAATTGGTTTAAGAATCTTCTTTGTGCCCTATTGAGATCTCAATAAATTTTAAAAAAGAGAAGGAAATAAGGAGTTGGGTCAAGAATATATGGTGATGATAGATTAGTAATGAGTGAATTGAGTGTTAGAAGTGGGAGGACTTAGGGTCCATTCCCTAGATGACCAATCTCTAGAATTGTTCTCACACTAAGCTATGACAATTTATTCATGAAAAGTATCCCCAATACAATTGGTGTTCAATACAATTAGAGTCAGCAAGTGGCTTGAAATCTATGTTCATTGTAGTGAGATAGGTCCATAGTCAATGGCTAGGAATACTATTCACCACTGGTTTGGATATCCTGGTTACAAAATGTTTGTAGTTCTAGGTCCATTTCAAAAATCTCGTTAACCCAAATTTTATTTTTTGGAATTAATCACTACATTAACCATAGTTAAGATATACTTATTTGATTTTTTTATAAGCTCCACATGATGTCTAAATCATGTGTTATTACAAATAAGGATATATCTACGGTTGTGGAGGAGAAGATGCCCATAGTGATGACATGACAGGGGAAAAAGTTGGTGAAATTTTTGGAGGGAGAGGGAAGGCATAGGCTTTACTACAAGTAAGAAAGGAATCAATTGGATTGGGAGTTTGGAAAGAGAGAATGGGGGACACAAGGTAGTCATCTACCACAACAAAAATCAAATTTCAAACAACCATGGTTTCAGTGGGTTCAAAGATATCTCTTGAGGATCGATCTAGGTTTTTTAGCGTGGTAGAGAAACCCTTAGTTGTCAGTTTTGAAGATAAAGCTTTGGAGGAGAATTTGGAAGGTAAAGGTTGGTATGTGGAGAGAGGCTTGGTCTACAACTTTCACAAGTTTTATTCTTCCCTTCATATTCTTCATCAATGGCTTTCAAAATCTTTATAATCTTTGTTGGAAGGTGATATGGATACCTATCCCTGTGCCAAAAAATTTTTTGTGGTCTTTAATTTTTTAGCTGATCATAATAAGATTTTTAAAAGTAAATCCTAGAGTTTTTAAAATAATTTTATTCTCATGAAGCCTTGGTCTCGAGGTTTTAACCCTTTGATATAAAATCTCTCTCTTCAACCTATATGGGTGAGGCTATCATATATTTCACTCTAATTCTGATTTGAATCTACTCTTTCAGTTATTAGAGAAGCATTTATTGAGTTGTTGGAGATTGATGCTTCTACATTGAATTATTCCTAGACTACTTTTGCTAGGGTGCTTATGTGTTTAAACATTTATCTAGATCTTCTTAAAAAGATTGAGTTAAAAGCACAAGATAATTGTTGGTCTCAAACCATTGATTATGATGGGATTCCCTTTAGATGTCAAAATTGTTTTCAGATTGGTCATCTTTCTACTTCATGTCAAAAATCTAAGCATAAAATTGATTCTTCATGGAGGAAGGAGGCATGTGAGGAGCACCTTACAATTTTTTCAAAAAGCAATCATGTTCTACCTTCTGGAATGGTTTCAGAGTTTATTATGGAAAAGAATTTGCTAAGTGTGGTACTATATGTGTTTACATCTTAGAACTCTAAATTTGTTGGAACTAATGGAGATTGTATTCTAGATTTGGTTAGTAAGAAAAAAAAATTTAGAGGTAATCCCAAGATTGGGAACTATTTGTTAAGTTCAGATTCAGATAAATTGGGTGATCAAGAAGAATGGAAGATTGTGAGGAGTAAGAAAAAAGGTCATCTCATTCCTAGCTCTCCTCACAATATTTTAGAGTATGCATTGTAGAACAAAGAAGGATGAGATTTAGTAATTTTGGGATTTTCTTTTGCTTAAATTTTTTTTATATGAAGTTGAAGTAATTTTATTACTTTTAGTTTTCTTGATTTTATGAAATAGGTTGGCAAGTTGCTTTGACAGTTAATTCATTAAGTCACGTTATTTTTATTTTTTGAATTCATATTTTTATTGAAAAGGGACCCGTTTAACCCTAATGTCAAGCTAAGAAAAAGGAGTTAGTTTAGGAAACCACATAGATGTGTTGTAACTATATATTAGAATTAAAATCCACATAGCTCTTATATAATATGAATGTAAAAGTGAGAAAAGAAGCTTTGTCTTCTCTCCCTAGTATGTAATGCATTTTGCATGATATTTTACCATGTCCTTATTTGAATATGCAATGTTTAATATTCTTTGATGCAAGTAAATAAACAAAAATATAGTAGTATAAGGTGTGATTATAATTGAATTTCATGGGAATTCTCCTCGATCCCTTTTATTAAAATGCTCGTAGGTGATATTTATATATAGACTTCCATAGTTTGAGTTAAGGACACATAAATAAGGTTATGTAGTTTATCTTGTTGATTTTATTTTAGTTGAAGTGAGTACTGAAGCTCTTACAAAGTACATGCCACATGGGTGCATAAGGGGGAATCATTCATTAGGGTTGGTAGGTTTAATTATCAAGCATTAGGGGTGCCCACATCATACACTTAAAAGGGCAATTTAATACAAAAATGAAAAGAAATCACTTGCCTTAAAATAATCCCAAAAAATATATATATATATATATATATATATATATATATATATATATATATATATATATATATATATATATATATATATATATAAGAAATGAAATTAAGGAAAAAAAGGGGACTGTATAGAGAAAAGAAAGGTAAACCATACTATATATATATATATATATATATATATATATATATATATATATATATATATATATATATATATATATGAAAGAAATGAAATTAAGAAAAAAAATGGAACTATATAGAAAAAACAAAGGTAAACCATACATCTTTGTACTGAGATTCATAATGACCCTGTAAAAATATGTTAATCCCCAAATGCCACACCATAAACATCTATTGAGATGCTCACACAACACCTATTGAGTTACCTATCCTGACACGTAATACAATCTATAGTTGGCACTAGGTGTCCCAGATGGCCTTACCTCTACTGAGACCCCCAATGATCATAATGGTTTGAGTCTCAAAAAAATAGGCATAAAGGCACCACATGTTTTTAAATCAATGGAAACATGGTCCTATGAGGGAACAAACAATTATCCTCGGAGGTCCAGAATGCCACCATATGGTGACACCTTATGCATTTAGAACCCAAAGGAAGTGGTAGACAATCCAAGAAGCTAGGATTCCAAGATTCAATGTTTTCATGTCATGTGGCAAAGTACAAAGAAGGCTATAATCAAGTCATGATGTTTCCAAGTGTCAGCGTCTTAGGGACCTACCTAGAATGCTGACAGGGCTCACATCTGTGAAGACCTCTGAGATTGATGATGATATATTGACTTTTTTCCCATCCAGCTATAGATGCTTTCATGATTCACTACAAATGGAATTCTATTATGGAAAGCATAACTCTAGGAGTTATGTTGATGGCATGGCCTATATACACCCATCAAAATTCCAATATGTGTATTTATAAAACCTTTTTGGTAGAGGAGGAGGCCTTACTACTTCATTAGACAATGCCACCTCCTCTCTTAATAAATTAACCTCTTCCCCATGTGAGGCAACATGTCATAGTGAAAGCACTTCCTCCTATTTGATAGAAAATGTCAGAGCATCCTTATTCTCTCCCTTAAGTCCACATACATAGCACACATTCTCAATTATTTTCTCCACCATGAGGGGCAAAGGCATTACCTTCATGAATTTATGTGCTTCCATAGGTAGAAAAGATGGGCCTTTGACAAATATTTCCTCTCTCATAGGTGGTAAAGGCAGGGCCTCCACAAATCTTTCCTTTGCCATAGGTGGCAAAAGTAGCTCCCTCTCTATTTCTATACACTGCACATTATATCTACAGTATCCTCACATGTTGAGATCCTAGGGCATGAAAGGTCTAAAAATTCTATTTCCTTAGATGTTACGTTGATGGGGCATGAAATCTTGAAGAGAAATAAAAGAGATAGACTATTCCTTCCCACATACTATTATAGGAAAATAATATTGAAGCCTTACCACTCCTAGATATTACATCCGCTCAACACATTTCATTAAAAAGACTAAAAGATTCATTAGAAAAATCATTTGGTGCATATCCTAAGACCATAGCATTCTATTTATTCTCCTTCCCTTGGTCATGGATTAAACGGGAATTTTTTATCAGGTTGCTTAAAACCTTGAGAGTGAGAGGGTAGCCCAAATCAATGAATGTCAACTGCAGAGATGTTTACAACTTTATGATGGGATAACTGCAACAATAAATAAAATAAAAAGGAAAAATACAATCATCAATGTGCCTAGTGTGAGGTTTTCCTTGATTGTTTCATCTAATTTCCCATTTTAATGTTTAATATACTTGGCTATCTTGATGCAAAAAATATCTGGTTGTAGACAATGATGCATTGAGCTCCATGTTACCACCTAAAGTGTGTGGAAAAGGTTTGAGTACCATCCAATAGGATTAACAGTTTGTTTCTTAAATGGATCATTATATGGATGGGGATGGGGAAGGAGAGGATGATATTGAAACTTCTCCCATGAACAAGTGGAGAAAAAGAAAGCCTAAAGAACCTAAAAATTTATTGCATTTGTGAAGTGTTTGAGATCCATTGATTTTATATAATTTTCACTAGGTTGTATTACCAAACCATATCCTACTTAACAAGCCCTTCAAATGTTATTTGGACCTTTGGGCCAACTGCTAATTATCTCCATTATGATACAACCCCTAAAAAAAACATTGCACCTTAGTGTGCCCTTGTGGAAAAGATAAAGAAGTAGAAAAATATTAGGAATTACTCAAAATCGATATATATGTGGTAGTTTAGTAGAAGATGACTTTGATTTACATGCTTACATAAATTGATATGAGCATTCAACATAGAGATACTGATATCTATTTAATTCATAGACTTAGAAAATCTAAATAAAAAAATTTAATATTAACACTCTCTAGCAAATTAATCTTTATATATTTTTTGAAATCTTTAGGGAGAAGAGGTTATTCAATTTTTATCTGCATGATAAATTCAATCAACCTTGGAAGAAGGATAGCCAAAAACTAAATCAGCTCCATCTATAGTTTTTATTTTGTAATGATGCACATCAAAATCCAGGTCCATGGGTTGAAGCATATGCATATAATATCTAGACTCAAGAAGATTGGAAGTAAGGCCGAGCTCATCATTTGAACCCTGTTGTGAAGACATGCATGTGAAGGTGCCAATGCATAATCTACGGCAAATTATTTAATTTAATTTTAGATTGTTATTTGCATGATCTGTATTATTTTTCACTAACTCAATATAGTTTTAGTGCTTTATATTATTTCATTTCAATTGGTATCAGAGCACATTGCAAAAAAAATTACAGGTAGCAATATCTTATCATTTATCTCTAGAATGACAAATAGCAATAACTTTCCATTCCAGCTTCCCCTATTTACTAGAGACAACTATGATTATTGGAGTATTAATATGAATACACTACTATTGTCCCAAAATATTTGGGAATTAGTGGAAGTGGGATTCATAGAATTTGTAGATCAGAATTCTCTAAATGCTTTGACAACAAATCAACGAACTCAGTTGAAAGAAGGACAATTGAGCACTATTTTTTATCCAATCCACATTAGAGATTTTAATTTTTCCCCATATAACTGGTATGACAAAGTTAAATGATTCATCAGAATCCCTACAAATTGCATACCAAGTTTATGACAAAGTTAGATTGGTAAGACTTCAAACCTTAAGAAGATATTTTTAAAATTTAAAGATGAAAGAAACTTATTCCATTCAAGATTTTATTACTAGGACTCAAGATGTTGTGAATCAGCTTAAAAGACAAGGGGAAATAATTACAAAACAAAAAAATTTAGAGAAGATATTGAGATCTCTTCTTCCTAAATTCGATCTAGTGGTGATAGCCATTGAAGAAAGAAAAAATCTCATCACCTTCAAAGTGGTAGAGTTGGTTGGTTCTTTACAATCTCATGAGGAGTGTATGCAACATTTTATAGAGAGTTTAGTGCAAGCTTTCCAGTCTACAGTGACAGTTGAAGACAAATCAATAACTCTTTTTTTTAAGACAAATAAATCTCAAGGGGAGCCCTCTAATAATAGAGGATGTGGTAGAGGAAGAGGAAGAAGATATAATAGAGGAAGAGGAAGAGGTAGAATTTTTGTGGATAGGAGAAGCATCTAGTGCAAATATTGTGATCGCTATGGACATTATGAATCTGAGTGTAGAAAGAAGAAATCCGACTTGAAAAAATTAGGAGCCAACTATACTGAAGAGTTGTATGAAGATCTTAAGCACTCCACCTTATTTACATGCAATTTGGTGAAATAAAATCAAAAAGATTTGTGGTTCTTGGATAGTGGCTAATCGAATCATATGACAGGTAAATCTAATATCTTTATCAAATTAGATACATCTATAAAAATTCAAGTAAAATTTGGTGATGATAAAGAGGTTGATGTGATGGGAAAAGGTACCCTTTCTATAAGAACTAAGCGAGGAGAAACTACTTATATTCATGATACACTGCATGTGCCCAAATTAGAACATAATATTTTAAGTATTGGGCAACTTGTAGCAAAAAATTATAAAATTATTTTTCAATACAACTACTACAAAATATGTGATAAATCAGCTAATTATCATCTTGTAGCAAAGGTTCCTATGATAGAGAACAAGTTATTTCCTCTCACATTGCATTCCACTACTATGCATGCTTTTAAAGTAACCATAGATGATTCGTGGTTATGACATCAATGTTATGGTCATCTAAATTTTCAAGGATTAAATTTACTTCACAAGAAGCATATGGTGAGAGGACTTCAAGCAATTCAGGCAAAAGATGAAGTTTGTTCAGGATGTGCACTTGGAAAGCAGCATCGAGATAGTTTTTTGATGAACAAATCTTGGAGGGCAAAATCTCCTCTAAAGCTTATGCATGCTGACATTTGTGGTTCTCTAAGAGAAGAATCTTTGGGTAAAAATCATTATTTTTTGACATTCATTGATGATTTTTCTCATCACACATGGATTTATTTTCATAAGCTAAAATCCAAAGCTTTTGAATGCTTCAAAAACATTAAAGCTATGGCTAAAAAACAAAGCAGGTATTATCTCAAAATACTTAGAACAGATAGAGGGGGGAAAATCACTTCCAAAGATTTTTCTGATTTTTGTAACAAAAAAAGCATCAAGAGACAACTTACTACAACATATACCCCCCAAAAAAATGGTATTGCAAAAAGAAGAACCATACCATTACGGAAATGGCATGAAATATGTTACAATAAAAAAACTTCTAAATTGTTATTGGGTAGAAGCAATGGCAACAACAATATACCTCTTGAATCGAAGCCCCATAAAATCAGTTCACAACATCACTCTAAAGGAAGCTTGGAGTGGTCACAAGACTTCAGTATTTGGTTGTTCTTCATATTTTCATATTCCAGTTTGAAAATGGAAGAAGTTGGATGTAAAATCCCAACATTGTATCTTTTTGTGATATTCTAATGCAACTAAAGGATACAGTTTCTATAATCCTGACACAAAGAAATGGATTATTAGTCAGGATGTGATTTTTGATGAAGGGGGAGAATGGCAATGCAAAAATGGTGTACAACAAAAAATACCACCAGTAATGATGGACATAAAAATTGGAAGTGTTCCTCCTCTCCCCATAAGATCAAGTGGAAGTTCAAGCCCCAATAGTAGCTCAAGTTAAAGCTCTCCAAGCTCAGGTTCACCAGGTTCATCTACAAGCACACCTTTAGGTGATAGTTCAAGTCTAGCATCAAGTCCAATCTCTTCAAGAAAGGTACGAAGTTTAACTGAAATTTATCAGAGGAGTAATGTGAATCCAATTGCTAATTTTGCTTTGCTTAGTAAAATTCAAGTTGAACCCTCTATATATGAATGAGTTGTCAAAGAAATAGTATGGATTGATGATATGAATGATGAGATGCAAGCAATTGATAAAAATAATACATGAGAATTAGTAGAACTTCCAAAAGATAAATAGGTGATTGGAGTCAAATGGATTTATAAGGTGAAATATCATTCTAATGGTACTGTGAAAAGACACAAGGCGAGACTAGTTGCCAAGGGATTTGCACAAATGCCTAGAGTAGACTATTCAGCGACTTTCACTCTAGTTACAAGACTTGATACAATCAAGGTTTTATTATCTATTGTTTCACAACACAAGTGGCCAGTATATCAGATGGATGTAAAATCAGCGTTCCTGAATGGTTATATTGATGAGGAAGTCTATGTAGAACAACCTATTGGTTATGAAATTCTAGGAAAAGAACATTTGGTCTACAAGTTGAAAAAATCACATTATGGTTTGCAGCAAGCTCCTCATGCCTGGTATGTAAAGATTGATATTTATTTCATGAAAAAGGGTTTCAATAGATGCCATTCAGAGCCAACTCTCTATATCCAACATCTTGGTAATGATATTCTCATTGTTTGCCTTTATGTTGATGATCTCATTTATACATGTAATAGCCCATCTCTCATGGAGAAATATCAAGAAAAAATGAAACAAGAATTTGAGATGTCAAATCTGGGACTTGTGCATTATTTTCTTGGAGTGGAGGTGCAATAACAACCTGAAGGTATATCCATTTCTCAAACCAAGTATGTGACTGATTTATTGAAACAGTTTAGAATAATGTCATGCACAACAGTTGCAACCCTTGTAGCCCTTGGTGAAAAATTAACCAAGGAGGATTCAAGTTCCAAAGTAGATGCTACTTTATACAAAAGTTTGGTAGGGAGTCTCATGTACCTCACTACAACAAGACCTAATATTATGTATGGTGTGAGCCTCATCTCTCGGTTCATACAGTAACCACATGATTCTCATTGGCATGCTACAAAAAGAATCTTAAGAGTGGTACACAAAGTTTTGGCATTCATTACTCTTCCACTAAGAATTTTGAGCTAGTTGGTTACACGGATTCTGATTGGGCTGGTTCAATGGATGATAGAAAATCAACATCTGGTTATGTTTTCTCACTTGGTTCTGGGGTTGTCTCATGGAGTAGTAAAAAGCAAGGAACTGTGGCTCTCTCTTCCACAGAAGTAGAGTATATAGCGGCACCAGCAGCTAGTTGTCAAGCCATATAGATTGAAAGGATTTTGGAAGATCTACAATTGGTTTAGGGACATTTAACAACTATCTACTGTGATAATAGCAGTACCATTGTAATGACCAAAAACCCAGTGTTTCATGCTAGATCGAAGCACACTGAGATCAGATATCACTTCATACAAGATTTAGTTCAAGATGGGACTGTGGAATTACAATTTTTCCCTGCATCTGAGCAAGTTGCTGATATTTTTACCGAAGCTTTACCTACAGCGAATATTGTTGCTTTGAGACATCAGTTGGGCATCATCCCCGTTGTTTATGCAGGGGGAGATTGAAGACATGCATGCGCCAATGCCGATACATAATCAATGACAGATTATTAATTTTAATTTTAAATTGTTATTTACATAATCTGTATTATGTTTCAATAGCTCAGTATAGTGTTAGCACTTTATATTATTTCGTTTCATGTTATAGGTATTGTACATAATTCTCAGGAATAGGTTCCCCTGATTCCTTGTAGCTACAATAGTCTTCTTCGTTTAACTCTTCTGCATAATTAATATCGCTAGTTGTTAACTGCGCGTCTTCTGCCATAGGCATTAACTCACACATTTCATTGAATCTGCCTCCACAATTTGAATCTGAATTAACTCACACATTTCATTGAATCTGCCTGCCATAGGCATTTACCCGATCAACATTACAGTTTACTATTTTAAAAAAACAAAACAAAAACCCACCATTACAGTTTACTGTACTTGACAGATGGAAACTTATTACCCAGTTGCTATTGACAATTAATAAACCTGCTCCCTGTCCATCCGCTACTCCGTGTCTGCTTTATGCATGTTGGTGACTATTTTGGTATTCTTCATCGTTTTACATATACGTTTCCTTGTGGTTCCATGGAGACCGCAACTGCACTGAAATTTTTGTAATAGGCGGTTTCATGCTGACTTTCCAGTTTGGTCGCTTGAAAATGAGGAGCAGCTATTGTTTAGGGGTCCCTTTATGCCTCAGGTAGTAGTGGGGGGCAGCTGCATCTCCCCACCCGCAAATCTATTTTTCTGCCCTGTGGCAAGCTGCAATTAGGCGAAATTACAGTTCTTTTCCTCCCAATTACAGTTCTACAACACCTGCAGAAAAATTTTAGTTCAGCCCTTAGTTTGCCATGTTTTCCAAGGCCTTCTAATTTCGCGACAACTATGGCTTGGCTTGTGAATCCTGCATTTTCAGCCATCTGCTAGTTTTTGACAACTACGGCTTGGTTTGTGAATACTGCGTTTTCAGTCATTCTTTTAGCTATCAATTTATGTATTCTTTTGGTGCGAGGAGGGGTGTCCATTGTTTTTAAATTTCTGTAAATTACTGCAAATTCTTTCTAATGTTCAGTTGGTCGATAATATATGCTTAGTCAGATCTAGCTATTGTGTTTCTGGTGCTTTTTCCTTTTAGATCCTGAATCAAGCACAGCTTCACTACCGACTATAAATTGCCATATTCTACTTTGAAGTTTAATATTGCATGAGTATTATATAGGTCTCTTGTTTTTAAAGCTTGGATGCTTTCTTAAGTGCATGCTCTGGCCTGGCTTGAGGGGTATTTATTTCATCAAAGTTATCCTTGACTTGCACTCAACCTCATTGATAATGTTCATCTGCCCTTGAGTGGGGCAGATGACAGCTTCAATGGAATCCTGGTGGATGATGGTTTGAAGCCCCATAGGCCTTATCAGTGAGCTGTCGAGAAGTTTCAATCAAAATGCGCATATTTTAAGTTTGATCCTACTTAATAAGCCAATATGTTTGATATTGAATTAGGCCTTAAATATTTGTTTTATATTTCCTGCCCTATTAATTCATTGCTGATCTTTCTATTAAAGAATTGTGTATGTCAATATTACCTTAATCATCAAAATTTGTACTCACCATTTAGGCTGATGATACAATCTGCAAGGTAGATGCACATTTGCCTCCACCAGTGAAGTAGAGAATGTACCACGTGTCTGACATGGCCAAACAAGCACCTGACGTTGCAAATGCTGTTGTTATCGAACTGTAGAGAAATGGTACAATTGGAACTGCAAGTGAAACAACAAGGGTTATGTACACAAGGTATGAACCTACTGCAAACGATCTGTATGTTAAATATGTGCCTGTTGCGGAAGAATGGAAGAAAACAAGGTAGGGAAGGTTGAAATGTCTGAGACCGGTTGAGATGAAATTGATGTGGCATTCTACTGGTATCAAGGTTCTTGTGTAATACAAGAAATGCACCTTCTTGGTTGTTTGATTGATCCTAGCTTAGTTTGTAGGAGGTTATTTTTCTTTTCAGACTTGGACTCTACTTCAAGTGGTTTGAAAAGTAGTGAATAGTCTTACTGTTGTGCAATTGTGATGCAAATGAAATTAGGGTACATTCTTACTGATCTGAAATTGGGAAGCATGTGATTAGTTATATATATGAATCTGTCCAGTAAGGAGGTCTTTTATGTCTAATTTTACTGATCTGAAATTGGGATGCATGTGATCCATGGTATGTAAATAGTTATACATATGAATCTAACTGTCCGGTAAGGGAGTCTTTTGTGTCTAATTTTACTAATCCCTTTTTGAACTTTAGATATCTAAAACCTTCCCTCTTGTTGGCTGTGTAAATGTACTTGTTGCCTTTATAAATTTACATTTATATGCTTTATCTCTGTATTTGCTTGAGATAAAAGTCTACTTGTTGCCCTTATAAATTTACATTTATATGCTTTATCTCTGTATTTGCTTGAGATAATAGTCTCTCCCTTAATCTAGTCCTATTTGCGAAATTGTATGGAATATGGGTTTTTTCATCATCTCCGGTAAAAGATAACCTTTACATGGAAAACATTCATGAAACCTTTACATGGAAAACGGTCTTCAATTTTTATCTGCATGAGAAATTCAATCAACCTTGCAAGAGGGATAGCCAAAAAAGTGAATCAGCTTCATCTGCACCTTTTATTTTGTTACGATGCACATCGAAATCCAGGTCCACGGGCCGAAGCATATGCATATCATATCCAGACTCAGGGGGATTGGGAGGAAGGCCGAGCTCGTCATCTGATGCCTGTTCTAGGTATTGTATATAACTCTCACGAACGGGGTCCCCCAATTGCTTGCACCAATAATCTTCTTCGTATAAATCTTGTGCATAATTAGTATCACTAGTTGTAGACTGCGCGTCATCTGCAATAAACAAGTGATCCAATTCATTAAATCTGCCTCCACAATTTGAATTAGAAGAAGAATACGAAGTTCCAGCCAATTCCAAAACGGACTCTGAATCGCAGGTTTCTTCCATTATGAGAAGTTGGGATGGATTGTAAAATAGAGTTCGAATCACAAGTTTCCTCTCTCAGCAAGCGTTGATCAAAGCAACTCCACCGCTTAGACATGATAAAACTGCGTGGGATTGTGTAACATGTTTCCATACTTTTCGTCAAACTTGAATTCACGTAGTCCGAAGTGGAATTTAATTTGCATTTCCCATTCTTTTTTCGGTACCGCCGTCCATTGCAAGAGTTGGAGATATTCGTTTATAAGATAGATAGATAATATAATGGTGGCAGGCATCCAGGCTGAATATCTGAGGGTTACAAAAATGTAGACAGTTTTAAATTTGATCATTCTTGGAGAGGCAAAACGATTATATAAATAATCTTCGTTCGGAGTCGATAAGCCGAGTTATTTGACACAAAAACATATCCTCGCGTCAAATGGCGGACACGGCTAATGGAGTTTAATCGTCGACGCTTGGGTTGGTCGACAATAATTTTGTTTAATAAGCACATTATTTTGGAAGTGAATTTGGTGACTTCTAGAATGTGCAGCCACTACATATAATATATGGCTTGTGAATCCTTCATTTTCAGCCATCTGCTAGTTTTTGACAACTATGTCTTGCCTTTTGAATCCTACAGTTTTAGTCATTGTTTCAGCTGTCAATTTATGTATTCTTTTGGTGGCGGGGAGGGGTATTTATTGTTTTAAATTTCTATAGATTACTGCAAATTCTTTCTTGTTCAGTTGGTCGATAATATATGCTTAGTCAGATCTAGCTATTGTGTTTCTGGTGCCTTTTCTTTTTAAACCCTGAATCAAGCACATCTTCACTACCAACTATAAATTGCCGTTATTCTTCTTTGAAGTTTATTACTACATGAGTATTATTTAGGTCTCTTGTTTTGAAAGCTTGGATGCTTTTTTAAGTGTATATCCCCGGCCTGGATTGAGGGGTATTTATTCCATCAAAGTTGCCTTCGACTTGCACTCAACCTCATTGATAATGTTCTCATGCTATCTGGGTGGGGCAGATGACAATGTCAATGGAATCCTAGTGGATGATGGTATGAAGCCCAATAGGCCTTATCAATGAGCTGTCCAGAAGTTTCAATCAAAATTTGCATATTTTAAGTTTGATTCTACTTAATAAGCCAATATGTTTGATATTGAATTAGGCCTTAAATATTTGTTTTATATTTCCTGCTCTAATTCATTGCTGATCTTTCTATTAAAGAATTTTGTATGTCAACATTACCTTAATCATCAAAATTTCCATTCACCATTTACGTTGATGATACAATCTACAAGGTAGATGCACATTTGCCTCCACCAATGAAGTAAAGAATGTAACAAGTGTATGACATGGCCAAACAAGTTGCTAATGTTGCAAATGTTGTTGTTATCAAATGTTAAAATATTATTTTTGACTTCTCACCTACTCACCCATCCAGCTGCAGATGTTAACAACTGCAGACATTTAATTTAGCCCTTTCAAATTTGAAATTTGAGGCTCACTTGGATTTTGGGGGGAAACATTGCGGTAGGTGAGACAACTGTATGCAGCAACCAATAGAAGACAAAAATAGAGGAATGTGAGCAGCAAAAGAGATTAATTCAACACAGTAGCAAGAGAATGCGTAGGAAATTAAACATAGTAGAGCTACAAAATGAAACACAATAGTGCATAGCAAGGGAAGAGAAAGAGCAACAAAGAAAGTCAACTGCAGTAATAGTCCATAGCTAAGAATTATAGCACACAACAGTTTGTAAAAAAAACAAAGCAACAATCAGGGAAAGTAGAAAAGAAGCAGAGGAGAGTTATTTGCTGACAGCGATAAAACAATCATCCAAGAGCAAGGAATGTTTAATGAAATTTTATGAGTTTTGTATACAATTGTAGCTCTAAGTGATAAGGTTGTAATAATTATTTTTTGCATCAATTAATATAGATATATATATTATTATTTTTCTATCATACTCTGCCTTCCCTGTTTCATATTTCTTCTTTTGTTTCCATTGTTTGTTGTCCACCTGGACCAGTAGTTTTTTGCGATTCTCTCTCTCTTACATAGCCAATAGTGTTGTCAGGTTTTGTTCTACAATTGGTATTAGAGCCATTAGTGAAGGGTAGCCAGGTTGTGAGTGCATTCAGACATGACAACAAGAATTTCAAGGTCTTGGTAGTAGCCCTCCATGTTTGATGGGAAAAACTATGATGTGTAAAGCATCAAAATGAAGACAATATTCAAATCTCAAGAGCTATGGGAGTTGATTGAAGTTGGGTACAATGAGTTTGTAGATATGGCAGCCTTCAATGCTTTGACCTAAGCACAAAAAAATATGGGTAAAGGAGAATATGAGAAAATATGTCAAAGAGCTTAGCTACATACAAATGCCTTTGGCTAACTCAATCTTTCCTAGGATAGCATCAGGTATCCATTCCAAGCAAGTATGAGATATCTTGTAAAATGCATATCAAGGGAGTGACAAAATGAAGATTGTCAAGTCACAACTCTTAAGAAGAGACTTTGAGACCTTACAAATGAAGGAGAATGAGTCATTAAATGACTTCTTCAAAAGGACTATTAACATAGTAAATCAAATGAAGACATGTGGTGATACCCTTGAAGACCATATGATCATTGAGAAGGTGTTGAGGAGTCTTCCAATTACATTTGACCTTATAGTGGTTGCTATAGAAGATTCAAAAGATTTGAGGAAAATAATGGTTGATGAGCTAATGGGTTCTTTGTCAACCCATGAACAAAGGTTGAATAGGTCAGCCACATCCTCCCATGAGAATGCAATCAAGACCAATGTCAATGTGAAAGGAAGGGGGAGAAGATCAAACAATAGAGGAAATGGAAGAAATTATAATAGTTAAGAAGGTGGAAGACATGGCCATCAAGAACCACATGTAAGAGGAAGAGAAAGGAGCAACAACACTTCTAAAGGTGGATCTATACAAAGGTATGATAAGTCTAGCATCCAATGTTATTATTGTAAAAGGTATAGACATTATGCTAGTGAGTATTGAAAAAAGGAGTATGACATGAATAGGCAGAATTCTAATTTCACGCATACACAAGAGGCTAAACCAAATAGGAATGAGAAGGGTGGAAGTTTGTTTATAACATGTAACATTGCTAAACAAAGTGGCAAGGAAACATGGTATTTGGATAGTGGTTTAAGCAACCACATGAGTGGAAAAAAAAAGATGTTCAACCACATAGATAAGATAATAAAATCAAAGGTGAAGATGGAAAACAATGATAAAGTTCTTGTCATGGGCAAGGGCAGCATTTCAATCTGCTCCAAGCAAGGTGACAAAAGGTAAATTCGTGATGTTTACTATGTACCCAAGTTGAAACACAACCTTATCAACATAGGGCAGCTTGTGCAAAAGGGATACAAAGTCATATTTGAGAATGGTGAGTGCATCATCTTTGATAGGATTGAATGCAATAGAAAGATAGAAGAAGTCAAGATGACAAGCAATCAGATGTTTCCATTGAGAATGCAAAGTGAGATCATAACAACATTAAAAACAATGATGGTAGATGAACCTACTTTTTGGTATCTTAGGTATAGGAATTTGAGCTTTGGAGGGCTGAACCTTCTTCATAAGAAACACATGGTGAAGAGGTTGCTCCTTATATAATAATCAAACAAGGTGTGTGAAGGATGCATACTGGGGAAACAACGTAGGAGTGCATTTCTTGTTGGTAAGGCATGGAGAGCTAGAGCTCTATCAAATCTAATCCATTCATATTATGTGGTCCAATGAAGACCCCCTCCCTATCCAAAAATGTATATTTCATGACATTCATAGATGACTACAACCAAAAGATATGGGTGTACTTCCTGAAAAATAAATTAAAAGCATTTGATACCTTCAAGCATTTTAAGGCCATGGTGGAGAAGCAAAGTGGTCATTACATCAAGATTTTGAGGACAAATAGAGGGGGAGAGTATATCTCAAATGAATTCATGAATTTTTACAAGGATCATGGCATAAAGAATCAATTTACAGCTAGGTACACACTGCAGCAAAATGGTGTGGTCGAGAGGAAAATTGGACCATCCAAGAGATGGCCAGGAGCATGCTAAAGGCAAAAGTTTTCCCTAATGATTTTTGGGCTAAGGTTGTAGAAATAGATGTTTACATTTAAACATTTATCCAATCAAGAGTGTAAGGGATGTAATCTTTCAAGAATCATGGGAAATCAAAAACCAAGTGTTGAACACCTTAGAGTGTTCAGTTGTGTAGCATATGCACACATGCCCAAGCAAAGAAGAACAAAATGGGATGATAAAGAAGAGAAGTGTATTTTCATAGGGCATAGTGACTAATCAAAGGCATATCGACTGTACAATCCCATCATCAAATATCTCATAATCAGTTAGGATGTTCAATTCGTTGAGCATAAATCTTAGGAAGAGAGACAAGGAGAACAACATGTTGAAACAAGGTCTGGTGGACCCTTCATTGAATCTAAAATAGAAGGTGGTACAACCACCAATGCACCAATATGGACCCATATTTCACAAAGGTCCAATTCATCTAGTGGTAGCAGCTATCAAAGAGGTCAAGGAGTTTTTCATGACTCAACATCCTCCTCCTCCAACTCAAGTCAACATCAAGTAAGGACAAGAAGCTTGCAAGAAGTTTATGAGTAGTCAAGGTACAAGAAAAATGAGGATGAAACTATGAATTATGCACTCTTTCTATCATCTGATCCAATCTACTTTTAAGAAGCAGTCAAGGACAGTAATTGGTGTGAGGCTATGGATGAAGAGATGCACATCATAGAGAGAAATGACACATGGAAGTTAGTTAACCTACCAAAATGAAAAGGCATCATAGGAGTTAAGTGGGTATACAAGACAAAAACTACTCCCAAAAGTAAAATAGAGAGGCATAAGGCAAGGCTAGTAGTAAAGGGTTATAAGTAAACCCTGTACATGATTATAATAAAATATTTACACTGGTAGCAAGGCTAGAAACCATAAATATAATCATATCCATTATTGCCCAACACAAGTGGAAGGTGCATCAAATGGATGTGAAGTCAAAATTATTGAATGGAGTGATAGAAGAATAAGTCTTCTTGGGACAGCCGCCTAGATATGAGGTTCTCAAGTATGAGAACAAAGTGTATAGGCTGAAAAAAGCATTGTTTGGGCTCAAACAAGCCCCAAAAGCATGGTATAGCCATATAGACTCGTACTTATTGAGCAATGATTTTAGCAAGAGTGTAAGTGATCCTACACTATACATCAAATCATGTAAAGAACGTATGTTTATGTTGTATTATATGTGGATGATCTTATATTCACCAGTAATGCAAATTAGTTCATTGAAGAATTCAAAATAGCCATGAAAAATGAGTTTGAGATGACTAATTTGGGATTTTTGAAGTACTTTCTTGAGATAAAACTCAATAAAATGGATGAAGGCATATTCATATGCCAATCTAAGTATGAAAAATAGGTTTTTCAAAGGTTCAAGATGTTGGACAGCAAGCCTGTATTCACTCTAGTTGAGACAAGCCTTAAGTTGTGTAAAGATGATTGCAGGAGCAATGTAGACCCCACACGATATAAGAGTCTGGTGGGAAGCTTAATGTACTTGAATGTAATAAGGCTAGACATCATGTATGTAGTCAACCTCATATCTAGATTCATAGAGATTCCAAAGGAGACTCATTGGCAAGCAGGTACGAGGATATTGAGGTAAGTGAATGAAACAAGAAATTATGGTGTTTTGTATATAACAACAGATGAGTTTCAACTTGTTGGTTACACGGAGAGTCATTGGGTAGATAGCCTTGATGATATAAACAGTACCTCTGGGTATGTATTTCATCGTAGGTTAATATCCATATCTTGGGCTTCAAAGAAACAACTGATAGTGTCACTTTCTACACCTAAAGTAGAGTATATAATAGCCAATGTAGTAGCATGCCAAGCTATATGGTTGAGAAGGATATTTTTTTTACTTACATGAGGAGAAACAAGGAGCTTATATAGTCTATTGTGATAATGTTTCATCCATAGCATTGTCAAAGAATCTCATATTTCATGATATGAGCAAACACATAGCAATTAGGGATCGCTTTATTCGTGAGTTAGTTGAAAATCATGTCATAAATCTTAGCTTTTGCAAGTCTAATTAGCAACTAGTTGATCTTTTTTCTAAGCCATTGACTAAGGACACTTTTATGCACTTAAGCAGAAGGTTAGGGGTCATAAATATAATAGCATTAGGCCTACATAGTGTCATGGTAGCTTTGGAGTCCTACAATAGAGATACTAATTTCAACATGGTAGCTACAGATCTTGACAATCTAGTTATGGATTTCGTCAGGCCAGCTACAGATTTTAGTAGGTCAATGATGGATTATAGTCCATCTATGGATTTCATTAGTCTAGCTACATATTTTGATAGGGTGGCTATTGATTATAATCCAGCTACATATTTTGGCAGGATAGCTATGAATTTCAACAATCCAACTATGGAATCCATCAGCAAAGTTACGAACTTCAGTAAAAAAGTTTCAGACATGCATAAAAAAGGTGTAGAAGCATTTATGAAACTAAAAAGAAGTTATAAGGAGGTTTTGGAGACTGAGAAATGTCTATTTGACCATGGTAGGAAGGTCAAATATAAGGGGGAGTGTTAAAATAATATTTTTTCACTTCTCACGTACTCACCCAACTAGTTATAGATTTTAATAGCTGCAGACATTTAATACATCCCTTTCAAATTTGAAATCTGAAGCCCGTTTGGAGTTTGGAGAGAAATGTTGGGGTAGGTGAGACAATTATACGTAGTAGCTAATAGAAGACAAAAATAGAGGAATGTGAGTAGCAGAAGGGATTAATTCAATGCAACAGCAAGTAAATGTGCAAGAAATTGAACAAAGTAGAGCTACAGAATGAAACACATGAGTCCATAGCAAAGGAGAGAGAGAGAGAGAGAGAGAGAGAGAGAGAGAGAGAGAGAGAGAGAGAGAGAGAGAGAGAAGTACCCTATAAAAGGAACAAAGGAAGTCAAGTGTAGCAGCAGTCCATAGCTAAGGATAATAGCACATAGCAGTTTGCAAAAACACAAAGCAACAATCATGGAAAGTAGAAAAGAAGCAGAGGAGAGTTATTCACTGACAGCAGTTAGACAATCATCCAAGAGCAAGGAATGTTTAATGAAATTTTGTGAGTTTTGTATACAGGTGTAGCTGTCAGTGATAAGGTTTTAATATTTGTTTTTTGCATCAATTAATATAAATATATATATTAGTGTTTATCTATCATACTATGTCTTCCCTGTTTCATATTTCTATTGTTTGCTATCCACCTAGACCTGTAGTTTTTTGTGATTCTCTCTCTCTCTCTTACACATCCAATAGTGTTGTAAGGTTTTTTCCTACATCAAAGTGTAGAGAAATGGTATAATTGGAACTGCAAGAGAAACAACAAGGGTTATGTACACAAGGTATGAACCTATTTCAAATGCTTTGCATGTTAAATATGAGCCAGTTGTAGAATAATGGATTCTATTTGCATGGCACAAACTCCTTCAACTTCCATTATTCCCCTAGCTTGTTCACATCTTCATCCCAACAAATACTTATTGTTTTGACAAATATGATGACATTGTTTTGTATTTGGATAATAAAAAGTGCCAAATAGCAGTGTTCCAGCCTTTCGTGCCAATTGAGAAAATAAGACAAGATTGGAGAGAAGCATGGAAGAAAAGTAGGGAAGGTTGAAATATATGTGACCAGTTGAGATGAAATTGATGTGGCATTCTACTGGTATCAAGGTACTTGTGTAATACAAGAAATGCACCTTCTTGGTGGTTTGATTGATCCTATACTAGTTTGTAGGTGGTTGTTTCTCTTTTCAGATATGGATTCTACTTCAAGTGGTTTGAAATGTAGTGAATAGTCTTTATGTTGTGCAATTGGGATGCAAGTGATATTAGGGTACCCAAGTGATATTAGGGTACATTTTACTGATCTGAAATTGGGAAGCATGTGATCCATGGTATGTAAATAGTTAATAGACATGATTCTAACTGTCCAGTAAGGAGTCTTTTATGTCTAATTTTACTGATCTGAAATTGGGATGCATGTGATCCATGGTATGCAAATAGTTATACATATGAGTCTAACTGCCGAGTAAGGGAGTCTTTTATGTCTCATTTTACTAATTGCTTTTTGAACTTTAGATATCTAAAACCTTCCCTCTTGTTGCCTGTATAAATTTACACTTATATGCTTTATCTTTGTATTTGCTTGAGATAATAATCTCTCCCTTAATCTATTCCTATTTGCGAAATTTTATGGAATATTGGTTTTTTCATCATCTCCCAGCAAAAGATAACCTTTACATGAAAAACGTTCATGAAACCTTTACAGGGAAAACATTTTTCAATTTTTATCTGCATGAGAAATTAAATCAACCTTGCAAGGAGAGCCAAAAAAGTGAATCAGCTTCATCTGCAGCTTTTCTTTTGTTACGATGCACATCGAAATCCAGGTCCATGGGCTGAAGCATATGCATCTCATAGCCAGACTCTGGAGGATTGGGAGGAAGGCCGAGCTCATCATCTGAAGCCTGTTGTAGGTATTGTATGTAACTCTCAGGAAGGGGTCCCCCAATTCCTTGCACCAATAATCTTCTTCGTACAAATCTTGTGCATAATTAGTATCACTAGTTGTAGACTGCGCGTCGTCTGCAATAAACAAGTGATCCAATTCATTAAATATGCCTCCACAATTGAATTACAAGAAGAATAAGAAGTTCCAGCCCATTCTAAAAGGGACTCTGAATCACAGGTTTCTTCCATTAGTGAGCCTTGATTACAGCAACTCCACCACTCCCGCTAGCGGGACATGATAAAACTATTCCGAACTTCACAAAATGTTTCAATTGATAAGAGGTTGTGATCGAAATGTCAATAAAAAAATTCTGCACGCAGTTTATCCAAAACCCCCTTTTATAACGTTTCAATTGTTTTCTTTTTCAACATGCAATTCATAGAGTCCTAGTTCCAAACGGAATTTAATTGCATTTTCCCTCTACCGTTCTTCCTTGGGTGGCGCCGTCGATTGTGAGAGTTGGAGACATTATAAACTAAATATTACGGGTCAACAAAACGTGACAAATTAATTTCATCAGGTTTTTTTTTTCCCCACAAAGCCAGAACATTATATAATATTAGCCAGAACAAAATCTTCCGCCGAATACCTTGGTCAAATGAGGCTTCAATATTTTTTTGACCTAAGAAGGGGTGGTAGGAATAATTTGGTTAAGCACGTTATCTTCAAAGTAAATTGCCTGCCTTTTAGAAAATTTAACGACCAAAAAAAATCCACCGATACACAAATTTCAATTGAGTAGTACAAATCGGTTTAACAATCTCCTCTGCCTTGCCCACATCTCCATAAATGTTGAAAAGAGAAGGAAATAAAGAATTGGGTCAAGAAATGACATAGAGGTGTTGCAATTACATATTCTATGTATTAGAATTAGACTCCGCATAGTTCTTGTACAATATGAATGGAGAGGTGAGAGAAGAAGCTTCGCTTTCTCCCCTTAATATGTAATGCACTTTACATGATAATTCACCATATTCTTATTTTGATATACAATGTTTGTGATTTTTTGATGCAAGTCTATAAACAAAAATCTAGTAATATGAGATGTGTTTATACTTGAATTCCATGGGAATTCTCCTTGATCCCTTTTATTGAAATGCTTGTAGGTGATGTTTATATATAGACTTCCATATTTTGAGTTGAGGACCCATTAGCACATACAAGCTGACCGAGAAACAAGTGACAAGTCCAAACATCAGGAGAAAAAAGAAGGACAAGATATGTGGGCTCGTCATTCCTTCCCAAGGTAGGATCGATGGACCGTTGTTTTCATTCTGGCAAAGAAAACAAAAATATATGAGGCAGAAGTGGAGAGGAGATCTATAAGCACAAAACACAATGTATAAAATTAGAAACAAAAGAAGAAGAGAGATATGAGACCACATACAAAACAAATGTTTGGTGTCTACTTTATCATTTGGCAATATCTCATATCAATGATTTTCCCATGGATGAGCTCTCTGATGAAGTGCATGTGAATATGTATGTGTTTGGTATGCTGATGTTGGATCAAATTCCTGAAGCTAGATAGCCTCAAAGGTAGCATTGACATCTCCTTTGTATTTTGACTCAATAGATGATAAAGCAATAGCATTCTTCTTCTTGCTTGACTAACTAATTAGACCTAAACCAATGATGAAACTGTAACCTAAAGTGGACTTGTGATTTTGAATATCGTCAATGTAGTCTAAGTCAATATAGCCAATCAAGTCGATGTCAATGCCAGCTCTATAATGAATCCAAAATCTATGTGTGTCCTAAATCTAGTGTAAAATCCTCTTAGTTGCTTTTGAGTGTAGCTCATGGGGTTCTTTCATGAATTTTGAGACTAG
Source organism: Torreya grandis (assembly GCA_037957365.1). Classification (NCBI taxonomy): domain Eukaryota; kingdom Viridiplantae; phylum Streptophyta; class Pinopsida; order Cupressales; family Taxaceae; genus Torreya; species Torreya grandis. The sequence goes on from JARHVA010000157.1 coordinate 1,213,948, forward strand.
GCCCATTGCATAGGATATGTCAGGTCTGGTATGTGTTAGGTAGATAAAACTACTAGTAAGTTATCGATACAAGGTTACCTCAACCAATGATGAATTACAATCTGCCTAAATCTTGACTCTAGATAGAAAGGGATTCTAAGTTGGCTTACAATCAATGATGTGAAACCGATAAAGTAAATCAAGAGCATACTTGGGTTGTGCAAGTGTAATCCATGAGTTAGACTAAGAGATCTAGATCCTAAGGAATTAGTGTAACAAACCCTAATTTGTCATGGAAAATTTATCATGAAGAGCATCTTTCACCAATACAATGGATGATAAAGAGTTCCTGGTGATTAAAAGATCATCAATATAAAGAACCATAATCAAAAGCAAATCATACTACCATGAGAGATAGATGTTCAGATCTGAATAGCACCAAGTGAACCCTGTAGAAAGAAGGAAGGAATCCATCTTGACATACCAAGCTTGAGGGGATTGTTTGAGGCCATGAATGGATTTCCCAAGTCTATACACAAAGGAAGAATCCTCGATAAATCTTGGTGGTTGCTCTATGTATATCTTCTCCTAAAGATCACCATGAAGAAAGGCACTCTTCACATTCATTTGATGAACATCCAAATGATTAGCTAAGGTAATAGCAAGAGTGAGTCTGATAGAGTTCATTTTGGCAATTGGTGTAAAGGTTTTGATTTAGTCACTACTAGTTACTTGTGAGAAACGTTTTATGACCAATCGTGCCTTGAACATGTCAATGGACCCATTTGCTACAACTTAGTTTGATATATCCATATGCATTGAACTATCTTTCTTCCCTTAGGAACACGTGTCAATTCCCAAGTATGATTCTTGACTAAGGAGTTATACTCCTCATTCATGGTAGAATCCCACTCAGGAATACCTAATGCCTCTTGAAAAGTCTATGGATCTAAGGCAAAGGCATAGAAAGCATGTGGCCAACTCTAAAACTTTGAACGTGTATGCTTGTCATCTGAAGGATCCCCAACCCATGTACTTGCACTCTATAATGTCTGTTTAGCCCAAAGAGGACCAAAAATAGGTGATTCAGTTGGCGAATCATATCATCCTTTGATGTGTGGCTAGATGTGGATGGAGATGATCCTCATCACTACTCTCATTATTAGATCCAGAAGAAATGTCCTCAACCTCTAGAATTTACTCAAATTGATTTGAATCATCAAAAAGATTATTGAATCCAAGTGAGTCCAATGAAGTGGGAGAAGTGTCAAGTGTCAACTATGTAGGAGTCTCCTAAAATCAAACACTTCTCTCAATAAATAGCTCATGTGTGGTCAGATGAATAAGCCAATATCCCTTAACACCATCTAAGTATCCTATGAAGATGCAATGCTTACTCTAAGGATGCATAACCTTACATTTCTTCTTAGTTATGTGTGCCATAATTGGAGATCTAAAGACCCTGAAATGTTCAACTATGGTTTTCTAACTATGCCAAGCTTCAAAAGGATTTATTCCTTTCAAGGCTTTGTGGGGAACCTAATTCTATATATAACAAGCACAATTGATTGCTTTTGCCTAGTAATATAGTCTTAGTGATTTAGATTAATTATATAGTTTTACATCTCTTTCAAGGACTAATTATTGCATTCTACAACACCATTCTACTGAGGATTATACATAACTTTGAGTTGTAGATCAATCCCCTCTGTTGTGCAAAAGTGATCAAGCATGTTGTTGACATGCTCACCCCCATTCTCTCTCTGAAGAACCTTGATGAATTTACCTGATTATTTTTCAACAAGAGCCTTGAAGTCTCAAAAATCTTCAAAACTTCATACTTCTATTGAATTAAGTAGACCCATGTGTACCTCAATAAATCATCGATTAAAGTTAGAATATACTTAACCCTAGCAAAATATGCATTGGGGAATGGCCCTTATAGGTCATTATGTATCAACTCTGATGCTTGTGTATCCCTCCATGATTTTCCCTTGTCAAATTTCTCTTCAATATCCTTTCAAAGGGTGCAACCCTTGCAAAGTCCCTTAGAAAAATGAACTCTAGGCAAACATGTGACCATGTCTTGTTGGCTGAGTTGTTATAGGTATCAGCAGTTAATGTGGCCAAACCAATCATGCCATAATTTTCTAACTCTATCTAAGTGAGTTAGCAATGGAATAGTAAAAATGTTAGGTACAAAGTGTGAGAAGGTGCATAGATTAGTCTAGTGATCTGTCCTTCCCATTGCCACCATAGAATCACTGTGCAACTCTCTAATGACTACAAAAGTTGGAGAAAATTCAACTCTCATGTCTTAATTGATTTGAGTGATCTAGAACAATAATAGGATATTATTTGAAAGTTTTTGGGTGAATATTTTGTCACTGGCTAACTGAGGGCAAAATAGGTATATCAATCACAGCATAAGGAGATTTAATCAGCAAAATGTGTAGGTCTACCAAATCATAAGGAGATAAATCTCTCCACTCATCAAGGGGAGGGTCCCTATATATATATATATATATATATATATATATATATATATATATATATATAAGCTGAAAATACACACAGAGGTGAAAACATACCATCTATCTATCTTTTTCAGAGATGATGTTCACAGAATAGGGAAGAATTCTTGGGTAATTGCTGAAGAGGCACTTCTCTTCTTCTAGAAGTGATATACAACAAATAGCAGGATTCTTCCTAAGTAGTAATAGGAAAACCACAAGAAACCAAAAAAAGCACAAAGTCTTTCATTGTCTCTCCTATTGATTAGGACAAAGTAACACAGTAGTTTGAATCATAGCCCAAAGTCTCCACTTCAACTACAACAAAGTAAAAAGATTACAAAGGATAAAGAGAGCTCAAAGTCTCTCTAGTATCCTTTACACAAAAACACAGGCTGAAGATAATAATGGTAGCACAAAGTCTCCCACAGTGGGCTTCAAGACATCTTCCAGTTTATTTCCACTTGTTCTGCTTGTTTGATTAAATGGGCAAGACTGTATTTAGGAAACAGACATAAGAACAATTTCCTAAATGACACAAGTTATTTCAACACAAAGTCTGAAAGGTCACTTGCTTTCTCATTCATTTAACAAAATATGATTAATAGGCTAATCTCAAAGTCTTAGGAATGCCTTTTAATTTGGGCATAGATTCACTTCTGATAACAGAGAGATCTCCCCTATACAAAATGGGAGATTACAATATATAGCATTCCAAGAAAGACTTGGGCACTTCTTTTCATGAAAATGGAGCATGTTGAATTGAATGCCTTGAATATCTATGAAAGGTCCATGCTGGAATAGGTCATCAACCTTGAATTTGGCATTCTGAATCATCTCAAATGTCTCCTCCTAAGTATGAGTTGTATGGTTTTCTTTATGACACTTACACAGCTGTCTATTCACCTTTATGTAATGCAGAGAAATAGACCACATCCTTGAATGTTTGTGCTCTCTGATGTCTACCTGGTGGACTATTCCACCTACTAGAAATAACTCTCCTTTAGATATGTCTAGATTTCCTATAGTTATTATCTCTTTCCTTGGTGATCTGAGCTCTCAAGGCTATCTTCTCGCTTTCAACTGGCTCCTTCCTTGGCTGGTCACTGAGTTTGTTCTCAGGTCTTTTGAAAATCAATGATTATTCCATCACCCTAAAATTAACATCCACGAGGATGTCACTGGTCACTTTGAGCCTCTTTGAACCTTGAACCTTGAATTCTTTTGGTTCAAAGGTTCAATAGTTCAAAGGTTCAATGGTTCAATGATTGAATATTTTGTAAAGGGCCACATTCACTCTCTTTTTCTTCTTCGGTGAAACCATTTCTTCGAATCCTTTGATTGAACAATCTTGTTGAACTTCTTTTTTGAATCTTCCACTTCCTTCATTCGCTCAAAGCTTTCTTTCAAACTTTGAACTATTTTAACCCTTTGAACCTTTGAACCATTTCGGTTCAAGGTTCAACAGTTCATTCTCTTTCTTTGAATCCTTTGAAGCTTTGAACTCTCTGGATCCTTTCATTTTCTAAGTCTGTCAAACTTATTGAACTTGTTGAACCTTTGAAACTTTGAACTCTTTTTGGTTCAAGGTTCAACAGTTCAATGGTTCAATCTTAACTCTTCGAATCCTTTTCTCTAAGTCCTTCGAACTTGTTGAACTCATTGAACCTTTGAACCTTTGAACTCTTTCAGTTCAAGGTTCAATGGTTCAATCTTCACTCTTCGAATCCTTTTATTCTCTAAGTCTTTCGAAGCCATTGAACCTTTGATCTCGTTGAACCTTTGAACCTTGCAGAGGCAAGGTTCAATGGTTCAAAGTGGTTCATTCTAATTTTTTGAAGCTCCCCGTTAAGTTTTTGATCAAACCTAGGTGTTGAACCATCCTCAAAACACTAAGGAAAAGCCTTAAGTGTTATGAACTTCCTTTGAAGAAAGCCCACCTGTTGAACCTATGACTTTCTTAGCTAAAAAGGCTTGAATATTTGAAAAAATTAACTGCTAAGAACATTTTAAAAGAAAGAAAGAGACCATTTTGGCCTGTAGGACTAAAATGATTAGCCTATTATCCACAAAAACAAGTGACAAATTTTGGGAACAACAGTTGGCTCTAGTTGGGGAACTTCCATCAATTGAAAACTGAAGCAATTGAAGGGAGTAGAATCCAAAATCTCAGTGCCTTCATCCATGACATTGGGCTACAAAGTCATGCTACCCAAAAAAAAAGGTGCCAAAAGACAAACGACACCAAAAATAAATGAAAAACATAAAACAAAGAAAGACTATACATATATACAAATGGACTTATCTGATACTTCAAGGATTGAAGTGCTTCAGACGCTGCCCACTATGAGACAGAGAAAATGGTGTCTCATCTTGATAAATCAACAAGAGACTATTTTCACCCCAAAATCAATGATTGGAAAATGGACTTCTCCACCAGGAATCCAATTTTTTGTGCCTTCCTTTTGGTTTCCTCTTCTTGCCCCTTAACAAGACTCGATCTATACCATGAATCTTTGCTCTCTTACCAAAGAGTTTCTTTGCCTGATGTTGATGCACAACAGTATGGTCCACTACCATAGTTCATTGCTCTTTGGGTCCAGTGAAGCACATGATTTAATTGTCAGCATCAAACACCTGCCAATGTTTGACATTATCAGGTATACTTGATCAAAAGACCAATTTGATATTGTAACTGTGCTCTTCAAAGTCTTTATGAGGAACCATGAGGGTTGTAGAGACAACCAATGAATCTGCATGATTATGAAGCTCTCTGGGCACTGCAGAAATATTGAAAGCATCAAAACTTTCAAGACAGTCCCACACTAGATTGTGATAATGTCACAATCTCTCATTCTTGGTTTGATACAGGTTCCTCACCAGACAAACCACCAGCTCAGCGTCTCATAGGTCATGAAGGATTTTAACGCCTTTATCTTGAGCAACCTTTAATCAAAAGCAGTGGCGATTCATACTCATTAGTGTTGTTGGTGTTGTTGAACTAGAACTTATATGCATAGGGGAAAATATCTCCTTGAGGCGATATTAAAACACCTCCAGCCCCAGAACTAGTTGAAGCATTACTGCCATCAGATTCCAGAATCTAGACATCAGATTTTGATCTTCTTTTAGAGTTTTCTTGATTAGGGAGAGAAGATTATTTTTCATTTGTACTATGCCCTACCAATTCTTCTGACATCTTGTCTGAATTCTTTTGATTGTCACTTATATAAATTTCATCTACTAAAAGAGGAATGTCTTCAGTAGATAGAAAGTAATTACCTATGCCTAAAGACTCAAACAGAATTTGAGCTTTAGGGGATGATGTTTGGGTGACAATGTAATTTGCCTCCTTCATAGGTAGCAGCCTTTGCATAACACCCTTGATAGGGATCCTCACCTCAGATAGGTCCATGATTAATTCTCCACCAACGTCCTTGCAAAAATTTCACCCAAAAATAATGTCGTAGGAGGCTGGGACGTCAACCACCAGGACCATCATTTTGATTATCTTATCTAGGAAGGCTGCAAATGCAAATTAAGCATCTTTGATTTGCCTTAACAAAGGCACTTGTTTATTTTCCATGGAGAAACATCTCCCAAAGGTCTTAGTCAGCGTGAGACCAAGAGATTCTGCCACCTCAACGGGCATGACAATGTCAGAAGCTCCTAAGTCTATAATGCAATTATTCAACTAATGACAATTTATTAGTAGGGAAACATAAAATGGTTCTATTTTCCTAGGGGCAGCTGGAGGAGTAATCATAAGATTATTTTGAGCAGGTGTGTTCTTTTGGGGAACATGAGTTACTTTCAAAATTTCTTGTCCTATAGGGATGATTTTATTTTTGACACATTGAACTAAGTTATCCAACTGCTCAAGGTTGAATTGCAATAACTCAAACTCAGACATTTGAATTTTGGTCTTCTTAGCATGGTCAATTATATCAAATGACTGAAATGAATTCAAAACAGAGGAAGGCAGTCCATCAATCTAGTTTTTACTAGGTGTAAGACTGGTCTACAAATTTGAAGCAGAAGGTGAAGGAACATTTGAGGTACTTACTTTTTTAGTGATGAACGAGTCCTTTGATTGGAAAGGTAGTGAAGTTCCTTGTTTAGAAATTAAAATTATTGGTCGAGATTCTTCCCCTATTTTTTCTTTATCTACTTATTGAGTTGACTGGTTCTGGGACCTAATAAATACAGTGTATGATCCATCAAATATTAAAAAATTAACAACAAATAAACTAGGAATTAAAATACTAGAATGGCTCTGATACTATATTAGAGTGGATTCCAAGATCTTTGGATCAAAGGAGTGTATGCATTTGTGATAGGCACAAGACAAGCTAGTACTCAATACAATAGCTAAAAGCAAAATGAAATCAAATACACAAGAATATTTTATAAAAAAGTATAGCCAAATCCCCATCTTCCTTTAATAAAGCTCACAAATGTGAGATTTACGTATAGGGGAGTGCATGTGTAACTCTTCCTAAAAAGCTCCATGAAAAGTGGTCAGAGAGGAAAGAATAGAAGAGTAACTCCCATACTTAGAATAGTCAATCAAGGGAGTTATTTCCTATTCCTCCGGTCAAACTATAACTCCAAGTACACCTAAAAAATCTTGTCCATGAAATTAGGAAAACTCTAAGTGAGTGAAAAAATATGTGAAAATAATAAACCTCTACTCTAACATTATCGATGGACCATTATTCTCATTATGACAAAGAAAATAGAAGTAGATGAAAATTAAAAGTAGAGAGGAGGCTTACAAGCACAAAACACAACATAGAAATTAGAAATAAAATACGAAGAGAGATGCAAGACCACATTGAAAAAAAAATAGAGGAAAAATAACACCAAACAATTCCAATTGAGATCTTAATTCTAAGCAGTGATCCATATGCACAAATTGAAATCAAAATATTATAATAATAAGGCTTGTACAAAAATTAGGGTTCTACACCAATCTCCTAATTTTATGTGTGTATGTGAATGATGCATGAGTGTATCAAACTCAAATGATACATAATTGAAGTTTGTACCTTGACATCCCATAGGGAGAAGATGAGTAAGTTTTTTTTCATGTGTCCATCCACACTTTTTCCACTTTGTAAACTTTAGTATTCCTATCAACAATGACCATTTACAAACAAATAATTAGTAACATATATGCTCCTTGTGCTTAATTAAAAAAACTAAATTGAAAATGAATTGAATTTTGAAAAGAGTTCATAGTAATGAATATACACAATATGTATCGAACCAAATTTTTTCATGGTGTAAAAAATTATTCCTTTTTTTCACTTTTTATACTTTCCCAATTGAAGATATTTTCTGACAAGTGTTAGATATAGCCACCACTTATTTGCAAGTTTTGTGAAAAATCCTCTTGCTTCTTGATCGAGGAAGCAGATAATAAATGAGTAGATGAATTATGGGTGAAACTATGTACAATATTTTGATCTGATGCATTTTGAATCACCATCCATGATTCATCATAAGAAAATGCCCTTATGATGAATCATAGATGGTGATTCAAAATGCATCAAATCAAAATCTTGTACATAGTTTCACCCAAAAATGAGTTATTCAATCTTATGGATTGTGAAAAAATCAAAGCTCTTAGAAGTAGATAATAATTTTCTCCAAATAAAGGTACTTAAAATGTTTAATGGCTCCAAGTAGAGCTCCCCAACTTTTGTCAATAATCTTGGCTTAATAGAACTAGAAAAATGATCTGATAAATGTTAATGTTGTATCATGCCACATAGGATATATATAACCATGTATATCTCAATGTATATAATATTATTCTAGTGAGTTTGAATGTCATACCACATAGGAAAGATGCAATCAAATAAGGCTCAATGCATAATATACTATTGTAGTGAGTATCAATGTCTAAAAAGGTGTTCTCATACAAGGATAAATATGTGTGATACATCTTCCCATGATGATGATGATGATGATGATGATGATGATGATGATGATGATGATGATGATGATGATGATGATGATGATGATGATGATGATGATGATGAAGGTGATGGTGTAATAGCATATGCCATAATAAATATAGTAGAAGAGATGAACCAATGTCCATGTGGGAATCCAATAACATAGATAATTGTGTGGCACAATCCATAGGTGGTTTCATTCCTTCAATGAATATGATAGTTTGTGGAATAACATCTCTCGATGTCACTAAGTGGAAGGGGATGAATTGATCTCCCCAAATGCAAATAAATTCTCAAGGTAGAAAGATGTAACTTAATAAATATATCAAGTGTGACTAACAAGTATGTGTCCATGTATATGTAATAAAGTAACATGTTTGTATGAAGAAACAATGAAAACATGTTAGACATAAATGTTTAATAGGATCCATGTCTAGGAAATATGTCAATATAAGGCTCATGGATAATATATGTGGATATCATTCCCCCATAGGAAAATATCTGTATATATGCGATCTATTAAGCTTAAAGGCGAGGTGAATATGGTAAAAATATCCTCTTCTACACAATATATGTTAAATAATTATTTTCTGAGGAATATACAAGTATGATACCCCCAAAGGCAGAGCTAAAACTAATGTGTAGAAACTTCACAAGTGCAAAATTTTCATTCAATTCTTCAATGTTTTGATTTCTAAGGTGGACTGGCAGTAGGCCCCAATTCAAAGTTTCTTTATAAAAATGAAGGGACCTAGAGAACTTTATTTAAATTTTCCTTTATGTTCCTTATCCACATTTGTGTTCTTTTGATTTTCTTTTAACAACAAATCACCAAGGTGTAATTCTCTTGATTTAACTTTTTATAAGCCTTTTTTCAAGAAATTTGATAAATTCATAAATCCTCAAGGGCATGTAAACATGTCAAATCAAGAATTTGTAATAGATGTAATATGTTCTCTATATTTTTTATCATTGATCATTTATCTAAGAGATAACGTAGAGAAGGGATCTCAAGCTCAAGTGGGAAAATTGCTTCCGTATAATACACAAAAGAATAAAGGTCATCAAGTTGTATCTATCTAAATAGTATGATAAACCCATAAGGCATAATAAATATATTTATGTTATTCTTCACCTTTTTAGCAATAATTTTTCTTACATTTTTACCAATTTTTTTTTTTTAATCTTCAGTTTGACCATTTCTCTATATGGGTAATAAGGTATAGCAAATGAATGGCAAAACTTATACTTTATACAAAACATTTTTATTATCTTATTCTTAAAATATGAACCATTATTATTTATAACCGTATATGGGATGCAAAATAAAGATATAACATGTGCATGAAATTTACATATATATTTACTTGTGGTAAAATTTAACTGAATATCATCAACCCATTTAGTAAAATACTTTTTATATGTAATAATGAACTTGTGATCTTTTGATGTTGTATGATTAACCTTACTCATTAGACCAAAAATTCGAAGGAAAAATAGCCAAGGTGACACAATAAATTGTAATTCTTAAGATGGTGGATATGCTAAATTTCTATATCAATGAACATAACTCATAAGAAAGTTATATTCTTGACATTATTATCCTTGGAAGGTAAATAAGAGCCCATTTGTGGTAATTTTTATGACATTGCACTAGGAATGTGTCATATCCCAATTTTCAAAACTCTATTTTATTTTGGGTTGAATTTTGTGACCTCAGAACATGTATCATGTTGTTATTGCTTGGGGCAAAGAGAACTCTGAATAGGGATTATTGTACTAATTTTACTTGATTTTGAATATTTTTTTGGGAGAATAGTTGTAGCCATATTTGGTTTATTAAATAGTTAGAAGTGATATGTTTTGTATTCTTTCTTATTTAATTATGTTTTTAATTATATTTTATAATTTTGATAAAAAAATATTATTGAATTTTTTATAATGATTTTAGATATATGTGAAATTGGAATATTCAGTACCATTAAGTTTAATTTAAAATTATATAAAATCTATGATATTTAAAAAGAGAATTTATTATATTGTTAGTTTTGATAATATTTCATATTAATATTTTTGTTCTGAATTTGATTTTATAATTTAACAAAATTAATTTTTGGTAATCTATCAAAATGATAGTAAAAATTATTTTTGGCTATCATACTATCAACATTGGCGATATAATCAATTTTCTTAAAAACAAAATTACATAAACACAAAAGCGTAATGATGTTTTTGTTTTAATCTTGGTGCACTATGAATTGTGCACCATGAGATTGGAATATTTAGTACCATTAAGTTTAATTTAAAATTATATAAAATCTATGATATTTAAAAAGAGAATTTATTATATTGTTAGTTTTGATAATATTTCATATTAATATTTTTGTTCTGAATTTGATTTTATAATTTAACAAAATTAATTTTTGGTAATCTATCAAAATGATAGTAAAAATTATTTTTGGCTATCATACTATCAACATTGACGATATAATCAATTTTCTTAAAAACAAAATTACATAAACACAAAAGCGTAATGATGTTTTTGTTTTAATCTTGGTGCACCATGAATTGTGACCCGAAGGAGGCAACGGGAAGGTAATAATGTGGTTTAAATGAAATTCTGTATGCTTCCATAAAAGCATTGGCATAGTATTTTATTAGAAAGTTAATAACATACGTTTAATAAAAAAAACTATTGAACTCCATAAACACATGAGAATTATATCAGGTAACGTTATGGCATTTATAATATATATGTTTTAAAAAGTAATAGTTGATAAAGCCACTAGGCAAATTCAAACCTATTTTGAGTAAAAAGAGGGCCCACCTTCCCCATGTCATAAGTCAAACCAACAAATTGAAGCATGAAATTTAGAAATGGTGGCATTGTTAATGGACCCAACCAAAGGCAGTTTGGTTTATACAAAATTGGATTATGTTTTGAAGTCGTTTTTTAATCTCAACTCAGAATGAGTTAGAGTTTAATCTGGGTGAGTTAGGGTTTTTGAATGGTTTGATATTTTGAGTTATGGAACCATCAGTTTGAGGCATGGCCAACATGACCCTTTTTAACAATGTTAGATTTTTTATCTATTTATGCATGAATAAGTAGTAAAAAAATTAAATTGAGCATGGATTTTGGCACGATAGGAAATAGGTAAGTCGAGAATGTGTAAGTTATATATGTATTTATTAATCGAAGGATTTTTGAATAAGTTTCGCTTTCAATTTATAAGTTGTATGAAAACACATCTTTGGATTTATTTATGAATTTTAAAGTTCAATTTTTTTTTCCCGTGGGGGCGGGGGAATTGAAGATTTGGGTATTTTTTTTAATTAGCATTCTTATGTTGATAATGAAGGAAGAGAGAGCATGGCCATAGGTCTATTTGGCCCATGGTTATTATTGTAAAGGTGATTAGATATTAGTTGGTGTTCTAGTAAAAATTGGGAGCTTGTTTTGGTAGTTAAATTATTTTTTAGTAGTAGTTGAGATTGAACTATTAAATTTCAGCATTATTACTCTTTTTTTCAAGAAAGTTGTTATCTCATTTAAATAAGTAATGGGTTTTATTGATGAGAAAAAATAGAGCTTTTTTCATGGTTATTGATTTTATGATTGTATATGCATGATATATGGGTTTTTTATTATGAATTGGTAAAAATGATTTTTATGCATTTTATGTCGACTTATACTAAAACTGAATAAGAAAATTTTTCCCGTGGGGGCGGGGAATTGAAGATTTGGGTGGGGGCGGGGGAATTGAAGATTTGGGTGGGGGCGGGGGAATTGAAGATTTGGGTATTTTTTTTAATTAGCATTCTTATGTTGATAATGAAGGAAGAGAGAGCATGGCCATAGGTCTATTTGGCCCATGGTTATTATTGTAAAGGTGATTAGATATTAGTTGGTGTTCTAGTAAAAATTGGGAGCTTGTTTTGGTAGTTAAATTATTTTTTAGTAGTAGTTGAGATTGAACTATTAAATTTCAGCATTATTACTCTTTTTTTCAAGAAAGTTGTTATCTCATTTAAATAAGTAATGGGTTTTATTGATGAGAAAAAATAGAGCTTTTTTCATGGTTATTGATTTTATGATTGTATATGCATGATATATGGGTTTTTTATTATGAATTGGTAAAAATGATTTTTATGCATTTTATGTCGACTTATACTAAAACTGAATAAGAAAATAAGTTTTATTCTTCTTTTTAATCTTTCAATTTTTTGATTTATTGTAGAAAATATAAAGGTGATGTCTTAATCTTTTGGTTTGGCTTACACTTTCTTGATGCATTGAAATTTACATGGTTGAGCTATTCTTGCCTACATTTAGATATAATGAATTGAAGTTCCCTTGGTTGGGTTTTTTCTATTTTTATTATTGAATGGCATAAAATAAATAAAAGGTAAAAGAGAGTTGTATTCAAGCTTGAATGTGAATGATCTAACATAACTTTGTTGAGAAGTTTTGGAGGGGTTGTTTCTCTTGAATTTTGGGTTCGAGTAATTACAGTAAAATAAAATTAAATGATGTTATTTTATGAAGTAAACCTTGAAATGCATTGGTGGAAATATTCTTAGATTTGAGATTAAATATTTCATTTTGACTACTAAAAATTGGTAGAATGAAAGTCACGATCTAATCTAGGTTTAATTAGTATAGGTGCAAGGATGGTTGGATGCATTATTATTGTCTTATTTAACTTCTTTCGATGAAATGGATTAAGAAGGAAGTACGATTGAGTAATTCGTAGAAAATTCTTCGACAATGAATTCTAGAATATTTGTCCTTCTTTGTAGATATTGATAAGTGAACTGAGAAATTATAAATTATATGTAGTAAATGATTTTTTTATCTATATGTTTGCTTTATTGATTATGATACCAGTTATTTGAGATGGATTAACTTAAATAGATCAATATGGAAAGTATGTAAGGATCTTTAATGCATTTGATTTGATGTTCTATTATGTTTTTCTTTCATTTTTTTTGTTACTCAATTGAGTGTTCTTGATATAGGAAAATACATGGTGAATGGTTACAATAATATTTTTAGATGTAGTCATCTATAGGCATGCACTTGATCATTTATATTAATTACATTTGTATGATAGAATTATAGCTTAAATGATAAATTTTAAGTTGTATTATTATTATTACATTGAATAATTTATTGTTACAGTAAAGTTTATCAAATCTATAGGCACTTAGATCATTAAACCTTATTTGCATTCATTTGTTAGAGCACTAAATACAATTGATTGTATATGTAAATTGAGTATGAGTGTTCGCACTAATCACCACAAGACATTGATTCATCACAATTAATGAAAATACGCCAAGTTATCTCTTGACATATTATCATCAAGGTTTATGGATGTATTAGATATTAAATAAAATGTGATGATTTCTCTCTTTATTTATTGTGCCAAATAACTACATTGAGAATTGATCCCATGTCATAGTGGGTATGTGTGGCAACCCATCTAAAGAGTACATGATTAAAAACATTTTTGGTGGGGGTTCATCTTTCCACCTATGCCAATAGTGACCTCGATTCAAATGGATTATAAGTATAACTTGTTTGATTATATATTGTTTATTTTTTTATGACTTTTAGGTTTATTTTTTGTCAAATTAACTAAGATGTTGTTATATTTAATTAAGTCAATGTTTAACTAATTTTTATTCATCCCTGAAGTGTATTTAACGACATTAATTTGAAGATGTGTTGTAATTGAATACAATGTATTATATTTAATTAGTGATCTTGAGTTGTAATTCCCCAGAGTTGGGATTATTATGATTGTCTTTTTTAATGAATAAGATAGAGCGTATGTTAGATAGTCTGATTGTTAGCACATCTTTATGTTGTAAACATTTATCATATTATGTATGCACACATTTGGTTATCAAATTAAAAAATATAATCATATCCATAGATTTTTTACCAAAATAAATATCCATAACACTTCATCACATTCCTACCCACCTATGATGATAAATTATAAATCATAATTTAAAAAAAATAAAGGAATGGTAGACAATGTTTAAACAAAAAATGGGTATATATATATATATATATATATATATATATATATATATATATATATATATATATATATATATATATGTATATATGTATATATGTATATATGTATATATGTATATATATGTATATATATGTATGTGTGTGTGTATATGTGTGTGTATATATGTGTGTGTATATATGTGTGTATATGTATATATATATATGTATGTATATATATATGTATGTATACATATATGTATATGTATATGTATATGTATATATATATATGTATATGTATATATATATGTATATGTATATATATATATATATGTATATATATATATATATATATATGTATGTATGTATACATATATATATGTATATATATGTATATATGTATATATATATATATATATGTGTGTGTGTGTGTGTGTATATATATATATATATATGTATATATATGTATATGTATATGTATATATATATATATATATATATATAAACACCTCCACATCAAGGGGGAAAGTGTGTCTCAAAAATTAAAAATTTATAAAAGTAGAGTAACCCTAGAGCTAGACCACAATCAACCCTTTTAGTGGGCTCCTCCTAAGGTAGAATTCTTATGGCTCCTACTCCTCCTCCTCTGAGAAGTATATATGTAGAGTAGTGAGGGCTTCAACCATGTTCCATGCTCCTATTCTACCTATGACTCATCATTGCTTTGGAAGCCTCCCCTTCCACCATATGTCTACTATAAGAGGCTTGTCCACCTCTCTTAACAAACAAATCACTAAGGGTCTTCACCTAAGACTCTAGTCTTGTAATCTTAACCTAAAGGACAATGTTCTCTATCCTCTATCTAATAAGCTCCTAAAATTTGTGATATGTATGGGTAAAGGTATCATTGTGTCTTCTCACACTCATAGAAAGGTATAGGTCAATAAGGAGTTTATCCCTACTGAACCTAATGATCACATGGAATAAATCCACCAAGAAATCCTTAATCAATTACCTATAATCCATCAAAAAATTTGAAAACACATGCACACACAAACATACATTATATATATGATCATATAGTATAAATTTTTTTAATAAAGTACATAAAACATGATAAAATGTGGTAAAATATTGAAACAAAATAATGTATTAACTCACCTGAACCTCCATCCTATGAGTTGGGGTCTGAGTCCTCATTATAACGCATCTCATCCTCCTCATCCCTAGCTATAGGATATTATCTTATAGGAAGTATTCCTCCATATGATATTTCCACTCTCATTCTCATGTAGTCATCCTTGCTTGTTATTGACCACCACTAGGGACCCCCTGTATTAATTGAGTTGTTGGTGTTATAACTTGCATCACACCCCCTCCCAATTTTTTCAAGCTATCAAGTAGCCTGGGCTCATCATCATCATCATCATCATCATCATCATCATCATCATCATCATCATCATCATCATCATCATCATCATCATCATCATCTATCAACCATTATAGTTATTTGATTGCATTTTATCAAATGTATTCCACCCTATTTGCCTAATTCATGCATCCCTAACCTCACATACCTCTCTATAGAATACTTGAGGAACAAGTTAATGTAGGAGCTTCCAAAGGTTTGTGCAATCTTGCATCAACCAAAAATAGATTGTAGTGTGTTTGTTTTTATTTTTTGCTTGTGGTAATTTTTTGTGTGAGATTTTTTACCTCTTAAATTGATGATTCAAAATATTCCCTTGTCATAGGAAAAGTGCAGAGATATTTTCATTGTTTTATCAGTCTATGTGGATTGCTAAGTCATAGAGAATTGTCAGAAATGGTACTTCAAATTTGGTAATAATTATATGATAAAATTTGGTGAGGTCATTGAAACTGACACATTCAACCTTTACATCAAATTTTAGCTCATTAGAAGTCATTGTGGAAGCAAACTATCTGATTATATAAGAACACGTGAAAGGATGTTTCTCCTTTTATGTTCAAAATTATACTTTCAAATTTTGTGAGCTGGTATTAAATGACACATGGAACCTACATGCTAAATTTAATATTATTTGTAACTACATCTATAATGTACCATCCATTTTTGTTAGAATATGTCATATACCTAGTCTACAAATGGTTCTTTATTTTATGGCAAATTTATGATATGAATTGGGTTAAAAAGTTTTTAGTGGTGATATAAAATGTAGTCTACATGGTGTATCTCAAAATTTAAATTAATTGGATAAATATCAGTAAATTTATGATAATTTTTTAAACTATTATTCTACCTGAAAATGTCAAATGCCTAGTCTCTAAATGGTTATTTACCTTGAAGTAAAGCTGTAGTAAGAATTAGAATGCTAAGTTTTATGCAATGAAATAGAATGTAGATTAAAATTTATTTTTTAAATTGAAATTCAATTGTATAAAATTAGGTAAATCTATGGTGGTTTTTCTAACTATGGTTTAACATGAAACATCACCTTATAATTATTGATAGTTAAGTGTAGATCTTGAAAATCAAAGGTCACCTAAATATTTTATGTTATGTTGACATGAGGGAAGTTGAAGAGATACCTCATGAATATTGGAATTTAAATATTATTATGTGATTTAGATAAATAAAATATGTTTGGGAGAGAGGAATGAGCTATGAAGGATAATAATTCTCCATGAGTAGAATAGAGAGTTGTATCAATTCAAAATGAAATGTATGAGAGTGTAAGACTCTTTTATGTAATAAAAATAAACATGTAGAGACACATATTTGATAATGTGAGTGTGAATTTATTTCCTCTGTAATGTTTTAATATGAATGAAATGAATATATGTTAAGTGCATCAAGTCTGACTATGTGTTAATGTGTGTTCATGGATAATTATCTGGCCCTAACAACACAAAATTAAAGGTATACCTTAATTGGTTTCCCTATATAGTGTTTTCACCAAGTGGTATCAAAGCAAGGTATTTCCCTTGTGGGTTATGTGTGTGAAACTATTATATTAATTTGTTGAAAGATATAAAAGAGAAGTCTATTGAGTGTGTTGCAAGTTGTGAAAGAGAAGCTTGCAAAAGTTATTGTAAGTGTGAGAGAAGTCCTTCAAGTTGAGAGGGAGTTTGATAGGATCTATTTTGAATCTATTTAAGGTTATGAAAGAGAATATGACTGATTTTTATGAGATATGGAACACAAGATAAGAGCACAAGATGTGGAAGACATGACAGAGATGTTGGAAACATTTTAGGCAAGACTAGATATGATGGATACGACTACACAAAGTGGTGATGTTGTAGTTATGAGTAAAGATGATGAAGAAGAGATAATGGTAGGTTTGATTTCCCTATAAAAAATATTTGATGCTTTGGGAAGATACCAATAGAGGTCATGGTGAAGGAAAGAGGTTAGTATATTTATTATATTGATTTGCTATGTGGTAAAAAGAGCCTTGATAAGTTTATGAAATGGGTAGTGGACCTAGAAATTTATTTTTAAGATGAGAATAATGAAGAACCCATGAGGGTAAATACTAAATGTAAGATAATATCTAGAAGTGTAGTTGTGTATTATAAAATATTCAAGAGAGGATACAAGGAAAGAAAAGAAGTTTTGGACAGAGGGACTAGTTGTGAAGAAGCATAACTCTCCAAGAGCAAAATAAAGAGTTGTATCAATTTAAGAGGAACTAGATGAGAGTCTAAAATTATTCCATGTAATTTAATAATCTTGTAGATGCTTGTGTGAGGGTGTGTGTATTTGAGAGTGTGAATTTATTCCTTTGTGATGTTTTAATATAAATGCAATAAATATTTGTTAAGTGCATCAACTTTGAATCAGTGCTAATATGTGACCATGATTTAATGTTTGACCCTAGCAACACAAGGATAAATCTAGACCTTAATTGGTCTCCTTCTCTTATGTTTTCACCAAACAAGGAGACCAGGAAAATCTAAGAAAAAGGTGAGTGGATGTGAACATATGGTTTCCAAGTTGTTAGGTCATTTTTTTCACCCAAAATTGCTATAAGAGTG
Source organism: Torreya grandis (assembly GCA_037957365.1). Classification (NCBI taxonomy): domain Eukaryota; kingdom Viridiplantae; phylum Streptophyta; class Pinopsida; order Cupressales; family Taxaceae; genus Torreya; species Torreya grandis. The sequence goes on from JARHVA010000157.1 coordinate 1,232,460, forward strand.
GATGAATAAGATTCATGTGACGAGGCTTGAGAGTGATAAGAAGAAAAATATTTCCATGAGATGAAATATGAATGAGAATTATGCATATGATTATCTCAAGTCTACTTAGAATTAGTAAGGAGAAGTATGTTTATGCAGAGAATAAGGTTGTCTTGGAAGAAAACAAGAAGGTGATGTTTCCATGTGAGAAGCTAAAGTTTATTTTGGAAAACATCAAGGTGAAAGAGAGATATGAGCATCCAATAGAGAAAATAATCCTCATGAAATAGGATATGAAGGTGATATTAGTTCAATCGAAAGAAGGATACCCATTGTTTGATCATGGGAAGGAGTTTTTGGTATCTCATGAGTCATAAGAATCATAATCATCCTTGGTGAATGAAGGAAATGCAATTTCATTTTTTATTTTGGAGGGTATAAGGGTTAAGGAAAACCAAGGAGAGATATAGGTTTATATAAATGAAACAACATATGTGAAATAAGAAATCATCCATAAAGAGTTATAATTTTTCATGAAGGAAAAAAAAGCGGTGGAAATAGTGAAAACTAATGCACATGAGGATGGTATAGTTACAAACCATCCATTTACAAGAGGTGAAAATGTCGATGAGAATGAGGATAAAAAAAATAAGAAGATTGATGATGTGGGTCTTTTGATTTTTCATCATGAGAGAGTAATCCATGAGAAACATGAAAGTAGTGAAGAAGGGTTTTACAACATGTCTATGAGGCATGATGAAGTTGTTGATGAGATGTTTATGGTAACTCTTGATTTCCTTAATGTGTTTTCTTAATGTGCAAGTCCAACATTAGAGAAGATGAAAAAAAAAAGGACAAAGTGTGGTGTAGTCTAACATGCTCATTTCTATGAGGAGAAGAGTGAATAAGTTAAACAAGAAGATGATATGGTAGCAGTGGTTGAAGATCTAGTTGGTAATGATATTCTAGCCATGGAGGATTGTCTTCAATTCATTATAGATACAAGAAAGAGTGGGAACAAGATTTTTCACAATAAGGTATACATAGGAAATCTATATTAGAACAATTATAGGTGGGAGAAAAGACTCTCATGAAATCAAATTAAAGAGATCTATTACAAGAACAATTGAATATTATTATGAGGATCATGTATAATGGAGAAGGATTTAAGGAATCCAAATTGATGAGAATAAATATTACATTATAGATATGGAGGATGAGATGGGGTAGATGAGTTTGATATTATCCCAAGAGTGTGTTAAATATCATGATGTTTTAGGAAAAGAGAGTAAACCATTTGATTTTAATAGGTGTGTAGAGGATTTGTTGATTTGTATGACAACCATAACATGTGGAGAATAATATTATGTTGCATCAAAGGCGATTGAGTTTTTTGACATAATAATGCAAACAATGAGAGACTAGAAGGTAAAGACTATCTTTGAGGTGGTACCAGAGGCTATGGGTTATCATTTAAATGCCCAAATGTATATTGAGTATGTTGTAATGATATTGATAGAGAAAGTGGTAGCCATGAGAGAGGATGATATACAAATAGAGAAGAGTGATAAAAAAAGGTTAGATATTGATAAGACAAATGTAAAAAGGCTTTAGGAAGTGGTGGTCGGTCAATGGTGGGATTAAGCCCACAAGGGATATTAATATGCCATAACAAGCATCTTGGTGGAGGTGGTTGGATGAATACCCAAAAGAAAATGAAGATGAAAAAGGATGATCCTTTGGTGGTGTATTATGTACTATGGTGGGTCTAACCCCACAAAAGGAAGAGTGAGTAGAGAAGAGAAAAATAAGAACATACGTAAGAAGAGGAGAACAAAACTAAAACCAACAAGAAGGAGCTATAAATTGAAGAACAAGCACAAAAATTAGTTGAAGTACTTGGTATGATGTATGGGAATGCCATGTCCAATATACTTCATGGTCAAAAGACTTGGTTTTCCACTTATTCCATCTATGTGAGCAAGAACTTGCATTTTATAAATCTCAAGTGTCTAATGTAGGATCATCTAAGGGTTTGTGAAATCTTGAATCATCAAAAATAGTGTGGTATGTTTCTTTTGTTTTTTTGGTTGTGATCTTATAGGTGTGAGATGTTTTACCTCTTAGGTTAATGTTTCAAATGTATTCCCTTGCCATGGGAAAAATGCAGAGATATTTTGATTATTTTGGTTAGTTTGTGTGGATTTTTATGTCACAGACACTTGTCATAAAATTTTCTTCAACTTTTTTAATAATTATATTATTAAATCTCATGAGGTCATTGAAAATAAAACTTCAAACCTTTACACCAAATTTAAGCTCATTTGGATTCACTGTGGAAGTAAATTATTTGATTTTGTCAGAAAACTTGGAAGGATGTTTCTCCTTCAATAATATTTAGACTTCCAATATTTTTTATGAGGTATTAAATGACACATACAACCTATGTTCCAAATTTTACATGATTTGGATCTAAAATGGTAACGTAGAATCTATTTTTATTAGACTGTGTCATTTACCTAGTCTATATATGGTTATTTACCTTGTGGAAAAGATGTGGTAAGAATTAGGTTACCAAATTTGGAGTGGAGATATCAAATGTAATGTAAATAATTTGTTTCAAATTTGATCTCAATTGGATAATAGTGGTAAATTTATGATAGTTGTTATAACTATCATTCAAACCTGAAAAATGTCATATACCAAGTCTCAAGATGGTTCTTTACCTTACGGTAAAGTTTTGGTAAGAATTGGAATGCATTTCCTTGTAGTGATATAAAATTTAGTTTAAAATTTTTATTTTAAATTTTAGGACAATTGTCTAAACTTTCATAAAGTTATGGTGGTTTTCTAAATTTTGTTTGGCCTAAAACATCCCCTGACAGTTAGGTATTGATCTTGAAAACTAAAGACTGCTTGAAAATTTTACATTATGTTGGCATCAAATAAGATGAGGATACACCCCCATGAAGCTTGGGATGTCAAGAGGAATACATGATCGAGAGAAATAAAATAATTTGGGAGAGAATAATGAGCCATTAATGTTCTTTATGCACCTTCAGTGTACTCTCATGAGCCATTAATGTGATAGCCTCAACACCCCTATGTTTATCCATCACATGATAAGGCATCACAATCAAATCCTATATTGTTAATGTGCACACTACCTATGGCATATCTCTAAATCTTTTCATACCCATTTACCTAGGGGACCTAATGAATCTTTATGCTATAGTAGCCACACCCTTCTATTAGGGGATCATATCCTAGTATACCCAACCTATGATGAGTTTCTAGTGGATAATATACATATCACGTAGCCATGATATTTTATTCAAATACCTATAGGTTTTGAACATCACATCTTGTGCCCAAGGGAATTTCATTCTTTGGTCCTCTATGTTATTCGCTACTAGAGAGTAGTTTTATAGAATATGATCAATTCAATTGTATCTTAATAAATGTGAAGTTAGAATCCTAATAATGGATTTTCAAAGGTTAAAGATCACATAACACTCAACCACAATAATATCACTCCTCACTTAACACAAACATATTTTGTATTTAGGTTCCCAAATTACTCTACCCATCCATGGGCCTAGGATTTTTTAGTAGCCTCTCATAATGTCATTGTCATGATTATAATTAGTAGCCCCAATATATTGTAGACATACACTAGTGTAATCATCCACTCCATGGGAGCCTGAGGGAACTAAAAAGTGTTCTAGTCTACATCCCAATAGGTGAACAAGTCACACAACACCTTGCTTAGTGGAATAAATAACCCTACTCATGCAATGTTTAGTATCCCCACTCTGTCTGTAATTCTAGTCTCATCTACCATCAATGATCTTAGTACCCTTGGGAACCACTTTTTATTCCTATCCTTGCTCCACTATATGTAGACATGAAATAAAGAACCTAAGTTGTTCTTCTTTCAAAAAAATTCAAAATCCTTCAAAATAAATTTGTGGAAAAATTGTTGATAAGTGTAGGTGGTGATTATGAAAATTCGACTATAAATTATGAAATACCATTGGTCTTTGCATACTCATGGTTACATAATCATCATGGTGGTTGTGTATCTACCACACCTGACTATTGATTTTATAGTTATTACAATGGTACACAACCACTATTGTAGAAATATAACAACCTATTTACAAATACAAATAATTTCATCCCATGACTAGTTGTTCCACCCACCACACCCTTCTATTTAAAAACCCTAAAAAAACCCAAAAGTGCATATAAATTCATGAAATTCAACATTTTCCTAGCCTATACACTATAAACCCCCCCCCCCCCCACCTCATTCAATAAATTTCAAAATTTATTACTGCTAAGGTATATTTTTGATATAATTTTAAACATATAGCTATGACACATACATCAAGACAAATTACTTGTTTTTACACCCTACCTATTACAACAAGTAATCCTCCCATCCTCTCATATCACACTCAATTTCTAAAACACTCTCACATTATTATTTCATAGGGATCCTAGAGCTTAAAATTCAAAAATTGGTAAGAAACAAATGACTTCCAAATTTGGAACGTTTTTCAATTTATAGTTTAATTTATATATGTTTTATATCAAAAAATCTATTTTTGTAAAATTATTTCAAAAAATATATTTTCACATATTATGAAAAATTCATGAGTTTTTCAAACCTATAACAACATTATACAACATGAACACCATATATTATAATATTTTATCACACGTAATTTTATTACAAAGCATGCTATTTTTTGCATTTTAGTATTGCAAATTGACATATCCTCACATACCTCCAAGATCATCCTTCTAACAAGAAGGTTAATGTAGTATTTTCAACCCAAAATAAATGGTATCTAATGTATTTCCAAGATTTGATTAGTTAGCATACTTTTATTTTTTGTCAAAAAATTGCACATGATTTTTATTTTAGTTGTAGGTCATAAAAGGCATCTCGGTTGGCTTTGTTGTGCTACACAAGGAAATAAGGTATGTTTTCTAACCCATATTTTCCTTTGTATAATAATTTTTTATAGTTTTTAAGGGTTAGGGGGAGAAAACCCTAATCACACTATGGAATAAACTATTCTAAAATTAGGGCAATTAAATGAATTCAAATTTATAATATTTTGATAAATATGTTGAATCTAAGAATATGCCAAGTATATAAAAGTACAATGATAATTAATACTATAAAATTTTCAATATTATTGATAAAAATACTTATATTATTCAATTATGCATAGGTATATCTGAAAATAACATTTGTAAAAGAAGGCAAATAGATGTTTCACCTTGATTCATCATATTTTGGAAATTAGCTCTCTATTAGTTTGGACAGTATCATCATGATCTAGACACTAGAATTGATGTTTCTATACTAATTTTGACATTTATTTCTAGATAAAAGTATGGATTCCTTTATATAATATCCACATGTGCTTGTTAGGTTTCATTATCACCTTACAAGTTATTAAATTTGATCACACACATAATTTTATAGAATTAGTATTTTGCTTAAAACCCTAACTTCTCCAATTTAGGGAATAACACCTTGAAAAAAAGGTTTAGTCAGCTCAAGTGAATTTAAAATGACAAAAAATACCCCTTTGTCAATGAGCATATCCTACATATCAAAATACTCTGAAGAGCGCCTCAAACCGATGTAGTTATCCCCTATATCTGGGTGTGTGTGTGAATAATTAAGTAATATGTTATATATGAGTGCATGTAGTGATCTATAATGTAAATTTATAAATACTACTTATGGTATGACCTTTGAATGATTCATAACTACAATAATATTACTTCTATGACTAATTTGGAAATAGGTAATAATAGGGTAGTATAGCTTAATTATGCAAATGATTTTTAGTAGTGTAGTGTGAGCTTGAGAGATGTTTGATAGATATTGCTTGATTCATAATGAATGATATTTTATTTGTATTTATTCTTAATATTTTGAAATAGTATCATGGGAAGGTTAATTAATATTAATAGGTCAACCCATTAATGTCAAAATATTTTTAATTTCATCATTTGGAAGGTAGGGACACTAGCATTGATGCCAGTGTCCTAATTTTTATGCTAGTGTCATGTAGGGTAAAGAGCTACTAAGGATATATAACTATCTATTCATGATGGAAATTAGGTTTTTTTAGAATGTGGGCTATAATTGATCCATTTCATCATAATTTTTGGGTCATATTAGAGGATAAACAATTAATTACAGTGAAATGGCGAATATAGATCATTTTCAAAATAGGAAGGTCATGAATTGAAGGGTTGAGCCATTATTGGTATTTTTCAAGTGTAAAAGAATAGTATGTCATATAAAATTATATTTAGTATCTACATCCCCCCTCCATTTAATCTAGTAATGCATGAAGATGAAATTCATAGGTTAAAGGAAAAAAATGTGTACCCTATTTTGTAAAATATACCTTTCCTTTATTTGAGCCCCATTTGAACTTTATGTTTGTGTATTACCTAATATAAAGAGCATGTTAAAACATAACTAGTGCATATAATCTAAAAATTAATTATTGAAATGTTTGAAATTAAAGAGAGAAAGGAAGGAATATAACTATATGTCAATGTAACCATGTCACCCCTTTATAGTTTTCTTCGGTGATGATGTTTCCTTGTTAAAGCATTGGAAAGAGAGGTTCACAAATGAACCTTGAAGATGTGAAGATGATCCATAGTATTTTAATTCACCAATCATCATCAGTCAAAGTTAAAAAAGGCTGGCTACAAAGACCGTGGTTGGTGGGATCCACTCTTGTTTCAGAAGGGGATTTGGCCACTATGGTATACTAGTGTAATTTTAATATTTCCAATTAAACTATAGTTTTATACCATATTATTTTGGTGCATCCTCGTATTTAAAAATGTTAGGATGAGGAGAATTTGGAAAGGTCCATGTGGTGGGTCCTCAAGCCACCACATGGCTTTCCACCACTTCATTCTATTTTCTAAGTCATGTGCTAAGTTTGAGATTAATATGCCAATTCAAGACTACATTTCATAATGCTTGGGATCAAGTAAACCCAAGATAGATATTCAACCAACTCATAACTCAAGTGATGCCTCAACAACCAGCTCATTGTGACCAAGTTAGAGATATGGTGAGACCAAGTTTGAGTTATGCAATGAAACCAACTCAGTGAACCAATAATGAGAGGTTTTCATATACCAAGTTTGGCATAACAAAAGGCGAGTTAAATGTGGCATAGACTATAAGTTAAAAATTATTATAAGGCTATTTAAAACCTTTAGTATACTCTTCCCCACCGAATGTCAGATCTTTATTTTTTTTAAGAATACCTATCGTATGTTAAGGGATTAGAACTGTTGGTAAAGGTTGTTGAATTGTTGGCTATGATGCGAGATACATGGTAAGTTTTATTAGAGATGAGGATAGTCTCAAAGAGTAGGGAAAATAATAGAGGCATAATTTGATTGGTGAGAGAGAAAGACCATGCATCTGTTCTATAAGTTTGAGCATGTGAAGGGTTTTGAACAAATCCATTTTGATGCATGGGCATCAGTTCTGA
>JARHVA010000157.1:1250000-1305000 GCA_037957365.1 Torreya grandis
AAAATTAATTTATTTTCTTTTAACACTTCATTTTTATAAATAATTTAGTTTTTTATCATTTTTAAAATCCTTATTCAAATGCAAACAAGCCAAGAAGAACTTGCCAAACAAAACTCTAAACTTAAAAATCAGAAATCATAGACTAAGAGAGTTACTACCTTGTCATCATTGACTCAAGATATTATTAGGATGCTATCACACCTTAATTTGATTCCATTAACAAGTATTTTGGTGTAGTTGATCTATTTGGTATAGACATGAACATCCCTTATGACTTGTTGCTCAAAACCAAGTACTTGTAACTTATCCTAACCAACCAGCCCTTCTACATATTCCTATTTAAATTCTTCAACCAAACCAACCAAACTGATATATCACCCATCACATCATCTTATCGTAGACTATATCATCTAGAATACAAGAATTCAAGTGCATAAAGGTTAGTTTGTCACTTTATACATGAACAAACCCATAGCAGGATATTGGTTCAAACTTGACTCATGTTGCATGATGACTCCACAGTGATTAATAAGTTCCTAAAAATGTTGTAACTCAAGGGGAAATTTTTCTACTTAAGTTTGCATTAGAAGAAACATATAGGTGTTCACATGCATTTTAATTAATAGATAATTTCTAAAATATAATCTCAGTTTGAATATTTGTAACATTACTAGATTTAGATCTAGAAAAAAAATATAAATGCAATATATCTTGGTCAATGCATGTAATCCTTAAATAAATAAATTATACAAGTGATGGGATCATAATGTAAGGTATAATAATTATGTGAATCCATTTCCAAGCATACTAAGTGTGAGGGCATGATAAATAAATAAAAAACACTTGAAGTTATTTTCCCTATCACAAGCAAGAAATTTAGGGTAAATAATTTTCACATGGTGCAATCAATATCCTATAGTAAGTCCCTTTAAATTTAAGCACCAATAATTCAAGTGTTCTATATTTGGCTTGAGATTTTACATTCCAAATGATATTGAGAAAAAAAATCTAAATCCTAGGTGAAGACACCCCAATGTCTATTAATATTATTGAGATCCAAAGGAAAAAATGTTAAAAATTATATATAACGAGTGAGGAGAATACTCTAGAATTGGTGTATTAGAATTATAATGTTAGTTATTTTCTCAACAATATATTTATTATAGACTTTATTTGTGTAACATAACATTTGGTATGAGCTCATAAATCTGAATGAGGGGAGGCAAGAAGAAGGAAATAAGTTTTATTTCTTCTATTGAATGGGCCAATAGCCCAATCTCGAGAAGATACAAGATCACAAATATAACATATGAGCTTTAATTTTATGATTTTTTGGAAATGTAAATCTACTACTTCTTTGTATGGGGGACCACTACAATCTACTATTATTTAAATATACCATTTCTAAAACTATCATAAGAGCATTTGAGAAATGGTTTGACAAACTTGAAGACTTTCCTCATTATTGGTTCACATTGGGAGTGATGATAACTATTTAATGAATGGGAAGTTTTGGTTCCTTTTATTTTTAATAAACATGATGGATAAGATCGTGGGGAGTCCCATAATTCCCAATCAATGGAGTTCTCTTTTTAGGACTCTATTCCTTTAGAAATGATTAACACTCTCCTTTTAATAATGTTGCATATACTTGACTCTAAAAAGGCGGTCCACAAACATTTGACCCATGAAATGAGACTACCCATATATATATATATATATATATATATATATATATATATATATATATATATATATATATATATATATATATAATGAGACTACACACACACATGTGTGTGTGTGTAGTGTCATTTCATGGGTCAAATGCTTGTGGACCGCATTTTTATTCCTTTTATCATTTCTTTATTAATAAACATCCAATCACTTTCTGATTTAAAAACTAGGGTCTTATATTACAATCCCTTTATAAAATTAAACCTACAACTCTAAAAAATAATTAATATCAATAGAAGAGGATACCTCTATCTAAATAGTATGATAACAAATTTAATGTATGCTGATGGTTTCCATCTCGATAATATTAGAAATATAGGTAGATAGAATAGTACTAATAAGGGTCATGTAGTGTCTAGTCCCTGTCTTAGTATTGCAAATTGTTTATGGTTCATTTTTATGTAAATTTACAATCTAAGTTTATTCTAGAAATGAATTTTTGGTATGAAATAATAAGTGTAAAGAAAGAAAACATAATAATCTATGGGAAAGGAGTAGTGGCTAATGTTTGTAACATATAGATATTAAGTGCATAAAAGTAAGAAAAAAGTTAGTAATGTTTTAAATATGATAAAATGCAAATATGAAAATTAAGGGGGGAATAATAAAGTAGATAAAACTCAAATGTAAAAGATGATATAAATAGGCATATGAGCTCTATCAGTGCCACAAAGGACAATAAACAATATTGCCTTGAAGTGGATGCATGGATTCAATTGTGAAGTTGAATTTGTTGAAAATGACTTAAAATGGATTGAAATATATATTTATAATTTTCAATGTTACTTCCACTTGCAAAAATTCAAGTGGAAAAAGTTAAAAAAATATGTTGATAAAAGTTGAAGTTTGGAGGGCATTATAATGAAAAATAAAGATGATAATTGAAACCAAATATTATGTTATCGGATCAATGAATAACTTCTTATAGTCGTTAAATATGAGAAAAATAGGTGCATATATCATTAATTGGGGTGGGATACTATAAGAGGTCTAGATTACCATAAAAACTTAATGAACTACCATATAGATTAAATTCATTGTTAAGCTATATAAGGGGACTTGCATACCAAATGTTAACTTTAAATATGGTTAAGAAAACACTACATCAACAAATTATGTTTTTTAAATGCATGTAATTAATTTTATTTGGAAATATATAATATAAAAAATATAAGTTTAGAATTGTGTAGGAAGCAATAAATATATTTTAGTAATGTGGGAGACTTACAAAGAACAATGCATAATAAGATGATATGAAAATAATTATGTTAATCTTATATCCTATGTGACGTTGTTTATTTTTTATTATCATAAAAAGCATGCCCATGAACAAGTATAAAATAGTAAGATAGAAAAAAATATATTAAGAAGGAATATAGATGATTGTAAAAAGTATAATAAAAATCTTCAAAAGTAGAAACATAAAGCTTATATTTATGTCAAGTTTTGTGTCATTGTCCCATGGCCAATTGTGTGTGAGCTTACACACATGTAGAATAAGTTGATCATGTATTAATGAGATATTATCTTCATTGGAATTTTTAACAAGCCCTTTTTATGTTTGAAGATGTAATTGTATGCTTAAACATAGAGCATACCCCTTACTCACAAAGTAGTTCATGTTTTTTTTCTTGGTTTTATTACATCATGATTCCTCACCAAGCAAATTATCTGATTATCCATGGATATTTATAGTTGAAAATTTTGGATTTGGTTATTTTTACCTAAGCTTTGAGATATATGTTTTTATGGGATAGTAGGATATTGCTTAGGTTACATGTTTGCATTACTGTGAGTTAGTTGTAGTGTGTGTTTACATTACAAACATGTTGATGTGTTATTTCAAGTTATATTTTATGATGTATGTATATCAATTTGATATGATATAACTACCTAATTGTTGTGAGGTTGACATAAGAGAACTAATCCCTTAGAGTGTGACAAAGGAAGAGAATCATCGGAGAGGGTGGCATAGATGGAGATGTTGGAAGACGAATGAGAATCTAGTTAGAACCCTATAGACACCATAGTAGTTAGCACATGTTATAAATGCATAATGAAATGGGTAACATAGTGTGTTTATTTTTTTTTGCATTAAATAACTAATTTTCATGGTTTACTAGTATAGTTTAGATAGATTAATGGAACTCATTTTATGTGATTAGCATGTGTGATCATTAAATGCTACATAGAAATGTGATTTTTTAAGTTAAATTAAATACAGATTATTAATTTATGAAATTATCATTAAAATTTTATGGCAATAGAGGATGCTAATTAAATTAAGAAAATTATAGATTTTTATAATTAATAAATAAAAACTAGAAATTGCCAGTTTAGAGAAAAAATAAAAAAGATGAAGGAAATAAAAAAATAATAATTTAAAAAAAAGAAATAAATTGGTCTAAAAATAAGAAAAACAAAAAAAAAATACATTAAATAAGGAGAAAACAAAGAAAAACTAAAATAAAAAAGGAGAGAATATGAAAAGTGGTCATGAGAAGGAGATGGAAGGGAAGAAGAGGTAGGCATAGACACAAAGGTTACTCAAAGAAGATGTGCTTAGAATAGCTTGAAGAGGTAGCAGTCACAAGAATTAAAGGAACAACCACACAAATTACTAGGTAAGTAATGCAATTCATATCTAGAGTATGTTCATGTCAAAATTCTTGGTTGAAATCAGTCCATATAACATCTTTCTGTGATCTGTATGAACTGAAAATAAAATAAAGGTCTATATATATATATATATATATATATATATATATATATGACATTATTAATTTGAAACTAGAAGGTATACATACATATTTAGTTGTATAAAACATATATACCTAGTTACATAAGTCATCATTTGTATTGACCAGCATATAAAACATTTATACTCAGTCAAAAGACTCCTACTTAATGAATTACCCCACACTCATGATAGTTGGAAATTCATAAGATGCCTAAGCTTTGACAGAAGAGAGCCTTTGAGATAGTTATGTGAAATGTTGAGTCTATTCAACTGGGAAAGTTGTCACCTAGATTTTAGAATTCTATTTGGGAAAGATTTGTTTTAGGAGGATAAAGTTTTGAGTCAGGATATGTTTCTAAGCTACAGAGAAAGTGGTCCATCGAATAGACATGTCCCTATCCATAACTACTCTTGGTATGGCATTCCTCCCAACCATGTAGCGATCAGGTTACACATTCTGTTATGTCTCAGAATCAATATCCATAGTTGAGTAAGATCATGAATCATGATAATAAGAAATGAATTGGAGAGACTATTGTTTCTTAGACATAGGTTCTATAGTTTGGTGAGAAGGCCTAGGCTTGTAGTTATGTTTCTATGGATAAATGGTTTAAACTCAATTCCAAAGATTTTTTAAATATGTCTAAAGTTAAACATATTATTAAATGTTTCATATTAATATATATCCATTCAATGTGAAAGAGTGGTAATTTTATTAATTGTTGTAGTTAACCAACATATATGTATATTTCATGACACTCATTTACCTTGTTATTACTAGTTAATAGTAAGTAATATGTCACTAAGTATTTACCTAGTAATATATCATAGCAATAAACACCTATTTTAGGAATAAGTAAAAAAGAGTTTAGACCCATAATACACCTCTTTATGGAATAATCTAAATAGCGATTTGTATAACAAAAATAACTAGTCGTTGCCTATAGGCAATTAAATTGTACAAAGTAGTAATTTGTTTAGTTGATGCCCATTAGAGTTATTACATGGCAATTATATGGATAATTTCACATCTTTAAGTCACTATAATTATTTATATGCAAATCTCTTAAATCATTTTTTATCTAGTAGATGAGGTGACAACTAGCTTGTTGTAAGTAATATTACCACAAGCGTTGGATTTAGAGTTGGATTCAGTTCATATACTTAATCCATGGTTATGTAATCAACTTTATCATAGCATGAAATTATTATCAACTTTATGCTCCTTTTAAACTAGTATGATTTTATCAATGCTATGAAGTGTTACAGAGCTATGAACTTTTATCAATGCTTACAGTATAAGCATGGGTTATGTAATCCATGGTATCAACTTACCTAGTTATTAAGATGATAATTTACTTATAAAACTAGTGAACTTAATGCATAAGGTTATAAATCTCTCCTGGTATATATAACTTACTTAATGAACTTACCAATGATATGTGGTAAGTAACCTAAGTAAATGGCAGATATAATCAAACAACTCTAGAAAATGTTTATATAATATATTATTGATATTAAGCAACTTTTTGATTAAGTGTAGTTAACCATACCTATTTAGGAGTGAAATTGATTATGTGTTACTCAATTTTGGATTCCTAAATCTTCACCATTCGATTATTCATAGGTTATAAGTTATCAACATAGATTAATATAATGTTGGAGTGCCATTATCTCTAGGATATGATTTTCGTATGTAAATATTAAGGCAAATTGGTATACTATCTATTGTCATTCGATTACCAATATCTATAATGACTTCAACAAATTAGGATGACCCTTGTGTATTTTCCAATATAGTTCACTTAGATATACTTAAACTTGACAATATGGTGGTGGATTGATGTGATGAACTTGAATATATGGAATAAAATGTGTAAATAAAATAAAACACCAAATTGTGCTTGAAAAGTGTAGTTGACTAAACCATTAAATCTCATGATTATACATTGATAGAATGAATTATGACATCTACAATTTGTATACATTAACCAAGTACTTATATACATTTCATGTCATGGATGCACAAGTAATAGTATATGTATAAAATAAATATGTCAAGATAAGGATTTAGGTACTCATATATACAACATATAGAGGTGTACTTATGTTTATAGTATTAGAGAAACCATAGAATTTTGTGGTCAGGTCTTTATAAATACATGAACATAGTCTATTAAAATTGTGATAGGTTGTTTAAATGAGGGATTATGTTCACACAAGACATAACTTGGTTACTGGGTTCTCTAAAAAAATGTTATGGTTGTTAGTATATGTATGCATATAATAATGAAAACTGGTGAGTGGTACATATTGTGAATAAATTAAATGTACAAGTGATCGGGCATATATAGCATATACTAGTACATCATGATGTGTGTGTATAATTTATAGTTTTTTTTTTTGGTTAAGACCAAGTTATAGGTTTTTTAGGAATGGGAAACTATTTACTCTATGTATACATTCTCCTAAAATATAACAAACTATTTAAACTAAGGTCTATGATTTCATGAGAATTATGAGTGGCTGATTTAATTGAACAGTGTAAGGATGGACCATGATAATGGTATAAAATTTACTATATTGCATCTACTTATGAATTTAGGATTATTTAGTTTAAACATAGGGTATACCTGGGTGGTATAATTTTGTAGTTGGTTTATTATTATTTATGAATGTGGATTGTTTAACTCTTGAAATTATAAGACTAGTGGTTTGTAATTGAGTAGTGTGATCATCTATAATGAACTATGATATTATGGGATGTCATAGAGAATATATTAGTTATAAACTATAGTCTAAAATTATGTTATACTCAGGTGGTATAAAATATAATTGATATGCTTAAATACTTCATACATTGAAGAAATAAATGTATACATGACGGTTATTTATTTGAAGAGTAGATACAAGTACATAGAGGTGTGTACTTCTCATTATAGTTCAATAGGTGGTTTAAATTGTATTATAGATTCCTATAATATATAATCTTATTTATGGATGCATACAACCCTTGAGATTATAGCGAATGTTAGAATGGAAAGTTTTATGTTTGTTTAAACTAAGACTTCCTTTGTTATGTTTATTTTCTTGAATAGAAGCTTATGTTTCCATGTATTTATGACTGGTTGTGGTACTTAGTAGTTATGCTTAAAACACTAGACTATGATAATATGGGTTATCATAGGGTGTAGTATGTTTGAAAACTAATTTTGGTAATTAGAATATACAGTTAGATATATAGCATACCCATGTGGTATAGACTATAGTCATTATTTATAGTATGGGATAAATAATAATGTGAGATTCATTCATACATTTTATGGAATAAATGTATGTTTTTTTATTACTCCTATGTTTAGCATGTTATAGGATTGCTATTAGGATGTAATCTATGTGAATCTTTTGGTTATATTATGTTAACCAATGTCACATTGATGATATTGAGTAAGGAGTGAAATAGACTTCACTAGCTTACTAGCATCACAGTGCCAGTTGAAGGCAATCTAATCAAGTGGTGTGTGTAAATTTTGATTAATCTATATATCACTATTATTTATTATTCTTAAAAACTTTAGCCTTATTAATGTTTGGTGAGACATTATCATTTCATGAGTATTATTTACATGTTTTTGTAATACCTTGAAATAGGATGGATTTTCTATGATACACCACATGTTTAGTTTTAGAAATCATACATCACACGGGTACTAGCTTGTCTCTTTGGATTTACACGCCATCACTATCTACTCATCGTGAAGAGAGAGCCATTCCCTGATGGGATTAGTGTGGGGGATCTTTTGTCCATGGTTGATGTGAAAATGTGATCGGATGATGCTCTCCCTCCCCATAGTAGTACTTCTTGGAGATGACACTTGAGATTGACATAGATACTAGAGAGTCCAGATAACTCATTCTCTAAGGAGACATGTATTTTATTTATGTATATTGTATTATTTATTATTATTATTTTATAGGTAAGAAGTTTTATGGTTTTTAAATTAGATCAAAAAGGCAAAACATACATATAGAGTACTATTCGTGGTTTTGGTTCATCGGAATGGAGACCAAACCAACAACCAACAAAATTATTTCCAAATTAAATTGATGATGTGTTTGAGACCAAGAGTAGAAAAAATATTACAACCATTAAATGAATTCCTTGAGAAGGGAAACCAATCTTGAATATGACAAACAAAACCAAAAACTATGTAGCCTTGATCCTTGGGATCGATATACCTACTATCATCCTATGAATTAAACTAAGTAAAACTAAAAATAAACATATTCATAACATAAAATTGTGAGATAGAGGGATAGACAGAGACTTATACCATATGGTAAGTGGGCCACATACCATATCCCTTCATACTTGCTTCAGTCCTTGGCTTGATGTTGAGGGTGGTGAAATAGAACATGCCAACTTTCCCATATAAATGCATGGTATGAGCATGATGAGTGTGGTAAGTGAGTTGCTTGCAAACCTTACATCTGACCTCCACCCTGATAGCCACTATGTGTTGATGGGTGAGGGGGTAGCATCCATGTGTGCCAAATAAAGATAGTGATTTTGTAATTATTGATTTGGAAGTTGTTCTAGATGTTCATAGAAATCCTCTAGGTTCTGATTAATTCCCTCATTATCTAGATGGTCGGCTACTTTGTTAACTTCTCATCGAATGTGCAAAGTAATGAGACCAGGGATGTGCTTGATTTTATTTTTCAAAAGAACCAAATTGGCTGAGAGACACCAATTTATGGATACCTTGTGAGCCACAATGTCATTTTGTATTTTTTGTAGCATTTGAATGATAATCCATGAGTTCCACTCTACTACCATTTTAGATATGTTGTGGGAGATGACCCACCAAATACCTCAAATAAGTTCTGATAGTTATGCCACATTAATGGTGTCAATACCTAGTGATCTTGTATAGACCAATAAAATTTCACCCTCTTCATTCCTGAAGACCCCACCACAGCTTGCAGGGCTTCAGTTACCATGAGAAGCCCCATCAAAATTTAACTTAAAGAAGTTGGGGGGAGGCCTTTGATAGCTAAAAGGGCTTGAAGAGGTAGGATTTGTGGTTTTATAAGCTATCAATCCTAGAGTGAATGTGATCTTCCATACTATCTAGATCTACTACTCTTAAGGAGTGCATTTGAAGTCTTATGAGGATCATGGTATTAGTTTAAGGGTTTCCATGATATTTGCATTAATGAGATGCCAAATCTCATTGGGACATCTATGTTCCTATTTGAAGATACCTATGTTCCTCTCCTTCTAAATATCCCATATAATGAATCTCAAGAAGATTTTTTAGAGGTGATTGAGGATGGGATTGACAAAGACATTGTCTCACTAGTTTTTCAACATGGAGATGTTATAGCCTCTATTGTGATCAAGCTGTTAGAATTACTGTGAGCCAAGGTCCCAAAAGGTGGAGTTATAAAGACAAGTATTTAAAATATGATTCATTGATTCTTATGCATTTTGGCATAATGGACATTTGGAAGAGCTAATGAATCCTCTTTTTATAAGGTTATCCCATGTGAGAAGTTTTCTATGGAATAACAACCATAAGAGGGTAGTGATATTTAGCTAGTGTTTTAAATCCTAGAGTTTGCTCTAGATTTAGACTTGTGGTAGAGTATGGTGTTTGTATTTAAGATGGCATGCTTCCTTCAAGGTAAAATTACCCACTGGGGTGTGGCCCCATTTGAGCATATTAGGTCCTTGTTTAATTTTGATGCATCTAGAGGATAACTCCTCTTACTAGGCTTGAAGGTTTGTGTCATCATTGATATGTAGATCCTCTATAGTAAGTCTGTAGCTTCTTCAAGTATCTGTAGGGTTATTTTGTTTCTAGAGATCTAATACAGTGGCTGATTGCAATTGGTTGAGATGAGTTCTGAGGATAGCCATTTTGGGATCATCATTTAAAACTTATTGTTGTTTCCATGATTCATCTTAAAATATAAATGTAGTACCATCTTGTATTTCCCAAAAATAATGATTTTGATTGAGTCCTCTATTATTTTAATCAACAATCCATATTTGATAGCTAGGGATTTGATCATTGAGTCAAACTAACCTTTGATCTTCAATGTTAGGAGTGTATTTATATCTCCAAAACTTGGCCCAAAGATCTTTTGTGTGTTTTAACTAGCACCACTAGGTTTTATCTCCTAGAGAGTAAGAGAGCAACTCAAGATATCTGAGTTCTAAATCCCTTGCTTTTTTTGGTAGACATAATTTATCCCAAGCCACAAGATCCCATTTATAATCTACCCCTACTCCTAACCATATGAGATTATGTTGGGTGGTGCAAATTGATGAGAGCACACATTTGGGGGTAGCCAAGGTAGAAAGAAGATGAAGAG
Organism: Torreya grandis; assembly: GCA_037957365.1. NCBI lineage: Eukaryota > Viridiplantae > Streptophyta > Pinopsida > Cupressales > Taxaceae > Torreya > Torreya grandis. The sequence continues at coordinate 1,260,862 of JARHVA010000157.1, forward strand.
GCATGGCTTGAAGGACTAATTTGAATAGAACAATTCTACCTACTAGATTGAGGGAATGGAAAGTCTAAGATTTAAGTTTCTTTTCAAATTTAGAGAAAAATATCTTCCTAGCAGGTCCTCCACAAGGTGCTACAATCAAGGGGGGCACCCAGATATTTGGTGGGAAGAAAACTTTTCCTAAAGCTGAGGATGCACATGAGATTGGCTTGAATACAAGTAGTGTTGAATAAGAAGAGCTCTGATTTTGCATGATTGATTGGGGTACTTAAGGCTACTTTAAAATTAGTAAGGATCTACAAAAGAGATTTTAGCTTCTTTGATCATGGTAGCCCCCATGAACATAGTATCATCCATAAATTGGTTGTGAGTTAGAGGGGGTTTTTATAGATGGAAGGAGAGTCCTTTGAGCTTAGATTGTTATAGTTCTTTAATACTTTTACCAAGACCTTATGCCATAAGGACAAAAAGAAAGGGTGAAAGAGGATCACCCTATATGATGCCTCAGGTCAGAGTGAAAGTGGAAGATGGAACTCTGTTGACAAGGATGGAAAAGAAAAATGAGGAAGTGAGAGCAAAGATCCAATTCACCTAGGTAGGGTGAAACAAAAAGGCTAGTAAAATTTAGTTGATGTATTGCCAACTTATTTTATCAAATGCTTTAGAAATATCCAGCTTAATTATCATGCTAGGATTTTTGGTGATTTTTAAAGAATGGATAACTTCATGGGATAAAAGGATATTATTAATAATTTGACAGCATTCAATGTATCCAGTTTGCTGTAGGGAGATCAAGAGAAGAAGAAGGGGTTTGAGCTAGTTAGAAATTAGCTTGGTGATGATTTTATAGATAACATTGTATAGGGAATGTGCCTAATTTTTTTTGGATTAGTGGGTTTCTATTCTTTGGGTATAAGAGTGAATAAGGTGGCATTAAGGGTAGGGAGCACTCTAGATATACATTGATAAACTTCCACAACCTGCCAAACATCCTCATGAATGATAGACCAACAGTGATGGAAAAAGTCTATCATGAAGCCATCTAACCTAGGGGCCTTTCCATCTAGGATTTACATCATGAGAAGGTCAAGTTATTCTAAGGTAACAGGGTGAAGAAGACTATCATTATGCTTGGGGGTTAAAAGTGAGGGGTTATGGTAAGTGATTTTCTTAATGGCTTTAGAATGATCAACAATTGGCTTAGCTAAAAGGTTTTGATAAAAAGAGATTAGTTCATCTTGGATTTATTGGTGAGATGAAAGTTTGTTACCTTGATTATCTTGGAGGTGTGAGATATGATTGATTTGGTACTATTTTAGCATTGAATTATGGAATAACTTTGAGTTGCGTTATCCTTCCTTTAGCCAAAGCACGCTTGATTTCTGCCTCCAAATAATTTAGTCTTGAGCAAGGTGATCCTCCATATGTGCATTGATGTTTTATTCTTGCTAAGTGAGGTCCTCTATTCATCCCTTTAGGATAATTTATTGTTGTATAGATTTAATTTGTGCATCTAGCACTCATTTGTTGTAACAGATGTTCCTAAAGGTTTCTTTACTCCAGTCTCTAAGCTTTTGCTTGAGTTGTTACTAGAATTAAAACATGCATGTTCCATGATAAATTTGAGCATCCTACCACCATTGATTTATATTTTCCTTAAAATCTGGATGTTATAGCTAGAACTTCTCAAATCTAAAGGGCTTCTTTTAGGTAATCTCTAGGATGTCTACTGTGAGCATTATTGGCCAATGATTTGACCCAGTCATTGGTAGGATTTGTGCTTTGACTTAGTATCCTTTTTGGAAAAGAGATTCATAAATGAGTTATTGATCCAATCTCCTAGATATCTATCTTTTTCTAACTTTTTTGTTGTTCCATGTGAAGACACCATTGGGAGTTTAAATATCTATAAGCTTTGAGGAGGAAATGAAGTTTCTAAAAGCATTGCTATTTGAATCCAACCTTAATAGGCCTCCCTTTTTTCTTCCAAGGTTGTGATCATATTAAAGTCCTCACCCAAAATATGGGTTTGAACAGCAAATTCACTATGCAAATTTTGTAGATAGAGAATGAGATACAATTTAGCTTGCATGGATTGAGGGTTGTAAATGTTAGTGATGTAGCCTTCTTTTTTTGAGCTTAAAAATTGAAAATTGGTTGCAATATTGTTTTTATAGCTATGAAGTTATCTAATTACATGGTTAGAGGGTTCGAGGAGATGCTAGTTCCTCTTGAGATTCCTTAAGAGTCTATGGTTACTGTTTGGTTTCTTCACCAATATTTGGAAAGGATGTTGTCGGTGGTATCTCCTTACACTTAGGTTTTTGAATGAGAAGTATGTCAGGATTTTCCATTTGGATTCTATTTTTTAAGAGTCTATTCTTGTTTTTAACATTGAGACCTCTTATATTCCAAGAGATATACTTCATTGATAATGATGGTGAGGGGTGGAGGGGTATATCTCATCGATCTAAGTCATTTATCCAGAAGCAACAAGAAAAGATCCAATATCTTCAATTAGCTATTTTTGGATTTCCATCCTCGTTTATGTCAATCCTCTTTAGGGTGATTTTTTCTCCTCATTTATGGATCTAACTTGACTCTAAGATTCTTCACTTCCCATAATTCATATTTTATTTTAAGTACCTGTGTAATCCTTTGCATGTGTTCCTCTGGGATTGCTTGCAAGTTTTGATTGTTGCATGCATCTGCTACTACCTCCAAATTGATTCCTTCTAGCTCCATGCCATCCATTTCACTTTCTAATTCAAAATCCTCCTTTGTAGGCATGTGTTCATCACCCGATGGTTTAAAATCCTAAGAAGAGGTTTCATTGGTGGTACCAAAAGGGTTGATCAAAATGTGTTGAGAATGCTCAAGATTTTATGATTGAGATTGTTTTTTTGTATTATTGGGAGTTTTTAGCTAATCTCCATTTAGATTTTGATTATTCTATAGGATATCGAAAGGATTTTTTGAGGCTATTATCTTGGATGTGTCTGGGTGGTTGTTATTCTGATTAGGCTTGTGTGTTGTTCTTCTTTGATTAGTAACTTTAGTGAAACCTTTAAGAATTCTTTCTTCCTCTATTTTTGAAGACTTCGGAGGAATGTTTAGAAGACATTCTCAAAAAACAAGACCATATTCATGACATCTTCTATAGTGGAATGGAATGTGTTCTTAATCCAACATTTGCATCTATTTCATGTCATGATACATGAGGCATATAGCTTTGAGAAAGGGATGGCAGATGTTTATGTAGGCATAGATGTAGGCATAAGCTATGTATCTTCCTATTTTTGTAGCCTCAGATGATTTCACATAAGTTCCCAAGGCATTACCAATACCTATAAAGACTTCCTCATCCCAATATTCCTATGACAAGGAGTACAATCAAATCCATATAGGGGTGGGTGAGAAATCTTCATTGTCTAGATTGAATTTTGTGGTCCAATATCTTAAATGCATTCCAAATGAATTAAAGAAGTAGGGTCCATTGTCAAAGACCCTTTCATGGTCTTCTTGGTTGTAGAAAATGATAGTAAAAAAGCCCTTCAACCCTATTTTAAGATCAATGTGGCCTTTGGGCTTCCACCATTGATTGATCCATTTTATAAGATCCCATTCCTTTGGCCATAACCCCAAGAATTTACCTATGACTACATGCTCTCTCATGTATGAGACTATTTGTGTAATTTTTAAAGAATTTACTTCAAGTCTAGGCATGATCAAGGTTTTTTTAATGCACTTACTAGGTGTCTAAGGTTGTCTATTCAGAGGGGCTGTTGGTTGATCCAATTCATCCATGGGATCTTTGCCTTTGTAGGATCCATCCCCATCATTGGGGTTTGCATACAAAGGAATTAATGCTGAATGAGCATGTAGATCGATATTATTCTGACTTGGATTATTGTTTACAACCTTGTCTCTATAAGAGGTGAGGTCAGTCTACCCCCTCCCTGTCCCCCACGCTGCCCCCTGCCCCCCGACATCCATGAAGAAGTAAAAAGCAGAGAAAAAAGCTAGAAAACCTAGGGTGCAGAGCTATCTCTATGCTTTTGAAACCTTTGACAATACATACATTGTATTTATTATTATAAGCATTATTATGAAGAGTTGTAATTACCTTATTACTATAGATTGATAGAAGTGGTTGTATATTGTACTAGTAGTCACTGGCTATTTGTAATTACTTTCTATGTTTGTATAATGATGTGTTTCTTATGATAATATTGATCAATGATGTTTGGTACAATAGGTTTCATTTATAGATATCACACTTAAAGTATCTTATATGATTTATAGATAGATTTTTGTGGTGTTTTATGTTTTAAAATAATCACATATTTCTAGTTAGACCCTAGTGGGGTTGTTACATGTGGTATTAGAGCCATGGCTAGAACTCTAGGACCTAATGAGTCTATTAGCATTTTTGTATGATTTTGTTTATCAAAAAGGATAATTGTGAAATGTTTGTGTGGTACATTGAGTGTGTACCCTTGTGAGCACTTATACCCTCTTATAATTGTTAAAGGGTTGGTTTATTGAGTGTCTCAATGGTGATGGTTATATATGAGGTTTGGGTAGTTGAGTACATAAAATAGTTCATGAGTTGTGAGCAAGAGTTTCCTACCATATTTTTTTTTATCATTTAGATCAAACATCTCAAGGATGATTACATTCTTAATTATTAATAAAGTGACCTTTTCCTTTTATGTTTTGTGGTGTGACTAATTTGAAAAACATGGGATTATTCTCACTTAAGTATACGTGCATTAATTTTCTATCTTATTTGCACTAATATTATAAGACATTTCTTTTTTTTTTAAGTTTGGTACTACCTAGTATGGTGGAAATTTCATTGTAGTAGAGTGTATATATCTTGGTTGAGAATTCCTTTGTGTTAGGAGTTTATTTATGGATTGGCACCATTATGTTTATGTGGATTAAAAAGAAGTTTCATCTCTCGTAGTGGGTATAAATATGATTTTTCACTCATTCACTTTCATTTGAAATCATTATAATCCACTAAGAGGATGCATATTTTTATGATGTTGACTTAGTGTTTCCATTAAATGAAAACTTGTTTATGAAATGTTGTTTTGACCTTAACCCCTTGAGTTTATGAGATAAAATCTTTTACTTCTTGTTGAGAGAGAAGTTGTAGGATTGGATGAGTTGATACATCTTTATGGTTAGTATTTTTCCTTTTGGTTGTGGAAGTAGGTTATGATACTACTCATACAAGATTGGTAAGTGAGTAGTGGTTTAGCAACTTGGGTTGTGATGTTTTCTTTATACCATGTGAGGGTATTTAAGATTTTTTTTGTTGAGATATTAGTTCTCTAGTTTTCACTTGTGACTTTTTATAGTCATACTTTCTAGTGCTACTTTATCTAATCTTGTGAACTTTGATCACGAGGAGTAGTAAAGCTTGAATTTATATTGGTTCTAGATTAAGGTTTATAAGTTGATATTATATTCTCTTATGCTTACAACATGTTGTTTTGAAAATATATTTATGTACCTTTTCTAGGAGTGAGTAGGGTATAGGATGTGTAGAACATCTTGTTGGTCTAAAAGGGTTGAGATAAATTTTTAACTTGTTAGATACTAGTTGAGCAAGCAGGGAAATATTATCTCGCTTGTTACTTTTATATGGTTATAAAGATAGTGTGATCCTTAGATTTTGTATGATTTTTCTTGTATGTATGTTGGTACATCTATAATTATTTAGCATATATAGTGCTTTCTATGATTTTTTAGCATAGAATTATGATTCATTGAACCTTGGGCACATTTTGGAGATCATTAGGTCATGAAAATATAAGGGAATAGTGGTGAATTAGGAACATGAGATTGGATTGGATCCTATTTATTCTTACATTGAATCGATAGCTGCTAAATTTGGATCTGACACGAGGATATTGTTGAATATAAGATTTGATAGATAGACTTGTCAAATTTACTAAGTTTGTATTTGATAAATGGACTTGTCAAAATCCAAGATTTGATAGGCAGACTTGTCAAATTCAATCGTATGGCCATATGCATGTATACTATGGAATGGGTATCACTTAATTTTGAGACATGGTATATGTGAACTAGGAATTTGACTAAGAAGAGGAGATTAGTATGGTGTTAGTGAATGAAATCAAATCAAAAACACACTCAACTAACATCTTCATGCCTAGTTACTAGGGTGAGCTTAGTAACAAAACAAATGAAAAACACAAATAAAAAGTAAGGAAAAACAAAAAGAATTCCTTCGCCTTCATTAGATTCTCAAAATGCCTTTGTAGTAGTGGCTTGGTCAGTTTTGTGCTCATGAAGTCCTTGGCAATGGAAGCTTGGCTACCTCTATCTCTCCTTGGCACCTTTGGCTTGTGGCTTGGCTTGGATTGGAATCACTTTGGCATGGTAACACTAGTTGCATGAAGTTTTTTAATAAATTATACATTATAAATTTTCATAATCATGTGTTAGAAATGATGTCATAAGGCCTCTTATTTATAGATTTTTGAGATTGATCAAAATCAACTTGAATCATCCATCTTAGGATTGAGATATGTGGCTAAGGATTAATCCAATTTTGAAATTAAAATTGATAAATAGGCTCATCAATATTTGAGATAAAGGATAAATTAAGAGGCATGGAGGGATTTAATGAGGCATGAGAGGCATGAATCCTGATATTTGTGGCATTTATGGCCTATGGATGTCTTCCCAAGAAATTAGATCACCTGATGATGCAGATATTCAATATTCATTTCCAAAACAATTTATTTAACAAATTTTCATGGAATTATTAATTAGGCCTTGATTTGGGTTAATTATCTCTTAAGCATGTTTAAGCACTTTGTGCACAAATTACTCAAACTGATCAGAATGTTTTATTATTAGTCTAAAATTTGACTAGATTTGAATTAGAATGTGATGTTAGATATGTTGTATCTATTATCTCATTTAGGATGTTACAACACCAAATAACAAAGGCACATGTCTCATGCAAGATATTTGATAGGAAAGAGCAATCCAAAGCACCTAGGTGCAAAATTATCATTTTTACTCAAAATGAATTGATCAAAGTTAGCTAGCCCATAAATTGCACTACACCATTTAATGATACTCTAGCCAAAATCAATACTTGAATATGTCAATTACAACTCATTTAATGCATTTTAGTGTTTTTAATCCAAATTATGTACTTTGATGGAAATTGGTCAAAACCCTTATTGGAAGTCATTGGTGGCTAGATTTAGATGTCTATAGTTTTCTCCTATTTGGAAAGATGTTACAAACCATAGCTAAATCAATATATTCTCAAAGAATGAGAAATGGCATGTATGCCAAAAAGAATATGATTATTAAATAACAAAGATCCAAATAGTTTTTGGAAGCCTATGATGATGCCCCCTTAAGGGAGTGTCCATCACATTTGTTGATGGACGATCCCTCGAAAAGAAACAAGAAGAAAAGTGGAATTAATCTGTCTTTGAGATTAATCCAAATGAGAAAATTCATGCTTGTATTGATGTAAAAAAGATACTGATTTGCCCAAAACTAGTTATAATCAAGATTAAAAGTCAAAATAATGATTTTCCCATAGGTGGTTATAATCATAAAGAGGACTTAGATTGGTTAAAGATGATTATGCCCCAGTTAGGGTTGATTAGCAAGCATAACTCAAGGATATAACTTGAAATATAGATTAAATATGAGTGGGTGTAAAGTGATGAAAGAGATGAATATAGGAATAAGATTGATCATTAGAAATTATTTAGTTGTATTTGCCAATGAGGAGATGCTCATCCTTATTAGTAATGATATAACTAGAATGGACAATGGATTAATTTGATCAAGGGTGGGATGGAAAGATTTACCAAGGTGCCAAAGAGAAACTTCTATGGCTCCATTGATTATAGACCTTCCTGAAGCTAATTTTTATTGTAGCATGTGATGGTAGGCTTCATTCTAGAACACCATGAAGACTATCCCAAAATATGCATAAGGACTAACTCTTGATCCAATAGAAACTCAAAAATAATACACCAATGATTAAAACCATGGTGATAATATTGATGTATGAATATGGATAAACTCAAGAATAATATGCTCAAGGAATTACCCATGAATGCATATAGACTCAGTCGAGGCAATAGTGCTAAAAGAAAACAAATAGGTAAGCAAATAAACAAACAAAAAACTTGAAAACAAAAGTAAAAGAAAGCATCCTAACAATGACCATGCCCTAGTAAGGTGGATTGAGGATAATTGACTAGGCTAAGACAAGACAATTTTTTTTGGATTTTTAAAATGTTATGAATGTTTTTGGAATTTTGAGGATCTTAACTTGATTGATAATGACAAGATACATGCTCAAAAAATAATGAGAGCATTTGGATTAGGTTACTCAAAAAATGGTGAGAGCATATGTAAAGGGGGACTGAGGTGACCTCAACATGAATTCATCATGACCCACATGGTCTAAAAAAGACCTCAAGTCATAGTAATTCCATCCACACAAAAGGAAGGGAAAAACCAACTAGGTCCCAACAAGTTCTCAAATTTGACAAATGGCTAGTCAAATGAGAACAATAATGGCCAAGTGATGTGACAATACACAATAAACAAGTGTTGCCCCTAGTTTTCCCATAGGTAGTTATAAATAGGATACAATGTCATAGGTCAATGATATTAATTTTTCCATAGGCAGTTATAATTAGTAGCAAGACTAGTGAGACATTGATTTGCCCATAGGTGGTTATAATCAGGTTCACATAAACAAACTTGATATGATGAAAGATGAAAGATATCTTACTAGATCAACTGTCACACTAATTTCATAGACTATCATTTAAACACAGAATTGATTGATTATTATAACTTGATTGGAATATTCCACAAAAAGTGTGGGAAGAACCAAAGGAACCAAGATCAAAATAGGATTAGGTAGGATGACTAAAAATAGGATTTGGTATAGAAAGGAATGGAATGATAGGATGATATGGTTTTGCTTAGGATAATGATGGTTTGATAAATTAGATAAAATGGTAAGAGGGTTGGCCCCAAGTGATGGGGTAAATGGCAAGATCTATGATAATGGAAAATAGGCATATGTAATAATGGCAATGGCATGGCAATGAAATGATATGGTACATGTTTTTGGCCTAGGTGTGGTTTTTGACTTTGTTGTTCCTACTAATGGGGAGATGCACATCCTAATCAATAAATGATACAAACATAATAATTGATCATGTTAATTGCTATCCCACACCTTATCTTAATAGTTTCTTCATCAAGAACTCCTTGTAGATTTAGTTTTCAAGAATGTTTTTGTGATCTTCATTGGTTTTTTATTTTAATTCTTTCAAACATCGAGACAAGGTATCATTTTAGCCTCTAAAAAGGAAAGTGCAACCATAGATGATAAATAAGGATAAACAATGGATGGTAGGTTTTATTGTGAAATGGAATGGCAAATGATAATGGAATGTATAATGGTGGGAAAACAAATGAAGATCAAGACTTTTAGTCACACGTAATGTTGTTGATGTTGGATTCAATATAGCTTTGGTTATGTCAAGGTTGAATACTTGTTCTCTTGATAGGACCACCATATTTTTCTATTGTTTGATCTTGAGATTAGCTACCATTTGATTAGGTTGTAGATTGGAAGCTATTTTGATTTGATATTTGATTTTGTCTTCATTAAGTAGTGAAGAAAGTGTGTGCTTAGCTATTGGTGCCTCAAAGAGGTTTTCACCAATGAAGTTGTCTTGATTGTCTTGTAGCATCTTTGAGAAGGTTTCACTAAAATATGTTGAGTTTTGACTTTGATTATCTCCTAGTGCTTCCAAAAAAGTTTTACTAAGAGAGTGTTCTTTTGCTACATGAATGTGGTCTTGGCCTCCTTGCCCTTCTTCAACTACTATGTCACCATGGATGTAATTCAATAAAGTATGATTCTGTTGATATTAATTAACACTTGTGGGAGATGGAATGTTAATGATATAGTTATTTTTGTTAATGGTTATGCCCTGTGGAATAGTAATGGAATGGGGATAGGCTGCACAATCCTTGTAGAAGATATTAGGATAACTTGTGTTGAAGCTGAAGTACTCATTCTCAAAAAAATTAGAAGGATCACAAATGTATTCAAATTGATTGACAATGCATGTGTAACCAATATTGTAACAACCATGAACATATTATTCTTTTGAATCTAATTCTAATTCAAGGGACTCTAAATCTGATGTTGAGACTGATGTTGATTCAGATTCTGATGGTAAATCCAATGTCGATTCAAGAATAGAACTTGACTTTAATTTTGATTTTTCATCTAATGGGTACAATATTACAATGATATCTTGTTGAATTCTTGGTTTTAGATAAGTAATGACCTGTGATGACATAATGGGCTCCAAAAATACTAGTTTATCAAAGTGGAACTCCTCTAGGATGGAAAAAAGGTCAAGAGACAATTCCTTAGAGAATAGCTTGTCAATAAGAGGCTCTTGAAAAATAGGTACATGGTCAAGGTAATGATTTACCCAAAGGTGGTTATAATCATTAAGAAGTGACTCAACAAAGATTGGCTTGTCAAAGTGAGACTCCTCGACAATTAGGATAGGATCAATAGGTGATTCATCATAGGTTGACTTATCACAAATGGTTGATTCAATAAAAGCATCTTAGATTGGTTGGTTCTCTTGGCCTTAGTTTCCAATGAGTTAGAAAATACCAATTTTGAACATAGCTTGGTCTTTGAAGGATTGGATTGGTTGAGGTTGGATGGGATTGGTTCTAGAGGAGGAATGGCTTGTGGTTAGATAATGGTAGAGCATTGGGGAGTATGATTACTCACACAATCTAAAGGATGAAGTCCTAAAATAGTAATGATAGGGTATTGTGGGGATTGATTACCTACACAATCCAAAGGAATAGGTCCTGGAATGATGAAGGGGCATTGTAGATATTGATTTCTCACATAAGCCAAAGGACTAGGTATACTAATGGTAATGGTATTCTTTGGATATTGTAGAGCTTGATAGCTCATATAATCCAAAGGAGGGTTAGGGGCAGTCAATGATTGGATAAAAAAAGGACATCATGGAGCTAGATTACTTACATAAGCCAAAGCATCCAAGTCTTCCTCATAAACCATATCATCCCAGTCATGAGTTGGATTATAAGCTAGTTATTGACTATGTTCCATGTACTGATAATTACAAATAGGGTATGGATCCATATCCCAAACAACTTTATCTATAGTTGGGTCTTCACAAGCCTCTTCATACCAATCTAGGTCTCAAGTTGGATCATGAGATAGTTTGTTACTTTGTTCCCTAGAATGATTATTATGAGGTGGATAGAAATCTATCTCAAAAACCATATTATCATTATTAGGGTCTTGACTAAATCCATAAGTCATTTTATGTAGCCATTCTATCATAATTTGGATTGTACGTGACTCCACCATAAGTATAACTAGACATATCTGCATAAATGATGAAAGATATAAAATAAAAAGGCTTAGATTTCTAATAACTCCAAAAAACTATCCAAAAGATAAATGGTTCAAACTTGGTCTAACCTGGTCGAAGGGGTGGAGTTGTATCTCCAATATGGTTTTAAAGTAGAGTTGTATCTCCAAAATGATTTATGCTAAGACTTGGCATAAAATAGTCTAACATCAAATGTCTAATGTCAAATGTCCTACACATAAAAGGTCAAGTGTCTGAATAAAAACTGACATGTCAAAGGTCTAGGTCAAAGTGTTCCAAACAAAGTTTAAACTAGGAAAGGGAAAACTTAAGTTACTAGGTCTTTTTTCCAAATGCAGAGTCAAAAGCTAGTCTCAAACAAACAGGCATATGATAAGACTTTTGGCCAAACAAATTCAAAAGCTAGAATTAAAACAAAGATATCATTTGATTTGATTTAATCTAATAAGTTTGGAATTAATTTTGACATAAACTTGACACACAGAATCAAACCTAAACATGATTAGTTAGCATAAGGCATAAGACAAAAGGCTCTTTGAGAAATGTTGTGTTCTCCCAAATAAAGGCACAAATAATGATGAATATAGGCTTTAAAAAAAATCATCAATAGTTTTCAAATTTTGGTAATCAATTAACCGAAGTTATGCAACCTAAAAGAGAAAGATTTGTGTATCAACTCCACAAATTGAGACCTAAATAGAAATCAATCAATGTTTGGATCTAAACTTAACAAGGCCAATTGAAAAGTCAACATTGAAAAATAGGATTTGACCAAAGAAATTAGCCACGATTAGACAGTATGACGGCACAAGATAACGATCCAAATGGTATGCATGACATGGTTTGAAACAAATAGTTTTTGGCACAAGGTAAACAAGTCTTTAAACGAATTGAGCAGCCTAATGGCATAAGCATGCTCAAATTATTTGATCTATGTTATGCTTCAAAAGACTCAAAGGAAAAATGGTTTTAATATGTTTTAGGTAGCATAACACTACTCTCCTCAGCTTAAATTGACCCACATACAAATAATTTTTAGAAAAACTTTCAAGGCAAAAGTGTGGCATAAAATGACTAACATAACACCTCTTTATATAAAAGAGTGATGTATAAACAAACTAATTTTGACATGGCTTATGAATAAATAAACAAGTTTTAGTCTCAAAACATACCAAGCAAAAATGACCAAAATACACTAAGTATAATCATCCAAATCCTAGCAATGGTATGGCAATGTGGGGTTGACTAAACTAGAAATCTTTTGAATATTTCTAAGGGAATCAATTACACAATGACTTTCATGTCAGATGATACAAAAACCAAACACAGAAATTGGGTGACCATGGCATTAGCTAGTTGTAAAAAAGTCTAGTCCTTTTTACAACCACTACATCCTGATGTTCGCTCAATGTAGTGTGATGTCCAAATGCAGATACGTCCCATGTGAAACTCAGAAGAAGTAAGTGAAGTCAATGTCAAGATATGAAACCTTGAGTCAAAGCTTCCCTAAAGAACTCACATGAGGTAATGGCATCCCCCTCTCAAGCCAAGATGCAATGAAATAAAAGACATAAAATGAAAGACTTTAGGGTCATTTTCAAGGTCACCCAAACTTTGACGAGTTTCTAGGGAGTGCTTTAGATGACATTCTTTCTAAGCCTTGGAGTAGGCTTTGTGCAATAGGAATGGTGCTTTTGATTCCAAGGGTTCCCTAAAAGGGACAAATGGAAGAGCATACACGTAACACCCCTCTCTTTGCCAAACAAAATCTAACTTAAATAACTAAATAAATACCAAAAACTTGGAAAGGTGAGTTTATTTTTAAGCTCAAAATGGAAAATAAGGTGGTGTTCATTTCACCCCTTGGTCTTAGTTGTAATTTTGAAAACCAATACTAAAAATACTTACTTAAGCACCTTAAATGTTACTTTAAGCACCAAAATAATGTTCTTAATTCATTTTTAAGCATGCAAAAGGTGATCTAAACATGTTTTTAGTAAATGTCAAGCTTGGTTTTGCAACAAAAATGTAAGCATGTCTTTTAGCCTTGAAGCTATTTTGGGTTTGAAACAATGAACTTCAAAAAAAGAGCTCTCAAGTTTGTGTTTTTAAGAAAAACATAGTGACTGGTGTCGGTTCTATAATCGATGATGGTTACACTTACTAACAAATGATGGTTATCTAACTAACAATGGTTATACCAATAGTAACCAAGGATGAATATTTCAATTGATGACAGTTTTACTAATCGACAATGGTTATTGTGTAAACCTATGATAAATAAAAATGGCAAAATAAAGTCGAAAATCAAATTGCAAGAGTTTTAATGATCCAAATGAAGATTTTAAAGTTGCAGAATGATCTTATTCATGTGTGAGATGCATCTGGTCCCACCAGTAATGACATTATGTGAATTAATAATTTGATTAAGAAGAGAAGATTAGTATGGTGTTAGTGAATAAAATCAAATAAAAAACACACTAAACTAACTTCTTCATGCATAGTTACTAGGGTGAGCTTAGTAAGAAAAACAAATGACAAACACAACTAAAAAGTAAGGAAAAATAACAAGAATTATTTCACCTTCCTTGGATGCTCCAAATGCCTTTATAGTAGTGCCTTGCTCGGTTTTGTGCTCATGAAGCCTTGGAAATAAAAGCTTGGCTACCTCCATCTCTCTTTGGCACCTTTGGCTTATGGCTTGGCTTGAATAGGAATCAATTTTGAATGGTAATACTAGTTTCGTTAAGTTTTGTAATCAATTTTGCATTATAAATTTGCATAATAATGAGTTAGAAATGATGTGGTAAGGCCTCTTATTTATAGATTTTTAGATTGATCAAAATCAACCTGAACCAATCTATCTCAAGATTGAGATGTGTGGCTAAGGATTAATCCAATTTTGAAAATAAAATTGATAAATAGAGTCATCAATATTTAGGATAGAGGAGAAATTAAGAGGAATGGAGGATTTTGATGATGCATGGGAGGCATGAATCCTGATATTTGTGGCATTTATGGCTTAGGGATATCTTTCCAAGAAATGAGGTCACCTGATGATCCAGATATTCAATATTCATTTTTAAAACAATTTATTCAACAAGTTTTCATGGAATTATTAATTAGGTCTTGATTTGGGTTAATTAGCTCTTAAGCATGTTTAAGCACTTTGTGCATAAATTACTCAAATTGATCAGAATGTCTTATTATTGGTCTAAATTTTGACTGGACTAGAATTAAAATATGATATCAAATGTGTTAGATCCATTATCCCATTTAGGATGTTACCAACACCAAATAATAAAGGCAAATGTCTCATGCAAGATATTTGATAGAAAAGAGCAATCCAGAGCACCCAAGTGCAAAATTAGTGTTTTGACTCGAAATGAACAGATCAAAGTTTGCTAGCCCATAAATTGTACTACCTTATTTAATGATACTCTACCCAAAATCAGCACTTTAATATGTCAATTTCAACTCATTTAATGAATTTTAGTGTTTTTAAGCCAAATTATGTGCTTTGGTAGAAATTGGTCAAAAGCTTGATTAGAGGTCATTGGTAGCTAGATTTAGGTGTCTACAGTATACATTAAAAATGTAGTATTTTAAGTTCTTGTTCATCATCATACTTATTCGAAAGCTATGTGGAGTAGTGGCAGTATTAACTTGTTATACTTATAAGATACTATGTGAATTAGTGATAATATTAACTTATATACTTCATTCTTGCTAGGCTCCCTAAATACTTTTATCTAAAATGAGAAAAACACTCTCTAAGAGAGATGTGTAGAGTAGGTTGGATGGTTTTTTGGAACTCTGCATGGCCATTTTATTTTGGCTTTTATGATGATCTCATGTTCTTTTGTAAATTTAATGAACTTTCACTAAAATATGTGGGACCTTTCGTGGCATTATAAGTGGTTAGTCCTATAGTATATAGGCTTTTCTTACTAGTTTTGGACCCTGAGGTTGTCATGATACAACCAATTAAAGTGAGTGACACTTGAAAATTTTATTTCCATAATACGGAGATGTCACATATTAGGGTCTTGTCAGACCAATATTCTGAGAATAATATTATTTGGGAGAACTATGATGAGATCTACAGGTGAATTTTTCATTTATTTAATTGATTTGATACTTTATACTATGTTATTTCTCTTCTGAATAATGCTTTTAATTTAGAGCTTATGTTTGATAAGAGTCATTTGGGATGATGACTAGCTTTAGGGGTAAGGATGTTATATCTTGATTATTTTTCAAGCAAATTATTTGATTATCCATGAATATTTATAGTTGACAAAGCTGGATTTGGTTATTTTTAACTAAGCTTTGAGATATATGCTACTATGGGATAGTAGGATATTACTTAGGTTACATGTTTGCATTGTTGTCAGTTAGTTGTAGTGTATGTGTTTATATTATGAATATGTTGATGTTTTATCTCAAGTTAGATTTCATTATGTATGTATATCAAGTTGATATGATTTAACTACATACTTATTGTGAGGTTGACATAGGAGAACTAATCCCTCAGAGTGTGACAGAGGAAGAGAATCATCAGAGAGGGTGACATAGATAGAGATGTTAAAGGATGAATGATAATCTAGCTAGAACCCTGTACACACCACATGAGTTAGCACATGTTAAAAATGCATAATGAAATGGGTAACATAGTGTGTTTATTTCTACTTACATTAAATCACTGATTTTCATAGTTTACTACTATAGTTTAAATGGATTAATGAAACTCATTTTATGTGATTAGCATGTGTGATCATTCAATTGTAAGTATAAATGTGATTTTCTTATTTAAATTATGATGGATTATTATTTTATGAAATTATCATTAAAATTATATGGAAATAGAGGATGCTAATTAAATTTTAAAAATTATAGATTTTTATAATTAGTAAATAAAAATTAGAAATTACTAGTTTAGATGAAAAACTAAAAAAGATGAAAGAAATAAAAAAACAATAAAAAATAAAAAGAAATAAAATGGTCTAAAAATAAGAAAAAGAAAAAAAAAATACATTAAATAAGGAGAAAAACAAAAAAAAAATGAGAGAATATGAAAGAAGGTCATGAGAAGGAGATGGAAGGGAAGAAGAGGTAGGTGTAGCACATAGAGGTTACTCAGAGAAGAGGTCCTTGGAAGATCTTGGAGAAGTAGTGAGTACAAGGGCTAAAGGAACAACTGCACATATTACCAGGTAGGTAATGTAATTCATTTCTAGAGTGTGTTCATGTGGAAATTCTTGGTTGAAATCAGTCTACATAATGTTTATTCATGATATGTATGAACTAAAAATAAAATAGAGGTTAAAATATATACACATATTTATAGACTTATATATAACATTAGTAATATGAACATGGAAGGTATACATACATATTTAGTTGTATACAACATATATACTTGGTTACATAAGTTATCATTTGTATTGACTAACACATAAAACATTTATACTCGGATGAAAGACTCCCACTGAATGAATTACCCCACACTTGTGATAGCCAAAAATTCGTAAGATTGCCCAGCTCCACTGAAAGAGAGCCTCTGAGATAGTTATGCAAAATGATAAGTCTGTTCAACTGGAAAAGCTTTCCCCAAGATTTTAGAATTCTATTTAGGAAAGAGTTAATGTAAGCAGCTAAGGTTATGAGTAATGATATGTTTTTGATATGTGGAGGAAGGGGTCTATCGAATAGATCTATCCCTATCCATAACTATTCAAGGTATGGCATTCCTCCCAGCCATGCACTAATCAGCCCACCCATTCTATTATGTTCCAAAATAAATATCCGTAATTAAGTAAGATTAAAAATGATGGTAATAGGAAACAAACCAGAGAGACTATTTTCACTTAGACATAGGTTCCTTAGTCTGGGTAGAATGCCTAGGCTTGTAGGTGTGTTTCCATTGATAAAATGGTTTCAACTCAATTCCAATGATTTTTTAAATATGTCTACAGTTAAAAATATTATTAAATGTTGCATATTAATATAGATCCATTCGATGTTAAAGAGTGGTGATTTTATTAATTTCTATAGTTAACCAACATATATGTATAATACATCACACTCATTTACCCTATTATCACTAGTTAATGGTAAGTAATATATTACTAAGTAGTTACCTGGTAATATGTTTTAACAATCAATGCCAATTTTAGTAATAGGTACAAAAGAGTTTATACCCATAATACACCTCTTTATGAAACAATCTGAATAACAATTTATATAGCAAAAATAACCAGTCAACACCTTTAGGTAATAAAATTGTACTAAGTAGTAATTTGTTTAATCAACTCTCGTTGGATTTGTTACATGGGAATTATATGGATCATTTCCAATCTTTAAGTTTCTATAATTATTTATATGCAAATCTCTCGAATCATTTGTTATCTAATAGATGAGGTGACAACTAGCTTGTTGTAAGTAAGATTACCATGAGAGCTAGATTTAGAGCTAGATTCAATTGATATACCTAATTTGTGGTTATGTAATCAAATTTTATCATAGCACTGAATTATTATCAACTTTATGCTCATTTTGAACCAGTACGGTTTTATCAACGCTATGAACTCTTACAGACTATGAACTTTTATCAACGCTTATTGTACAAGCATTGGTTATGTAATCCATGGTATCAACTTACCTAGTTGTTAGGATAATAATTTAGTTATAAAACTAGTGAACTTACTTAATGGATGAAGGTATAAAGCTATTCTGGTCTATATAACTTAATGAACTTACCAATGATATGAGGTAAGCATCCTAAGTAAATGGCAGATATAATCAAATAGATCTAGTAAATGTTTTATATAATATATTCTTGATATTAAGCAATTGTTTGTGATTAAGTGTAGCGAATGATACCTATTTAGGAGTGAAATTGATTATATGTGATACTCAATTTCAAATTATTGTATCTTTACCATTTGATTATTCATAGGTTATAAGTTATCAACATAGACTAATATAATGTTGGAATGCCATTATCTATAGGATATGATCTTCATAGGTAAAGATTAAGGAAAATTGGTATACTGTCAATTGTTGTTCGATTACCAATATCTATAATGACTTCGGCCAATTAGAATGACCCTTGTGTGTTATCTAATACAATTCACTTATATATACTTACACCTAATAATATGGTGGTGGACTAATGTGATGAGCTTGAATATATGGAATAAAATGTGTAAATAAAATATAACACCAAATTGGGCTTGAAAAGCATAATTGATTAAACCATTAAATTTCATGATTATACACTGATAGAATGACTGATGATATCTACAATTTTTATACATTAACCAAGTACTTATATATGGTTCATGTCACAGATTCACAAGTAATCATATATGTATAAAATAAATATGTCAACATAAGGATTTAGGTACTCATATTTACAACATATAAAGATGTACTTATGTGTGTAGTATTATAACAGCCATAGAATTATGTGGTCAAGAATTTATAAATACATGAACATAGTCTATTAAAATTGTGACAATTCATTTAGAGAAGGGATTATTTCCCCCCAAGGCATAACTTGATTACTTGGTTCTCTAAAAATGTTATGGTTGTTAGTATATATATGCATACAGCAATGAAAATTAGTGAACAGTACATATTGTGAATAAATTAAATATATAAATGATCAGACATATATAACATATACTAGTACATCATGATGTGTATGTATAAGTTATAGTTTTATTTTCTGGTAAATACCAAGTTATAGGTTCTTGAGGAATGGGAAACTATTTACCTATGTATATTGTCTCCTAAAATATAACAAATTATTTAAACCGAGATCTATGATTTCATGAGAATTATGACTCGTTGATTTAATTGAATAGTGTAATGATGGATCATGATAACGGTATAGAATCTACTATATGGAATCTACTTACAGAGTTTGGATTATGTATTTTAAACATAGGGTATATCCAGGTGGTATAATTTTGTACTTGTTTGATTATTAGTTATGAATGTGGGTTATTTGACTCTTGAAATTATAAGACTAGTGATTCATAATTGAGTAGTGTGATCATCTACAATGAACTATGATATTATGAGATGTCATAAAGAATATTTCAATTAAAAACTATAGTATAAATATATGTTATACTCAAGTGGTATAAATTGTAATTAATATGCTTAGATACCTTCATACATTGACGAACTAAATATATGTGTGATGTTTATTTATTTGAATATTAGATACAAGTACATAGAGGTGTGTACTTCTAATTATAGTTCAATAAGTGGTTCAAACTATATTATAGATTATTGTAATATAAAATATTAGTTATGTGTGCATACAACCCCTAAGATTCTAGTGAATGCTAGAATGGAAAGTTTTATGTTTTAATTAACTAAGACTTTCTTTGTTATGTTTAGTTTTTTTAATAGAAGATCATGTATTTATGACTAATTTATTATGATTGGTTGTGGTACTTAGTAGTTATGCTTAAATCACTAGAATATGATAATATGGGTTATTATAAAGTGTAGTATGTTTGGAAACTAATTGTGATAATTAGAATCTGTAGTTATATATATATAACATACTCAAGTGGTATAGACTATAGTCATTATTTTTAGTTTGGGATAAATAATAATGCGAGATTCATTCATATGTTTGATAGAATAAATGTATGTTTTTTTATTACTCATATGTTTAGCATGTTATAGAATTTCTAGTAAGATGTAATCTATGTGAATCTTTTGGTTATATTATGTTAACCAATCTCACATTGATGATGTTGAATAAGGAGTGAGATGAACTTCACTAACTTACTAGCATCATAATGCCAAATGAAGGCAATCCGATTAAGTGGTGTGTATGAATTTTCACTATTCTATAGATCACAATTACTTTTTATTCTAGAAAACTTTGACCTAAGTAATGTTTGATGAGACATTATCATTTCATGAGTATGATTTACATGTTTGTGTGATATCTTATAATAGAATGAGTTTTTTACAATACATTGCATATTTAGTTTTAGAAATCATATAGCACATGAGTATTAGCTTGTCTCTCTAGATTTCTGTGCCATCACTATCTACTCATCTATGAAGGGAGGGCCATTCTATGATGGGATTAGTGCAGGGGATCATTGGTTTGTGATTGGTGTGGAAAAGTGCTCGGATGATGCTCCCCCTTCTTATAGCATTACTACTTGGAGACAACACTTGAGATTGCCATAGATACTAGAGAGTTTGGGGAACTCCTGCTCAAGGGAGCCATCTATCTTATTTATGTAAATTGTATTATATAGTATTTATTAATAAAAATATTATCATGAAGAGTTATAATTACCTTATTACTATGGATTGATAGTAATGGATGCATATTGTACCAGCAGTGGCTAACTATTTATGATTACTTACTATGTTTGTATTATGGTGTGTTTCTCATGATGATATAATCAGTGATGTTTGGTGTACTATGCTTCATTTACAAATATCACACTTAAAGTCTCTTAAATTATTTTTGGATAAATTTTTATGGTGTGATATATTAATAGTATATATGTTTAAGTTAAAAACAAATTCACATATTTCTAGTTAGATCCCAATGGAGTTGTTACAGTTGTAGTTGGTTATTTGGTGGCACCTAAATAAGGTGATGATGAATAAAATATTATTAGAGAATTGTTCACAACCTTAAATTGTTTAACTAATATTCAAAGATATAGTTATAAGTGAATAAATATACATACATTACAATGTAGGGCATTAAGAATATAAATAAGCACCCATGGTATTAATAACAATGCAAAAATGCATCCAATGGAACTTTCTTTTTCATTTGTACACTTAACAAGGTCTTTGTCCCTTTCATAACTCGTCGTTTTAGTTAAACTATGTGTTTAAGTTATCCAATAATAATATTTATTCGTAACCCATACATTTTAAATTGCAATGAACTCTCAAAAAAAATGTATATAATTAATAAAAATAATTTAGACTCTAAAACTCTTAATTATATTAAAGAAAATATTTTAATATATAAAATAAAACAAAAATAATCAAAATATAAATATAAATAAACCACTTTTCATCACGTTTTCAAAGTATATATATATATATATATATATATATATATATATGGCACTAACCAAAACTTGCTTCTATAAATATATGCCATATGATAATGAGGATAGTTTTCATTTTCAAGGAAGAAATAATATTATTCTAATGTCTATTTAAATTCATTCACATTAAGTTTGATTTGAATGCATTAACATTGCTTCACGCAAGTGATACCCATCACGCATACATTTGGGGCACCTACATAACTTGAAATACATAATATTACCGTCCGTCCATGTGAATGGGTGTCACTAAACTAATTGCATAAATAAGATTTTTGAGATTTATTTTTTACAATAAAATAGATTTTTTGGTTTCATACGGTGGTTTCAATTGAATATTTTTAAATAACACCAAATGAATATTTTAATATTTATATAATAATTTTTATGAAACATTTTACAACTGATAAGATTATATATTTTTTAATTTTTTCATTGGTTAATAAGAAGTAGGTAATTACAAAGTAATTCCATTAACTTTACTTTGAAAATTAAAAATCAATCCCAAAAAATTAGACAACCTAGATTTGATCTTTTCATTAATGGATGTAAATAACCTCAACTTTTCAGATGAATTTTGCCCATTTCGTGACCAGTTTCAGTCTATAGAGTGCATTTGATCCCAGCCTAAAGCAAATGCCATAATTGGTGTATAATAGTCTTGCAACCTAAAAAAAAAATGTAATAATAGTTGTATCAATAAAATTAATAACAAAAAAATAAAAATAAAATGTGTATTCTACTTTCACATTGTTTTCTTACCTTGTTTGATTAGGGAACCTAAGAAATATACATTGGGCTTGATCAATGATTTTAGTCAGTTTTTAATTCTTATTGTTTGTAGTATCCTTTAAAATTATTTTTTTAAGAAATAATTATCATAAATATATTATTTAAAAAATTAGGAACATTCCAATCTTGATAATAAGAATGTTTGGAATGATATAATACAAATGAATCAAAAATAGTCTTATTAAAAGAAGCTCTCAATAACCAACCACTAGTAAGCATTTTAATTTTAATGCATGAAAAAATAATCCACACAATATGCATATCACTATTAATAACCATGGGTTCAATAAAAATATGCATCTATTTAACTTGATGAGATCATCTTCTCCTTGATACGGATGAGTAATTTTGAATTGTAAAATTAGGCATTAAAATGGTCAAGAGAAAAAAATAGAAAACTACTTGTAGCGAGTAATGAGTATCCTTAGGCCATTGCATGCAATACTTATTAAAGAATGTTGTGATTATGGGAAGTGAAATCATTAGAATTGAAAATGTCAATTTTTCCTAAGTAGAATCATTAAAATTGATAGTGTTAGTTTTTATGTAGTTCACATAACCAATAAAAGTAATATGCACAAGAATAAAATATACTACTAAATAGTGATAGAACTGAGACTAAAATATCCTCTAGTATCACATATAAGTTCATAAACATTCAACACCTAAAATATGAGAAACAAAATAATTTAATCTTGGAATAAGAGTTAACATTCTCTTCTAATAAGATGGATATCATAAAAATATTTGTTCTATGTATCAATTGAGAACAATAATTTATTGTTTAGAATGTATGAGAGAAGTAAAATGTCACATAACATGATTGAGACAAACAAAATAACTAGCAAATAAATACACTAAATGAAATGGAAAGAGCAATGGGGCTATGAGTTCATGTGTGATCCTAACCAATAATAAAAGTGATACGTTTGGAATGATTATATAATATAGGTATGAATAAATGTAAGATCAATGCTTTTGTCCTCTATGAAATGAATGAACCTTTAAAAAATGCCACAAAAGTAAATCCAATTAATGTATTTCTGAAAGGAAACCTACCAACCCATCTCTCAAAATGTATGTGATGAAGAAATTTGCCTGCCATAACAAAAGAAAAAGCAAAGTTTTTACATATCAAATGTTATTGTTGTTTATATTATGTTTTCAAAGTTAAATTTAAAAATTGGGATCAACAAATTTTCATAGAAATGGGAAATCTAAAAGCCTTTTGAACAAGCAAAAAATCTGTTTAAAAATTTAGTTAGATAAACATATTATGGAAACTACAATATCTAGTGCAGAATACATGTTTATTGTACTTGATAATATGAAAATAATAAGATCCTAAGATGACAATGATTTGTAACTGAGATCTAAAAGGTGTGTAGGAGAAATAAAAGCATTCTCAAAATGGTGCCTTATAATCCTCATCTGATGTTTGAAATGATGGTAGGATGGGCTCTACACATGGCAATGATCAATATCCAATCCAAAGTCATAAAGATAATGAAGAAAGGCCACCACCACAACATATCATGTGTTTGGTTAAGATATACTTTCATTTTTTTATCAATGTAAACATTAGAAAATGGATTTAGCATTCCCATGCCCCTGTTGCCTCCAAATATGCCCTTAGAAATAAAACGAATCCATCCTAGTAAATCAATGTGTAAATACATATTACTCTAAATAAGTGAGGACAAGGAAGAAAAGCATTCACCATATATTTCCATGAATTATTCCCATTGTTGGCAGGGAAATGATATGTTTTCCCATAAGGTTGAAATGTGCATTCTTGATTTTGACGGATACACGACCCATGTTGCCACCAATCAAAATTCTACTAGAGCTCATGTTCTGCACAAAAAACACAAATATATGGTTAAATTTATACATGATGCAAATTGATCACTATAACAAAATAAAATGAAAATAATTATGTACTTACCACGTATAATCCCATGGAATCATATCAAGAAGTATATATTCTAGGTAAATACAGTTGTCAACCCTGACGGGCTGATTTTCCCTCACCATTCCATTGTGCTACTGTCAAACTCGAACCATGAAGTATAAGCTATACAACTCATGCGATGCTCTTTCTCATACCACTGTCTCCAACAACCATGACTCCTCAAACAAAATTAATTGCAACAAACCCTACAAATGCAAAAGAACTCTCAACAAACTCATTTTTAGTGAGAAAACCAAGCAAATACGGTGATATAATTCATGTTTATTAGAATCCCCTATTCTTGCAACAAATAGGAAATATTTCCACCAGAAATCTTACCCAACACTCTGTAAGATTTGGCATTTCAACCTCAATAAATGAGATGTAAATGTAATTGCACCCATCGACGACCAAGCAGGCCCATAAAATGCAATAATGTTGAAGTTATCGAAGGAAACAATGCCCAATATCCACATCTAAAGTGCATGGCGATGCTACCAAAGCCATGTTAATGATACAAATTATACATGAGAAATTAAATATGTGCCCAATTAATGATGATTGTGAGTTATCAGCAAGTAGTGGAATTCATTTTCAAATGATATCATAGATATATCCAGGCTAGAAAAAGGCCATTCATAGAGAAAGAGAGCAAAGAAATATAAGGGAAAAAGAGGGATTGAGATAAAATGATTCCAATAAATGAATGTACAACTTTACCTCTTACACAAATTCTAAAAGCAGAGAGTTGAATGGCCTTTAAAAGAAAGAAAAATAGATACAAAGATGTCATCCATCCAAATTCCACTTGCAGTTTTCAACCCCAATAAAAGCACATAGTAAATGAAAAAGGGGGTTTGGATGGGTTTTTTTTCCTAAGCCAAGGCAAGATCCTATGCAAAAATTGGTAATGTACATGGGGCACAAGATCTTCTTCTACTTCTACGCAAACTTATAAAAATATGTTGTTGTTATTTCTATAGTATAAGGTCCCCTTTTAGGGGGCTTCCAAAATTAATGGGCTCTACTTAGGGGTTGGGCTTCGCTTTTCTCTCTCTTTGATTTGTATCAAAAGCATGGTACCAGTGTAACATCTCATCTTTTTATGTGTTTAACTCTTTATAGCATGTTATGTGGCGCTTTGTACATAGGAGAAAAAACACACACACACACACACACACACACACACACACACACACACACACACACACACACACACACACACACACACACACACACACACACACACACACACACACACACACACACACACACACACATGCTTTGCCCAAATCCATAATGTGGAGTCCATATTCAGACAGTCATTATGGATGCACAAAACTATGAAATGAAAAAAAAAATTCAAATCTAATATATGTTTATTCAATTTCTTTTTATGCATTATGTATGATATCAATACGTTATTCTTTAATAATATGTATGCAATTTTAACCAATCAAAACATTGATAAATGATTTTTTCCATACTTTTTATTAACAAATATGTAAGTTGTTTATTAAAAATCTATAAATTTTCTAATACAAAAATAATAATGAATTTTAATTGGTGGAAGATGAAAATTTTAATTGGAGGTTAAAGCAAATTGAATATTTTAGTTACTTTTTGAAGAACTAATAACTCGTATAATATTAAAAACATAAATTTTTCATGTGTTTATGATATTTTTGATCAAATAATTAAAAATAAACGTTTGGTACTTGTCATTTACATGCACATAATGTAAATGCCATTTTAAAACTAATTCATTGACAAAATATTCCTTCATTTATTTAAGTAAAAAAAAAATGATGATTGTATAACTATATTTATATTTTTAATCATAAAATACAATTAATTTTTTAAAAGACCATATTAAATACAAGATAATTTTTGAAATAAATCATAAGAAATTATAAAGAACTATTATATATATATGTGTGTGTGTGTGTACTCTAAGATTTTTTTAATTATGATAATCATCATCAATTTTTTAATGATAGATAGGGTTGACTATCAAATTTAGACCTCGATGGTTACTATTAAAAATCATCTAAAAACAAGTATTTACATCACATTTCAATTTTTAAGAATATTTAAATATGTGTTTTTTTAATACAAAGTTATTTGAAAAGAACATGTTCAAAATAATCATATAATTAATACTTTTTAATGGAAGAAACTATTTAATATATAAATTAATATTTTATAAGACTTAAATTTTAATTAAATTATCCAAAGTTCACATATCAATAATTTTATAGATATACTTATAAATATCTTTAAAATAATTATGAAAACCTATAAAATCTTTTAAATAAAATTTTAAATAAATAAATTAATTAAAATTAAAAAATATTGTGATATATTAATTTGAATATCAAATAACCACTTTCGGTGCTAATAATGTGATAATCAATTTCCTTTTCATTTTGAAAATGAATAGAAAATACAAGTTGGAGAACAATTCCCACCTAAAATAAATTTAAAAATAATAGTCCAAATTTAGTGTATACATTGAATGTGCAACTAAATCCAAAATTAGAAACAATAGTCTAAATCTAGGACATTCCTTGAACATACAAGAAGAAATTCCAAGCATATCAATTTCTATCAATATTAAAAAAAATGCACACTTCTACTATAAAATTCCTAGTAGCGAAAATTCTCTCATCGTTAATAAAGTTTAAACCTTCGAAATGGGGGAGAGGATAAGATTATAAAGTTTAATCAAAAGTAATGTAGAAAAACTAAGGTTATAATAAAAAAAGTTTGTTAATAAATATTTTATAGTTTTTTTCAAATCTTTTATAAAAAAAATTATATGTTTTGACACCTACGTAGTTATCATCTTGTTTAAGCATAAAAATGGTGTCAGGTTTTTTTATAGGGTGTACTTCAACAAAATAGATGTTTGGTTCGTCTTATAGAGATGCTGCATGCCTTAAGGACCCTTCAACTTCAGTGTCCCTTATTTTTTTCAACAGTCCATACATTGTGGAGAAGATGGATGTGACTCCAATTGTTACGATCTCTCTCTTAGAGGTAACAAAGTTTATTTCTACATTTAAGGAGTTTATAGTTATTTGTAGGTTCAATGGCTTCTAACCTTGATCAGAAGAGTTGCTTCATTGGATCCATTCCACCTGGACCAAGGATTGTGAGGTCTGATTCTATTCTAAAGGATTTTTCATAGTCCAATTTTATTTGAATATTGATTATCAAAGGTTTTTACGAAGGGTCCTTGGTTTTGGGAAAGAGCTGGGCTCTTTCTTACCCCTTGGTTTCTTGATTTTGATCTCATAATTATGGTGGTGTCCAAAATGCCAGTGTGGGTTCAACTCTTGAATCTATCTATTCCACTTTGGCACCTCTTAGTTTGTGAAGCTATTGGCAACACATTGGGGAGATACATAAAAATGGATAGTGATCAATCTAAACATAGGCTATCTACTTTTTCTCATATCTTCATGGAGGTCGATCTTAGCAAAGGCATACTAGATAGAAAAAAGTTGAATCATGACAACTTCCATTGGGTTTAAACTTTTGACTATGAAAACACAACCTTTAGATGCCATTTTTGTTATCAATCTAGGCACCTTCAGGGGGTTTTCCCTCTTGCAAACAAACCAAAAAAGAAGAAGGTCCATCTTGGTTTTTCTAAAGGTTGGGAGCTATTTGAGCATCCCCTTTCAAACGAGTTCATTGAATTTCAAAACGATTTAGGGAAGAATGAGGAAGTAAAGGCTATCATAAAAAATGACTAAAGTAGAATCCTACTCCAAAGTGACTTTTGTGGATAAGGATATAGCTGGTGGTATCAAGAGATCTCATGAGTTTGACTCTTACAATTATGATGAGAAGCGACCCCTCATTGTCTCTCAGCTTATGTGTGGGCCTTTAAAGATTATGTCAGCTCCAGTGATTTCTATGGTTGATGATCATCTACATTGGATAGAGGTGCATAAGAAAAAGGGTAAAAAAGGTCATGCCCTAGATGGGGGTTTCGTAAACCAGTGTTTTTTCCAGAATTGAATATTATTTCTTGTTTGTTAGGCTTCCTCTAGGCTAGGCCTAGTTAGGTTGTTTCTTGTGTGGTTTTGTGCCTTCTTGGCCTTGGTTGTCTTCAGGGGATGCCTTCTACCACCTACCTTTTTTTGTGAATAGTCTTATACATTTCTATATTTATATTAATAATATAATCTCTATTTCATTAAAAAATAAAATAAATTACATGTTTTATTTATTAAAAATTTGACATTAAAATTTTATTTTCACGTTTTCCAAGAAAACTTGAAAGGCCAAACAAATACATGTTGTTGGAGTTTTCTCTATATCATTAATGTGCACCCAACAGATGGGTAAGTGCACAAAATTGGGGGCAAAAAAGGGCCTCATATGGACATGATTTTTCTAAAATTTTAGAAATTTAAATTTTTGTAGATAATTTGAGATGGCTACACTCAAAACATGAAGATGGTATAAAAACATGAATTGTAGCATTTCCTGTTTAGTTTCTGAATAACTATTTTTAATTTTTAAATGGCTAAGTATAAATATGTCAAACATCTAAAATTTGAAGAGGACCTCATATTTTTTTAAGAAAACATAATAGATAGATGGTCGTGTAGCCCACCATTTTTTGAACCTCATTAAATATTGTTTGAAACCCTTTGGTGAACTTTTAGATAAGATCATCTAGTGTGTTATGATTTTTTTTTAATATTTTTTCAATCAATATTTTTTTATTAATTTTGTAATTAAGTATATCGTAAAAATGACAAAAAAATAGATATCCGACCATGCATCCTACCCCACGCCCACCCCCTCCCCCCCAAACTACCAAAAAAATAAAAATTGATTTTTTTTGTGTGTAGAATTAAGCCTAGTTTGTTACCATATATTTTTTTACACTTGGATCAATGAAATACAAATTAAATAAACATGAATAGGCATGTAGTGGCCTAAAAAAGGTGTAGTTAGAAATAAATATAGTTTGAACCCTTAAAACAAACCAAAAATTATTATTATTATTATATATATATATATATATATATATATATATATATATATATATATATATATATGTATATGTATATATATGTATATATATATGTATATGTATATATATGTATATATATATGTATGTATATATATATATATATATATATATATGTATGTATATATATATATATGTGTGTGTGTGTGTGTGTGTGTGTGTGTGTGTGTGTGTGTGTGTGTATGGAAAGAGGACAACATGCTCATCATGACCGTAATATTTTTTTGAATTTTGTTGTTGAAATCCATAGCGTATTTGGAGATTAAATTTGAAATTTGTTATTTTTTATCAAAACTCTCGATCTCAACTATAGATGCACAGTCACAAGCCTTTGGCTCAAAAATCCAAGCCTAAAGGCTCAGTTTTGAATTTAAAATCAAATAACCGCATTATATAATGTGTATGCATTATTTTGTAATAATACCAAAAAGCCAAATTTGGTCTTTGGGTACACACATTTTTCTTATATTTTGATATTTTAGTCTTTGGATACACATTTTGTATTGTATAAGATGTGGTTTTGAGCTCAATAAACTTGAAATGGTTACATGTATCCTTGATGTTGTGCTTGTAGTGATGAATGCATAGCTTAGAAAATATCTAAATACATTAGGAACCTTATTCGAAACCATTAAGGGATGGCTAATATTTATAAATATAGGTTGGTATACACCTGACATTAACCAAGTATGACATATGTATAAGTTACCCCAACTCAAACTCTATTGAGCTTATTCAAGATACATTAAAGTTGATAATGTTCCCTAAATATGAGACATGATTCCCCTTAAGGATGATGTTGAATAGAGGGACCTAATAATTTTTCATTTGGATGATGTTTCTCACCTCATATATGTGGTTGAACAAAATTAAATACTAGTGTTCACCCCCTCGCCAAAGGTTTCAAGATTATATATTTTATATAGCTTCAATCGTCTTGTTTATATTTCATTGTAATGAGATTAAACCTTATGATGTGGACTTTAAGAAATTAGTATCTTATAATTCTTGATCCATTTTAGGATTTGAGATTGAGGAGTTGATCTGAGCAACATTTGAGGTGATAATTCGGGTGATAGTTTTACCCCAATTGGTGGTAGAACTTCTGGGAGCCATAAATTTTGCACCATAGCTCTGGTTGACTCCCTGTTTGAACCATTGGAAATATAAGAATGATGGGAATACCATAATATGTCACAATCTTTGATTTATGGGTTTTGAATCCTAAAAACCAAATGGAAGTGCCCTAAATTTCAATTTAGTGGTATAGTCTAAAAATAGTTTCTAAAAATAGTAATTCCTCAAATTTTGTATTGTTGTGAATCATGGAAGTCAAGCCACTTAATCTCCCTTGAGATTTATGACCTTACACATCATCATCATATCTTAAAAAAAATTATAAATGAATATGCAACCCGAAAAGGAAATTAGACATCTCTTCTAAGAGATAGGCATATGTTTGGATCTACGAATTTGATCAATAAAACATCTCTTCTCAGAGACAACATTATTATAATTGTGTTATTCTTGTTTCTTGAATTATCTTTCAACCAATCTCCTATGTTTTGGATTAGGAGTCCATTTTTGAATTGTGTTCTCTTCTGCATGTAGGACTTAATATGAATGTACTTTGGGATCTAGAGGTAATTCAAGGCAGAGGGATCTAAATAATTTGAATATATACATTGAAAATTGATAATGGTGCTCACTCAATTTAGAGGGGACCTTAAAGGGATCTACATGAAAATTTATAAATAATAATGGTAAGTCAAAGGCTTGCATCATGTGAATTATTTACTAGACATTAGTTGATGGGATCGATGTCAATCTTTAAACATTTTTGGCTTAATGTATGTATGATATTTGTGAATAGGCTTTAATTATATTCATTGGAGGTGATGGGACCTATTTAGGTATCAAAGATCATGAGTTCCACTCATGTGAGATAATAAGTGTAGAGAGTGCAGAGTGCACATGCCTAGATTTGGCCCTCATGACATCTGATATATGTTCATATTTTTCCAAGTGTTTCTTATTGTTGATGGTATCATTGAGTACTTTTGAGGACTTGATATAGTAGGGCTAGGCCTATCCTATCGGTATTATCTATTTGAATTAGCCACTTTGTGTACATAAGTATATGTGTCCATCTCTAATTGGATCGGGACTCCTAGGGTACTAACATCTCTAATCCTTTTGGGATCTAGAATGTATGTATATATCTAACAACTCTTAACACTTTTCCAGGTGTATGAGACCTACATGTGGACATCTTTGATTGGATTGGGCATCTTGAGGCTCTAATAAATCTGATGTTTCTAGAACTTGACAGTTAGATCTCTAACACTTATATGTGTGTATGAGATATATGTGGTGACATCTAATTGTATTGGGCTTCATAGGGCTCTAATAACTCTTTGATGCTTTTAAGACCTAACACCTCTAATAGTGCTGACACTTTTGAGTATATGAGGTACACGTGATGATATGTAATTGGATTTAGTCCCTCAAGGCATTATTAACTCTAAAACTTCTAAGACATGATGTATCTATAATAGCTTTAACACTTTAGGGTGTACGAGTTATACATGTGGAATAATAAGGTTCAATTATAGGGGCAATTAGGGTCAAAATAAGACATATATGAACCTACTTTTAATTTTATAAATGATGTGATTTAGAGTGAAATTAACCCTAGAATGTTATCATGTATATATGCAATGAATCAAAGAGTTGATTCATTCAATCGAGGAGGCATGGGAGGCTAATTTGAACCCCTTATTGACGTAACTATAAGAGTATGAAATATGATTTGGGATAAAATTAAGTATGATTCTATCATGAATTGAACTAATTAGTTAATTAGTGCAATTATAAATGTGATTTGGGAAAAATTGGTCCCCTAAACCAAATTTATGACCCAATTAATTGTCTAATCTATGTAGCATGGCTTAAATATCCCCAATTTAATTAAAAATGCAAATACAAATGCAAATGTGGATAATTTGAACCCATTGAACCTAAATTGGAATTTACAATGTGATTAAAGGGGATAAATTAGCTCACATTTTGTGACATGTTGACCATAAACCCTAATTTTATCACTTGAACATATACATTTCCCTTAAACCCTAATTTCATGACATACACACATGTACAAACCTATTACACTAAACCCCTAACCCTAAATCCTAATTTTATAACAAACACAACCCTTAAGTTCTTAGATTTCATCACAAATGCATAAATTCATGAATGTAATTAGTGCTAATTTGTGAACTTGTTAACCCTAGTTTTAAAAGGACCTATGATGGGATTTGGGGCAAAATTATCTCATTTAACCTTACATATTGAGCCTTATTGCATCAAATGATAGTCTTATTGCTACATAGTCTTATCAAGAGTCTTATTTCATCATATTGAAGATTTATGCATCATATTAGGGATTTATGCATCATATGATAGCCTTATTACATCATATGATAGTCTTATTGCATCATATTATGGATTTATTGCATCATTTGATAGTCTTATTGCATCATATTGAGCCTTATTAAATCATATTGAGCCTTATTGCATCATATGATAGCTTTATTGCATCATATGATAGTTTTATTATATCATATGATAGTCTTATTGCATCATATTAGGGATTTATGTATTGTATTACATTTTTATTGAGTCTTATCACATCATATTGGGGATTTATGCATTGAATATAAGTGTTATTGCTTATTTTTATAGGATATGTATATACTTTAAGGAATGTGTATGTGTTAGAGTAAAGCATATGTGTTATTATAACATTTACACATTCCTTGAAGTATAGAAAAAACTTAGTTTTCAATGTCTATTTTTGTCCCAAATCGAGATTCATGTCCCCACAGACATTCCCTAAGTGCACTCTACATATTCTCTGCATATATTTTGATGTACTTTTATTTGACCCCACCTTTGAAAATCTATCAATTATCAAAATGGGATCCAATTTGCAATCAAGGAAGAGGAATAAGTTGAAGAACAAAACACTAGAGCAATTAGAAGAGTTGAGATAAAAAATAAGGTATGAATGAAAGCATTTTATTCCATACAAGGTACAAACACTAACCGTGATGAGCCATAGACCTTAGATAATGAGGTAATTGACAATAATGAATTGAATAATGATGAAACTAATAATAATTAATTGAATTATGATGAAATTGATAATAATTAATTTAATTATGATGAAGTTGAAGATAGATAATTAGATAATGTTGGAAGTTCACATTCAAATTT
Organism: Torreya grandis; assembly: GCA_037957365.1. Classification (NCBI taxonomy): domain Eukaryota; kingdom Viridiplantae; phylum Streptophyta; class Pinopsida; order Cupressales; family Taxaceae; genus Torreya; species Torreya grandis. The sequence continues at coordinate 1,294,567 of JARHVA010000157.1, forward strand.
TAAAGGTTTTGATTTTATTGATGATGAGCTTGTTCATGATACTTTACCCACCAACAATGAAGAAAATTTAATGGAGACAAATAATGATGAAATTAAAAATAAATAAAATTTCATGGAAACATATAATGAAGCAACAAAAAATGAAGAAAATTTCATGGAAACATATAATGATTTTGAAATGCCCTCTCAATGGATTCCACCAATAACAACACCTCCAAGGTACTGAAGTAGATGAAAATATTTTGAAAATAATGCATAACAATAATTTTGACCACTATTCAAGAAGAATATCTCAAGAAATTTGGGATAGTTTCTTTCATAGATTGGATTATGATAATCAAAAATGACAATTATTTGTTTCATTGATGAAATTGGTAAAGATGAGACCAACAATATACACATTAGGACTACAAACATCTAACATGGATGATGAAAATGATGAAATTATTAAAAATCTATATGATTCATATCATAATATAGGCTTGATATCATGAAACAAATCTTTTAATGATGCCCAATGTATAATGACAACTTGTGCAGTAAGTGACGAGATAGGGAAAAAATTATTGATTTTAAAAACAAGCTGAACACTTGATATAAATAAAAAACATTAATGAAAGAAATTGTAGACATGAAAGACTTAATGAACCCAATACCAAATATCTCTAGGCATTCTTTGGTATACTTCCATGAAAGGACAAGTCTATAGTCAATGCATTGAAATACTTACTTGCACAATTATGGAAAGACAACCCAATGTAAGAGATGTAGTGAAAAGAAGAGTTGGTTTTCGTAATCATGAACTGCATCTAAAACATTTATTAGATGTGACTCAAACACAATTATACTCTAAGTTTTAGGCAAAACATCCACAAATTTCTATTAGTCAATTTTTTTTGAGATGCCAAACCTTTTTATGTAAAAATAGATCACACACGCACCACTTATTGTTGTAGGTAACATGCTGAATTTTTAATGCACTATGATGTTTTTTCACCATATTCATTGTAATTTTCATAATAATAACATTTTATAGGAGTGTGGTATAGAATTTAGACCAAAATCACCCAAGAAATTTATTTCAATTTTTTTTTTGAAAGACTAGATTGATAGTTCTTTTATAAGAAAGCATGTTTGGATGGAAATTACAACATTTATCATGGATTGCCAAAATTAAAAAATTATACCCATGAGGAGTTTACAATTTAAATTTGATAGGAATTAATTGGTTTGATCAAATACAAATCTATGACTTATCAACTAAAAGATGGCAAAGAATCTAAAATGTGTGAGATTATTATGAAAGAGATACCCATTTCAGAATTTATGGTTGAATTCATGGAGAAAATTGTTTATGAGTATGCAAGGCATACATATAGGGATAAATATTTGGATGAAATTTTAAAGCTAATCAGGGACACATTCCCACTTTATTCCATTATTTCATTAGTTGACTTTGTTAAAAATTACACATTCAAACCACAAATGGAAGTTCAATCACAATATTACAACTCAACACAAGTTGCCATATTTATACATATAAAATTCATGCATGCACGTGATAGGATAGAGGAAGATCAAAAAATATTAATAGAGTACCATTTATATATCAATGATGACCGATCACATTATACAGAGTATGTGTAAGGTTATTTTGAGAAGTTTTATGTATAGTTGACTTAGAGGAACATTACTTTCAATCAGCATTACATTTGGCCAAATAATTTCACATAAAAATTCAATAATACACATATGTTTTATTGGTTGAGAAGGATGCACGTTACCATTGGTTTAGAACATATTTGGAGTTTCACTAAGGCTGGCAATGGAAAAGTGGATCATGATGGTGTTAGAGCATGTGGAAAAAGAGTCATTGCAAGGGAGGAGTTAAAATTTGACCATGTTTATAATTTGATCGATGCAAAAATTATAGTTGAATGGTGTAATGAGAACATATGCCATGGTGCTCAAGCAAATTCTACTATTCATAGACATTTTTGGTTAATGGAGGAAAAAGACTTGGCAAACTATAAGGATTATATGACTCTAATGGGTTCAAGTGAGTTTCACTCATTTCATAGCTCAAATGTAGGTTCTTGGACTATTCATATGTGGCACTTGGCATGATTTTATTCTGCATGCTTGGACTCTATTTGGAATGAGTGTGAGTCACAAGAGTGGGTGGATGACTAGAGTTTCAGACCTCTAATTCTAATCAACACATATCAGCTTCTACTAGCATTGTGACTTAAAGATATGACATCATCACAAGACTTTGACCATATATATGATCTAGTGTAGCTAGGTAGAAGATTAATCTTTATGTACTATTTATTCTCATTATCTATCTCCATAGTGTTATTAATTTTTTTTATATAGACCATGTTTTGTAGTTATTATAGATGAGGACAATGAAGAGGGAACACATTACTACTTATGTTAGTGTATACATGGAAATAACAAATTGACTTCTCTGGTCATAGATGGAGAAAACATTTACTATCCAATTGGGTTTGTGGTAGTCACTGGAACATGGATTTAATGATATACTATAACAAAATTCAAATTTATGGTTGTTTGAAGACTTTGAAACACACAGGAAGATATTGCACTATTCAAATTTGGTTCTTGTAATGAATATTCAATGGAAAAAATATCGTGAGAGGCCAAGAAATAAGAATATATGGAAATTTTATGAGTCAGACCATGAAGCTATTCTTGATACTATCAAGATTAGAGCATATCCTAGTGATTCATTGGATTGAAATGTGTAGGTATGTTGACTTTTAAAATGTATATGTAATCAATTTTACCAAATTTTTATGATTGTGTCAGTAATACGTGCATCAAATTCATCTTTAATTACTTACTAGCATTTTTTTGTAGGTTAGTGGTGCCAAATAAGCTTTCACCTTCACATGGTTGACACCATTAGTAAGGAATTTCATATTCTTGAAGCTAAGAGAAGCTTACTAAAATTATTTGGTATTTCCATGCTCCTACAAAAATTGCTCATGACAAGTCTCTTTCTCCTTATAGCCTTCTAAAAACATAAAAATACTTGTTTAAAATGATCTACATGGATTCTAGTTAAACCAAATGCATTAAAATTACCTCAAATGGCATTATATATCAATGTTACACACAAAACAAACACACTTTTCATTGATTTACATATTTTCATTGGTATGGCATTTCTGAATGGTAGTGAAAATGTACTAGTAGGTAGAATTGGATGTCATGGTCATTGGATCACATGTAATTTACCTATATATACATGCTCAAAGTGATGGATTTGCACCTATGGGTGTCAAAGGTAAAAATGCTAGTTAGAGGTCAACAAGTTGTCTCTTCACTGTCGGAAAGTTACATTTTAGGACCCATTAGTGTGACTTCTACCATGGATTGATCTTAGAGGTGATACATACTAGATTTAGGGTTAAATTAGAGGGATTAATAATTCACAAGAGGGATATTATAGTTTGTACATACAACTTATAGTTTTGGTTTTATGCATGCTTGAAGTTAGGCTAAAAAATCAACATCTTTCTTATATTGGGAAGGGCATTCTTGAGCCTAGAATGGGTGGTGGGTTTGTTGACTAGGCCAGATGGAAGGCCAAAAACTTAGTTCTAGACATTATCCACCCCTTTGGACATGTTGGTAGTGCCATTTTTCATCCAATAAGCACTAAAAATAGAGTTCTTATAATGTAGCTTCAACTTTGACAACATTTATTGTCAATGTTTCTATACTCCTAAACAATAGTGAAAATGCACTTGCAAGTGGAATTAGATTTCATGGTAATTGGAACACCTGTAATTTTCCTATATATATTTTATTGAAGTGATGGATTTGTAATTTTAGGTCCTGGAGGCAAAAATGCTAGTTAGAGGTCAACAAGTTGTTTCTTTACTGCCAAAAAGTTGCATTTTATGACTAGTTACTATAACTTCTATGATGGATTACTCTTAGAATTGATATAGACTAGAAATGAGGTATAGTTAGAGGTATTTAAAATTCACATGAGGATCTTATGGTCCATCCATATGACTTATAGTGATGTATTTTTACTTGTGGTTCTTGGAGGCAAAAATTCTATTTGGAGGTCAACAAGTTGTCTCTTTACTACCAAAAACTTGCATTTTAGTACCTATTACTATAACTTTTGCCACATATTTCTCTCAAAGGTGATATAGAGTAGATTTGGGGTACAATTATAGGTATTTAACATGTATAGGAAGCATCTTATTGTTCATTTGTATGACATATAATTTTGGTTTTATGCATGCCTAAAGTTAGGCTAAAAATCAACATCTTTTTTGTATTGGGAAGGGCATTCTTGAGCCCGAAATGAGTGGTGGGTTTGTGGACCGAGATAAATGGGAGGATAAGAACCTAGTTATAGACATTATTTTCCCCTTTGTACATGTTTTGAATGCCATTTTTAATCCAACAAGCACCAGAAATGGATTTCTCATAATGTAGCTTCAACTTTGATAACATTTATTGTCAGTGTTTCTATGCTCCTGGATAGTAGTGAAAATGCACTTATGGGTGGAATTAGAGGTCATGGTCATTGGATAAAATGTAATTTACCTATATATATGTGATTTAAGTGATGTATTTTTACTTGTGGGTATTGAAGGCAAAAACACTAGTTGGAGGTCAACAAGTTATCTCTTCACTACCAAAAAGTTGCATTTTAGGACCCATTACTGTAACTTCTACCATGGATTTATATCAGAGGTGATATAAAATAGATATAGGATGATATTATAGGTATTTCACATACACAATAATTATTTTATGGTTTATCCATACAACTTACTATTTTGGTTTTATGCATGCCTGAAGTTAGGCTAAAAATCGGCACGTTTCTTGTATTGGGAAGGATGTTCTAGAGCCTGAAATGTGTGGTGGGTTTATCAATCAGGCAAAATTGGAGGCAAATAAATTGGTCCTAGACATTATCTAACCATATATATATATATGTGTTTTAAATACCAGGTTTCAGCCAAGAAGCACCAAAAATAGAGTTCCTGAAATGTAGCTTCAACTTTGACAACATTTATTGCCAGTGTTTTTCTGCTCCTAAATAGTAGTGAAAATGCACTTACAGGTGGAATTTTATCTCAATATCACTAGATAACATTTAATTTTTTAATATATATGTGTTTGAAGTTATGTATTTTCACTTATGGGTCCTCAAGGCAAAAATGCTAGTTGGAGATCAACAAGTTGTCTCTTCACTACTAAAAGTTGCATTTTAGGACCCATTACTGTAACTTCTACCATGTCTTACTCTCAGAGGTGGTATAGAATAGATATATTTTTAAATTATATGGATTTAACATGCATAGGAGGGATCTTAATATTCATCCATATGACTTACATTTTAGGTTTTATGCATGCCTGAAGTTAGGCTTAAACTTAGCATCTTTCTTGTATTGGGAAGGGTGTTCTTGAGCCCAAAATAGGTGGTGAGTTTGTCGATCGGGCTATATGGGAGGCCAAGAACCTGGTCCTAGATATTATATACCCATTTGGATGTGTTGACAATGACATTTTTTATCAAAAAAGTACAAAAAATGGAGTTCTCAAAATGTAGCTTCAACTTTAACAACATTTGTTATCAATGTTTTCATGTTGTTAAACAATAGTGAAAATGCACTTTTGGGTAGAATTGGATGTCATGATCATTTAATAACATGTAATTTTCCTATATATATGTACTCGAAGTGATGGATTTTCACCTGTAGGTCCCTAGGCAAAAATGCTAATTGGATGCCAACAAGTTGTCTTTTCACTACCAAAAAGTTGCATTTTAGGACCTGTTACTACAGCGTCTGCCACAGATTTATATTAGAGGTGATATAGACTATATCTAGGGTGAAATTATAGATATTTCAAATGTATAGGATGGATCTTATGTTTCATCTATATGAGTTAATTTTTTTATGCATGCCTAAAGTTAGGCTAAAAATCAACATCTTTCTTATATTGGGAAGGGCATTCTTGAACTCAGAATAGGTAGTGGATTTGTCAACCAGGCCATATGAGAGGCTAAGAACTTATTTTTGGACATTATCTATCCATTTGAATGTGTTGGTAGTGCAAATTTTTAGCCAACAAGCACCAAAAATGGAGTTCTTGGAATGTAGCTTCAACTTGACAACATTTGTTGTCATTGTTTATGTGCTCCTAAATAGTAGTGAAAATGCTTTTATGGGTGGAATTAGATGTCATAGTAATTTGAGCATGTGTAATTTGCTCATATAGATGTGCTTGAAGTGATTAATTTTCACTTATGGGTCTCAAAGGTAAAAATGCTAGTTGGAGGTCATTAAGAAGCCTACAAGGCCTAATAGGCCTAATAGTCCAAGTGAACCATATACACGTGGCTAGATGCTAGTGGCATTGTAATTGGGTTTCAAGACCTTTAACATGTTTATTTGAAGCTTTTCAAAGTGTTTTAAGGTTATAAAATCCTTCAAGTGTCTACTAATCAGTCAATGATCCTTTAGGTAGTTTAGGACTAATTAGGCTAAATTGCATGTCTATAGGTAATGGAAGGATCTTGAAACTAACAAGGGAGAAGTTTGTGGTTCATGAGAGATGATAAATTTTGGAGGTTTCACAAATAAGCCAATAGACCTAGATGGCCTTTTAGGTCTGATTACACCTAAATGGCCACCTAAAAGTGGTTAAAGTGGCTTCAAAGCTTGTCCAAGGGGTATCGTGGACCAAATGGAGCCAAGTGTTTAAAAATATTGATACAGGAGCATCCTTTATATAAACTAGTATGGTGTCCATGTGAGAGTTTTAAACTGTTAAGTAGATTTAGTAGTATTTTTTAATCCTTTAGAATCTTCCTACATGTTAGAGAGGTCCTACTTATCTTATGTGCTTAAAAAAAGTGTCTATTGTATGATTTGATAACACTCTTTTCTTAGAGGAATGAACCAAAAGGATAAGCAAAAGTATCAAGATGAAATGAGCTTCTTCACGAACAAATATCAAGCAAGAATATTTGAATCATTCCTACAAGGGGTGTAAATGTGTGTTTTTCCTATTGTGATTGTGAGTAATGTATGGTGCTTATAAATATTTTCTTGAAAAGTACTTAAACTCAAACAATCAAAATATAGTGAATTCAAGATTTTGAAAGTCCTTTTCTGTTAGCACAGCTCAATTTTGGTTGAAAATAACTATTTGTAGATCTTGGTTGTACTATGAAAATTTTGTATGTTTTAAAACTAAGGATTAGATGAGTTACATAGGTGAGTGAGGAGTCCTATGCAAATGCTAGATTTTAAATAACCTCTTTTAGCTTTATGAAGCAAGGTTAATTAGCCCTCAGGTCCTTAAAGTGCAACAAAACCCTAGTTATAGGATTTTGATTTAAAAATGGTCATAAATCCATTTTGAACCCATAGAATTTTATGAAAATCTATGGAGACCTAGTTAAGAATGTTATTAAACTATTCTAAGTGTTTTGGAGTTAAAAGGTGTATGGATGATTTATTGAGAAGTTATCCAAAGTAATACTCAGAATTTTGAGTTCCTCTAGATAAAAAATAGGAAAATTGACATATATTGATCCATTTTTAGATGAAATATGCCAAGTAAAAGTTTATTCTCATCTAAAAACATTATTTAGACCTAACTGAGGTGTTGGTTTAGGCAAATAAGACATCATCTAATTTTTGACCTACTAATGAAAAAATTAGGTCTCTTCACAAAAATAGGGATGAGTCACTATTTGATAAAAAAAAGAGCTCTAAAACAATAAGAAATTAGTTTATCTAAAGTAGAAAATCTATGAGACATGTGAAAGACCTGTTGATAGTTCATAAATTTGGTCTTTAGCCCAAATACAACACTAAAAAGGTCTTTTGTATCCATTCAATCAAGAAGGCCTTAAAAGGGGAAAAAGAGTGAATAGGTCCTAAAGGGATTAATGTAAGAGTTTGATGTTTGAAGAGAGTGAAGTGATAAATTCAAGTGTATCAAATATTAGGAGACCTTAAGACCAATTCAAGACTTTGTGCTCTCTCCTAATGTCTATTTTCTTACTTTCTCAATTTTAGAGATGGATTTTGGGGATGTTTCAGAGGGAATGGAGATAAGATAGGGTCTAACCCATGGCATGAAGAAGTCCAAGGCACTTTCCAAGATAATTGAAGGCCTAAAGAGAAGATTTAAGAGCTTCTTGACTATCTTATAGGTGATGCTAGGTTGTCTTGAATGATATGAGCTTCTTCACTAGTATAAAACCCTTCCCATTAGAAGGAAATACTTCATCACTTGTTAAGAGGTATCCTCTTTGCAATGTATTGACTCTTCATAATCTATTGACTCTCTCACCAAGGCTCTTGAACCATCCTACCAAGCTGAATTGATGGAGAGCCATCATAACAACTAAAACCTTTTCAAATTCTTATACTTGTTTTTCATGGCCTATAAATGGCCTCCTTAGTTATATAATGCAAAATACAATTATAATAGCTTCTTTGACCTCTAAATCCCTCTAAACCCTTATTTTCACACTCTTAGAATCCAATTAGGCCTCCATTAGTCCTATGATAAAGCTTAATATTAAAATCTATACTTTTCTTATGCTTACCATTCTAAATCTTCTTTATTCTTTTAGACCTTGTAAAAACCCATCAGATTACAAGTTTCTAATAACTTTAAATGTTTAGGTTTCAAGATATGCACACTTCTAGGTCAAAACCCTAGGTCTGATTTTACTAGTCTATGTATAGGTTGAGAGGGTTTAAAATTTTTTAGTTAATTTTTTAGACAACTTCTTGAGTTAATTCCTCTAGTATAGACTCTGTCCATAATAAATTCACATGTTCAAAATAATATTCTACCTTGATTATGTCTTATGAGGCTTATCCCACTAATAACTTAGAGTTTTGGACCTCTAAGAAACTATAGATGACCATGAGTAAAGAAACATAATTCAAATGCAATTACTAATATTATTTATTTCTTATGAGGGTCTATTTCCTTTAATCACACTCTATGTACAAGATTTATAATTGAGATAAGTGACTAGGTGTCTAAAAACTACTAATCTATGACTGATTCAATCACTAGAATAGGATTCAATTAATGAAATGATAGGTTCAACAACCCTTAATTCTTATATCATTTGTATTATTATAGAAACAAAGCTTCTTAAGAACAATAAATGTCAATCTTTTTAACTGTAGGACCTGTCATACCAACTTGAATTACAACATTATCCTAACAAGTTATTATCAATCTCATAACATTTTTAATCCTTAAGAATACTTAAAAAATAATCATTCATAATAATCTAAACACAAGTGATTCAAACAAGACTTTCTTCATTGGTTTTCTTAAATATTCATGTAAAAAATAAGAATGCCATATATAGGCATACAATGTCAATAATACATGCATTTCAATATAGGCATACAAAACATTACATCATGTCTAACAACATAGTATCTAATATTGGGTGAATACATCATATATGCATATACAATGCCAAAAATGTGTACATTTCCATATAGGCATACAAAAAAGTACATCAATTAAAACATCATAATCATCAAATAGTCTCCCTCTCTTTTCTTTCCTTGAATAAGACTCTCCCTGGGATGCCCTATATGCAGATGGAGACATCCTAAATGCCTTGGATTTCTCCAAGGATCAATTATAGGTACTACACTCATAGCTTGCTTATAGATGAACCTATTAAAATACAAAAAATATTATAAAATTAACAAGTATATATGAAACTAAGTTAGTAAATTAATTTTAAACTATAATAAAAAATCATTTAAACATGCACTTACTACATGCTCATGGTCCTTCTCAATTTACTATTGACACTCGACTAGGTCAGTGCCAAGTTCATTTGCACAAACATGCATGCCAAATGATGAAAAAACATGAGTAGTTGACATAGTATTCATCTAAATTAGATAATCAAATTTCATATGAAAACCTTGCATACCTAGTACATTCATGCATATAGTTTATATTTTCCCAATTATGTAGTAAAATTATTAAAATAAAACTATTAAATTACAATTCAAAATTACAAGTGAATATGTACCTATGTGAGTACTTGTGTAGATGACATTACATCAGTAATTATTGAGTGTATATTTACTTGTAATGATGGAGAAGTGTCCACCCTAGTCATTAGTTGAATAAACAACCTAATAATTAATAACTTGGGAAATTCATTGATTAAAAAAGTTACTAACAAACTTAGTCTTACATAAGATATGAAAATATATAATGAGTTCATGGGAAGCATGAATGTGACAAGTGAATATGTTCATTGTGACTTGTAACACTAAACTAAAGGCAATGAATGTCAGTTTCATGAGGGAGAATGATAAGACATCAAGGGCAATGATGTATCTCCTACACCTCTTGATG
>JARHVA010000157.1:1310000-1327500 GCA_037957365.1 Torreya grandis
TAATGCCAACACATAAATAACAACATTTTTCCAAAACATCCCTTGCACTCCACATTCTATTCCATTATCTAATATTATGTATGTGCCCCCTAAATTTAATCTTCTACTTAACATGCCTCCATAAATTTAATCAACCAAATCTTTATCTTATTGAATCCTTGAAAATACAAAATGTATAACATGTTTTAGTTGTACATGACTCTTTCTTAGGATGCACTTTTATACTTGGGAAAAAAATCTTAATACTTATTTATTATATACATTTTCACTCTTATATATACACATGTAACATTACATATATATTTTTACACATTCTATTTATCAAACTTATACATCTACATGTGAATTAAATACTATTGAGGTCAACATACCCCCATTTTTGAAAAATGGGAATCCTTGTTTCAAATTTGGTAAATTTGTTTTAAGAATTAAAAATTTACTTGATCAGGGTACCACTAGCATGTTTGCACATAATTTTTATTTGAAGATCATTCACACCTAGTTCTCATTTTGATTAATTAACATATTGTGCTAATTTTGGTAATAGTTGTTGCCTGTGTTTCTGTATTGAAAGATCAGTAAAACTTCATTTGAAATGAACATGCTTAGGGTTTTATGCTTCAATTTAATGTTAAATTGATCTTTACTAACCTTTGGTCTATCAAAACTAATTAAATCTACATTTGAACCATGTTGAAATTCTCATTCAAATTTCCCTAGCCCATGTCCTTTTAAATCAAATTTAAATTTGCATGGGAGCCAATTTGTGTGGGAATACTTTATAATGTCATGGACTTAGCCTAATTTTTATCCTAAGGTTTAGTCATGTTTATCAACACAACCAAACCTTATTATAAAAATATTAATGCTTATTCCTTTATGTCTCAGGGCCCCTTAGCTTTTTATCTTCACATGATCTAATTAATGCAAGGTCCCTTTTGTTATGTTCCAATCTTAGCCTAAAAGCCTTATCCTAAAGTTCTAATTGTATTTATTAACACAATAAAAACCATAGGTTGAAACTTTATGCTGTCTTTTATCATTCATGGGGTACCCTTTATTATGTTTTATAACTTAGCTTAAAAATTTTATCCTAAGGTTTTTTCATGTTTGTCAACATGAATAAAACCATAGTCCAAAATATTTAACCTAAGTTCTCTATATTTCTTGAAGACTAACTTAACATTTTATATTGTCTATGGGATCAATGGTATGAATTTTCTCGGGTAGAGATGATCTAACAGTGTGGTATAAAGTCAATAATTCAAGCATTTTGATCAATAAAGTGCATTGATTCAGCCCAAGATGATCCAACGATGTGTAGAAAAGGTCAAAATGTCAAGGCCTAGCGAGAAAGCATGGAGATGTCAAGTGTCACACTCATAATAGATGATTAAATCTCAAACATGTGATCGATGGTACACTACTGAGTATACACATTCTAATTGATGGTGTGTGTTAAGTTAAAACTTTAATAAATACCCTAAATAAGTGAGAAAGTGATAAGTGTCACACTTCCAATGAAAAAATAGTGATCAGCCAATGGCATTCCACCCCTTAGATCATGATTTGATAGAGTGTGTTGATCTTAAAAAATAAGATCTAATGGTACATGATGAAGGTTGAAAAGTCAAAAATCCTAAGAATGAATGTGGAGACAATAAGTGGAAAAACCATAAGCCAAAAATTATAGCTCAAGCACCTTTCAAAGATTGATGGTATGTAAATGAGCATACATTTTTGATCAATGGTCCATGGAACATGTGACATAACTCAATAGATTTAAATCAATAAAACACATTCATTTGGGTAGAGATGATCTGATGGTTAGATATACATGTTGACATTTCAATAAATATGAGGATGAATGTGAAAGTGGCATGTGTCATAGCCATGGAGAATATAACAAAGTATCCAATTTTGTTCAATTTCTCAGATCAAGATCAATAAACTGTGTTGATCCACACAAATAGATCTAATGGTGTGAGATAAGGCAAAATTTTCAAAAGGCCCATAACCAATAAAATATTGACACATGTCCAAAAGTGACAAATAGTCATATTTTAAATATTAATGAGAAACATGTGACAGTGATGCCACATCAGAGCTACATAAGCATAATATGCCAAGTTGAATATTTTATGGACCCAACAAATGCAAAGGTATAAATACATAATCCAATTGAGATCTAAGGCACAAAAATCACACAATTTGAATACCTACCACCATTAAATCTCTATAAAGGCATTCATAAAAACCCTAACAGGTATGAAAACCCTAATTCAACCCTATTTTTATTGTAAACAAGTAAAGAAGAATCAAATTGTCATATATGTAAGAACAATTTAACTCAGAGTCAAGGTGTATTCTATGAGTAAGCAATTTAGTGAAGTTCACAGCCATGACAGCTCAAAAGGGTGTTTTTAGGGAGGATGTAGAACTTTATTTAACATCTGATGTAAAAGGAAGAATTTTCAATGACATGACCTTCAATGCTACCACATTGAATACAGGAGACAAAAATTGGTTAAAGATTTTTTGGAATATTTAATAACAATAGGCCATCAGCAAAGAGGAGGAGAATGTGACTACCAGGAAGCTCTATTATGACATAGTTGTTATACAAATGACTGGATAAACTATGTAGGTAAACCTAAGGTACTCCACTGCATAAACATTTTCGATCCCATTCTTAGAGATGTTAAAATTAATAAAAGCATGTTAATTAATGGACATAATCAAAATAAAAATACCTAAATTTCTCTTATAGCCTTTGAAAACTATTAAAAATTACTAAAACCCAAAATAATCCTATCTTCCATCAAAACTTAGGCCAAAGAAAATGATTTAAAAATAACCCTTGCCCTATGGCTATGTTCTAGGAATCAAGTATTTAATGAATTCAACAACATCCCTATTATTCAATTCAAACCTAGGATTCAGATGATCATTACTGTTATGAATAAGTTATGTGGGAATGCAACCACTACATATGTAGACCAAATTTTAGTGCCTCTTGTCTACTTCATGATTGAGAAACATATCACCCCTCCTTTAGGTGAGGTAATTAACATTTATCTAAGTAGATAAGCATTTATAGTTGTAAAGATAAAGCAAACCCAATTTCATATGATCTCATACCTTCTTGATGCCCTTCTTGCTACAACCAAAATTACAAACCTTAGGGAATGATCACCTAGTGTAACATAGATAGTTTCAAAATATTATTCCAAACTACACATATTCAAGTATAAGGATCACATCCAGTTCATATGTGATTATGTCTACCTAGCCATTACAGAGGCCATCACAAGGATCCCAATGATGAGAGTCAATTCCATGATAAATAAAACTATTGAAGCCATAGGGATATATGGTTATATCCTGATTGTATAATCATCAAGATTGAGGGAACCCAATGTACTCCCTTAAGATTATTAGTGCATGTGAAAAATAAGTTTGCAGAGTAAGAAGTAGTTTACCAAATATGAAATGGGATAAATGGTCTTTTCAAGAACAAGAGGAAGGGAATACTTCACAACCTCCCCATAACCATTGGTAAAATTATCTTTGCACATTGGGACAACATTGAAGCTGCTTCCAAACACAAGACATCATTTAATCTTCAATTTTATGAGCTAAGGTAGTAGGATCTCCATAGAAAGGTTAAGGAACATTTGAAGGCCAAAAGAGTAAATATACCTTATGATCACTAGCCTAGTCCTTTTGACCCTATATACATAAAATCCTCTTCATTCTCTAAGGTCACCATTAAATTAAAAAGCACAACATCAATCTAGAATCTAGGATGTAGAGGGAGAAAAAGGGAGTAGATGAAAAATGGAAATTGGGACCAAGGAAATACCATTTGATTAGTGGTTTACCTTCTTGACCTCCAACAGCCCAATCAATTAATACCCAAATAGAGACATAAGTTGAATTTAGGCTAAAAGAGAGAAGGCTTGATGAGATTTCCTCTTCTTCAGGTCAAATAGAGGAACAAGGATCACCAATGGAGGAGGTTCATATGGTAGTAATAGACCCTAGTGAAACAATTGAATATGCTTTAAAAATGATATCACTGGCCTACGAAACATATAATGAAGAGATGGAAGAAACAAAGGAGGAAAAGGGGAAGCAAGTGTTGGATCTAGTTCCTGTAGATCTCCCCAAAAGAAAAGTTGAGATGGCCATAGTTCTAGCGAAGATTAAGAATCCAAAGATGACTTTTACTCATCCTTTGAGTGAAGTAAACCTCTTTAGGGAGGAAAATTTGATTCATGGCCCAATCATCCCAAAATGGTTCATCTATGGTAAATTACATAAAGTACCCATTATAAAACACCCTTGGGAAATGATGAAGGCCATCAATATCCCAGTACAACCATGGATCCTAGATCTACAAAAGGAAGATTAAAGAAGAATGGTTTCTCTAAGAGAGTCAAGTAGAAAATAGATGCAGATCTTAGCACCATAAGTGACTCAATCATTAGTTGGTATCAAATTTGACCCAACACCAACTGGATTACAAAGGGTCATCGAGAAGAAGGTAACAATTATGGGTGAAGAGATCACTTACCAAAAGGTAGATCCACTAACCAAATTAACCATAGGAGGATAAAAGCCTATTTAGAGTAAAATATTTGAGGAGAATGTGCTTGAATTAGCCTAAGCACATGCATAATAATTGTAAGTTGTCATCAAAGGATTGGAATAACAAAAGGATAATTTAGAGAAGCAATCTGTATTATCAATCCCAGAAACCATGGTAAAAATGTTTGAAGCATATTTACATGACATGTTTGATTCTTTAAAGTCAATAAAGTCTAGGAAGAATGTGTTGAGCCAGCAAGATATAAAAGCTAAAAGCCTATTTAACTAATGGTAAAACTCAAGGGGAAAAATAAAGGATTTGATCAGTATCTTGGTTGAAGATCAAATTCTTGATTTCAAGAACATAAGCTTGGCTCATATGAACACATCTATGGGGTTATTAATAGATAAAATCAATAATTTGGGAAAATGGTACAAAGACCTAGAAAACCTTCATAAGGATGACATGAAGTTATATAACAGGATAAAACTATCATAGTTGTTGCCAGAATCTGGATAACGCGAGTGCAATGGAGACGTGATCACACGAGATGAAGCAAGTGCACACCACATAGATGCTAAAGTAATTTGAAATTATACAAGAAGCTAAATTGCACAATACAAAATGGAGAAAACCAAAATTTGATTAACATGAGATGGCCAAAGTGAGAAATACATATAGGAAAGTACGTAACTCCTCCACAAAAGGTGGACAAGGCACCCCAAGAATAGACTGTAACTCTTCCATGAAAGGTGGTGACAAGGTGCTAATAATAGAGAAGTAACTCCCATCAAGGGAGTTACTTATGACATTCTTATGACACCTATGACACATCTATGACACACACATCCACATAAGCTAGCCTATCCCACAAATGTAAGAAAACTCCATGTATGCACAAGAAATACAATTTTCCTAATTAAAAAATAGGGAAAAATAAAAACCTACACTAATACCCCCCATAAGCGCAACTTGGGTGGGCAGTGTGGAAATATAAAATGGGTCCCAAAAACTAGGCCTGATGAGGTACCCATGTACAAATACAATCTCCCATAAGATAGAGAAAAGGAGAAAACCCATAGGAAAAAACTCTCCCCCAAAAGAGAGACATAAAAGAAAGAAGAGGCTAGTGCCCCCCACCACAAAGATGATGTTGCTACAGATGTGGACTGCACCCTAAGAAGAGGTCGTAGATGAATGAACTTGCTCTCAGTGAAAGGTTTGGTGAAGATGTCTGTAACCTACTCTAAAGACTAGAAAAATATCAAGTCGATGACCTAATTATGAATAAGCTCCCAAACAAAATGCATGTGAATCTCTATGTGCTTGGTCCACTGGTGCTGAACTAGATTCTTGCAAATCTGAATGGTACTTTAGTTGTCACAATAAATGATGGTGGGCTACTTGATAGGAATGCCAAAATCAGAAAGTATCCCCTGAAGCCAAATAGCCTCAGTAGCTACATTAATAGGTCCCTTATACTCTGCCTCTATGGATGATATAACAATAGCATTCTACTTCTTACTAGACCAACTGATAGGACCAAAACCTAGAGAGAAATTGTAACCAAAAGTGGACTTAGGAGTCTATGAATCGCTAGCCCAGTCTAAATCTGTATATCCAACCAAGTCAACCTCTATGCCAAATCTATAATGAATCCCATATCTTTGTGAACCCTGTATTTAATGTAAGATCCTCTTAGCTGCTTTCTAATTAAGCTCATGAGGTTCTTGCATGAATCTAGAGACAAGTCCCACTGTATATGATATGTCAAGCCTAGTGTGAGTCAAGTAGATGAGACTGCTAACAAGTTGTCGATATCGAGTGAAATCAACCAATGGTGAAGAACAGTCAGCCTCAAGCTTGACTCCTGATAGAAAGGGAGTCAGAGATGGCTTGCAATCATCCATGTGAAACTAAGTCAATAAATCAAGAGCATACTTATGCTGTGCAAGAGAAATCCTAGAATTTGACTATGAGATCTCGATGCCAAGGAAGTAGTGCAACAAACCCAAGTCTGTCATGTCAAATCTATCTTGGAGAGATGCCTTCACCACTACAATAGATGGTGAAGAATTCTCAGTGATCAAAAGGTCATCAACATATATAACCAAAATCAAGAGTGAATCATCCTGCCACAAGAAGTAGACATTGGGATCAGAATGGCACCTAGTGAAACCTGCTATGAGAAGAAAGGAATACATCTTGGCATACCAAGCCTAAGGGGCATGTTTGAGGCCATAGATAGATTTCCTAAGTCTGCATACTAAGGAAGAATCTTGAACAAATCCTGGTAGCTGCTCCATGTAGATCTCCTCCTCTAGGTCTCCGTGAAGAAAGGCACTCTTCACATACATCTAATGCACATCCTAACCATGTGTTGTGGCAATAGCCAAGGTGAGTTAGATAGAAGTCATCTTTGTAATGGGTGAAAAGGTCTCTGAGTAGTCAATGCCTACCACCTGTGAGAAACCCTTGGTGACCAATCGCACCTTGTACTTATCAACCGACCCATCTGCGGCAAACTTGGTCTGATATATCCATCTACATTGAACCATCTTTCTTCCCTTAGGAAGTGAAGTCAAATCCCAAGTGTGATTTTTGATTAAGGAAGAATATTCTTCCTCCATAGCACTATCCCACTCAGGTACCCCTAATGCCTCTCAAAAAGTTTGTGGATCCAAAAATGAAGCAAAGAATGCATGTGGATCTCTCTGAAAATCCCCCCTAGTACGTCTGTCATCTAAGGGATCTCCTACCCAAGTACCATCACTCTCAAGTGTCTGTCTGGCCCAAAGTGGCCTAAAAGTGGGCGAGTCAGGTGCTAACTCCTCATCCTCTGACTAACTAGAGGTGGATGACTCTACATCACTGTCCTCACTGTCTAAACTCAAAGAAGAAGAAGATGTCTCTGGCTCAAGAACCTACTGTGACTAATCTGAATTTGATGAGGAATCATCATGAATAAGTAGATCCGATGAGGGAGAAGAAGTGTCAAGTGTTGAGTCTCTATGACTCTCTTGAAAATAGACACTTCTCTCAATGAACAACACATAAGTGACTGGATCTAGAAGGTGATATCCCTAAATACCATCTGGATATCCTAAAAAGATGCAAGGCTTGGACTATCATTCCATAGCTTTGAATTTATTCTTTGGAATGTGGGCCATGGTTGGGGATCTAAAAACTCTAAGGTACTCAACATCAAGTTTCCTTTTATGCCAAGCTTCAAAGGGTGTTATCCCTTTCAAAGCTTTGTGAGGAACCCTGTTTTGAATGTAAAAAGCACAATTGATGGATTTGGCCCAGTATTGTGGTGCTAAAGATTTGGAGTGAATCATATAGCTACCCATCTCTTTCAAGAACCTATTCTTGTGTTCTACAACCCCATTCTGTGAAAGACTATAAGTGAGTGTGCACTGCAAATCAATCCCCTCTATGGTGTAAAACTACTCAAACCTGATGCTAACGTACTCCCCTCCATTATCAGTTTGAAGAACCTTGATGGATTTCTCACTCTATTTCTCAACAAGAGCCTTGAAGTCTAGAACATTTTCAAACACTTCAGACTTTTATTTGAGAAAATATATCCAAGTGTACCTAGAGAAATCATTAATGAAAGTGAGGATGTACTTGGCCCTTGTGAAAGATGGTTTGGGAAAGGGTCCCGATACATCACTGTGGACTAACTCCAAAGGTTGTGAAGCCCTCCAAGCTTTGCCTTTGTCAAATTTTACTTCAGGATGCTTCCCAAGGGAGCACCCCTCACAAAGTCCTTTTGAGAATTGGACATGAGGCAAGCCAATGACATTGTCATTTTTGCAAAGTTGCTCAAGGTAGCAATAGTTAAGGTGGCCAAACACTCATGCCATAATTTGATAACTTCATCTGAATGAGTCAGCAATGTTGTTAGACAACAATCTGATGCAAAATGTGAGAAGGTGTATAACCTTGCTTGGTGATCTGCCCTACCCACTACCACTGTAGTATCACTATGCAACTCCTTGATAGCCACTAAATCTGGTGAAAACTCAACTCTCATGCCTTGACCAATGTGAGTGATTTGGTATACTGATAGGAGATTGGTTGAAAGAGAAGGAACACTTAGAACATTATTGAATGTTCCTCCTTCCATTTCAACTGACCCTCTCTCTGCAACAAAAATTAAAGTGTCATCACCCAAACTAATTGAAGTCATGCTACAAGGCTCTAAAGATGAAAACTCAACTAGTGAAGAGCCCATGTGGTGAGAAGTACCCGAGTCGATGACCCATGAAGATGTAGAAGCTATTGTAGCTACAAGAGCCTTGCCCTTTTCTTTCTCCTTACCCTTGCCTTTTGCCTTGGTAAAATCTTGGGTAGATGAATTCTGCTTGATGGACTCAAGAACACCTATGTTGTTTTTCTCTAGAAGATGAGTTAGGTGATTTATTTGTTTCTTTATGCATTTGTGTTCATCATGCCCTATCTTTTTATAATATGCACACTTAACCTTCTCCTTCTTAGGTTTAACATTGGAGGATGAAGACTCAGTGTTGTTTTTGGCAGGATTGTTGTTTTCTTTCTTCTTCTCCTAGTCCTTGTTCCTTTTCTTCTTTTCCTTTGTTGAAGTCTTATCCTTACCATTTACAGCTATCAAAGCTTGGGGTTGAGTAGACTTCATTGTGCCCATTTGAATTAGCTTATCTTGCTCCCTAGTCAAGTCGACAATGAATGAATCCAAAGAAAGCATTTTCCATGTAGTGCCAAGGGCACTTTTTGTGGCATGGAAAGTGGAGACAAAGACTGAATAGCTTGGACCTAACTTTGCAAGAATAGAAAGAATTAGTTGATCATCTTTCTTCTCTATCCCACATTCTTTCTATTGCAATCTAAGGGCCTTAAACTTAGTGAAGAAGTTCTGTAGGGTGTCAAAATTGCTAGGACTTAGACTTATGAGTTCATTTTTGAGCTCATGACCTCGCATCTCATCAAGTTTTCCAAATAAGTTTTCCAAGGTGTCCCATATGTCATTGGGAGTCTTGGAGGATTATAAATGGAAGAGAAGTTTTGGAGACACAGACAAGCTCAGTAATCCATAGGCTTCATCACTATGGTTGTACCACTTGACCTTTTCAGCATCAGTGTTGGGTTCTACTTTAGTAACCATGGTGATCCTATACAACCCTTTGCTTCTAAGAATTATTAACATTTTAACCTTCCATTCATGATAGTTGAAGGGTGTTAGTGGTTTAAGTTGAAAAGAATCCATTTAAGCTGAATTTAGGTGAACTTGTGTTGATTGCAAGTTGTGAAATTATGAGATCAAAGATTTACAAGTTGTGAAGTGTGGTGTGGGATGTCTAAGGCCTTGATAGGCACTACCAAGAAGATGAAATCAGGGCTTCATAATGAACATGCACCCTTCCAACACTTCTAATGCAATGCATATTTTAGCACACAGTAGACTTAACATGTCCAACGTAGATTTTACCATAGAAGAGACAAAAAATAGGTGCAAAAACAAAATGCTAGGTGTAGAAAAAGGATGCCTAATGACTAAGGGTTCACATGGGACAAATAAAGTGCCATTTTCTAAAGAAAGTAGTTTTGATTTTGCTTGAAAAAAAAAACATGCAGACCTAGATGTCATACGACCTAATGGCATGGCTATAGAAAAGATTGTTACTACTACTTGGCATGCTGGAAGGACTATTGTTGTTGCTTGGCATGGGTTCTAGAAGCTAGGTGTAGACCAAAAGAAGGTTAGCATAGAGTTGCAGAAGTTGCGCCTGGACTGAATGAGTGAATTGTTGTTCCTCCCTCTGCTCACAATAATGGTGCCCAACAGCTTGCAACAAAGTCAACACCTAAAGTGAAGACAACCAAGACACCCAAAGGCCAAGGATCCCAAGGAAATGATACTAGAAATGATATATATATATATATATATATATATATATATTTTAGATCATATCTAAAAATTAAAAAAATAAAGAGAACTCCACTCCTCTTGATTTCAAAATAAATTAAAAGCATAACCAGACACACTATTACCGAGTTTACTCTGATACCATATCGTAGTTGTTTCTAGAATTTGGATAATGCAAGTGCAATGGAGATGTGATCACACAAGATGAAGCAAGTGCACACCACATAGATGCTATAGCAATTTGAAATTATACAAGAAGCTAAATTGCACAAGACAAAATGGAGAAAACCAAAATATGATTAACATGAGATGGCCAAAGTGAGGAATACATATAAGAGAGTACGTAAGTAACTCCTCCACAAAAGGTAGACAAGGAACCTCAAGAATAGACTGTAACTCCTCCATGAAAGGTGGTGACAAGGTGGTAAGAATAGAGAAGTAACTCCCATCAAGGGAGTTACTTATGACACCTATGGCACATCTATGACACACACCTCCACATAAGCTAGCCTATCCCAAAAATGTAGGAAAACTCCATGTATGCAGAAGAAATAAAACTTCCCTAATTAAAAAATAGGGAAAAATAAAAACCTACACTAATAAAAACACATATTTGGAAGAATAATAAAAGATCTCACTATACTTAGCTCAATTGGTTTGATAATTAATGATGAATTCAAACACAAGGTCACTCTAGTCATACATGAAGTGAAAAGTTAGAGCCAAGGGAAGATAGGGGTTGATAACACCAAGATCATGGATGTGATCTTTATTATAGAGGAGAAAATTGGAGAAGCTAGGAGCATAAAAGAAGCATTACAAAGGTCTAATAAAGATCTCAAAAATTTGGTAGATTAAGAGGATGAACTCTTTATGAAACCTATGGTCAACTTGAAGCTAATTGATGAGAACCATCATAGAGAAATGAAGATCTTGCAATACAAATAGGGGACTACATCAACCATATGGTCTCAAAGTAGCTGGATAAAGAATATTATTTTTGTAACTAAGCTTGTATAATATTTTGAAAAGGGATATTCTTTCTATAAAGGCATGTACAAATTGTAAAGTAAATTTCTATAGGTTAGTCATTTGGAGTCTTTTATATATTCTAGAATGATTGTAAAAGGATAACTATCCTTAATATTTGACATGATTAACCAACATACTTAATGAATTGTCTTTACAAAGAGGCATTTTCTAATGTAAGAGGGGAAGTTTTTTGAGCCAAAACAATTCTATAACTTTTGAGCAAATTAATATAAGGAACTCTATAAAGTTTTTCCACATTTGCTTATGTGAATTGATATCATGGCTTCTCTCTCATTTGTCTAGTCTAAATCTTAGATTTGAATGGTTCTTGTGAATTTTGGATGTGCATATTTAAGTGTAGAGTTACTAATTTGTGTTAATGCTATATTTTTTGAAAATTATAAGGTTTAATTCATTTTATTTACCTTTCTTTCATATGTGCTAATAATGTTTGCTTACAGGGGTGAATCTTTAAAGTGATCCTAGTCCTTATTTACATTGTTTCATATTATCCTTAAATGTTTGCCTAATGTGTGATAAGATTTTATCTTATGCTACTTCATGTAATATATTGGTTAAATGCATGTTCATATGAATCTTAAACATTATCATAATATTTGGGTTAAAGATCAGCAACATATTTCTTCTCTACCTTACCCTTCCTTTTGCTCTTTTTTTACCAGTTCACATTAGATCAATTTTATTGTGAATATTTATTTTAGTTTAGATTTAGACTTAGGTTTTGAGCATAATTCACTTAATATATCATAATTTACCTTCAAAATAAAAGATCAATTATTAGGCCACAATGGCTCCCAACTAATATAAATTTGTGAAATAGTCCACTTGTTCTACCTATATTCCACCAAAGATAGAAGGATTATCAAAATAGGCAACTCATGCAATGGATTATTTGGAATAAAAAGATGAGAAGTGTTTTCAAAGACTCTGAGCCACTTGTGATGCACTTTCAGTCATCAATAGGGACACATTTTGTTGGTACTAAAAGGAGGGCATTAGTTAGATTTTTATAAATTTGTAACATCTTTACTAATTTTGTAGAGTTATATTCAAAAATTGATGTATCCTTTTCATATTTGTGTTTATTTTAGCACATTTGTGTAAAGATCATTGATATTAATAGTTTAGGACCCATCTTTGTGCTTATATAGACAAAGATATGTGTTCTTTGAAGATCCATGAGTAATAGTGGTAAAGATAGCTTGAGCCTTTTAAATCCAACAAGTTTGAGGTTAGTAATAGATATTTTGTTAAAATATTGATAGATCCTTTACAAATTTGAGTTTATTTGAGCTTAGACATGTAAGGATCATTCATATCTATGTATCTAGACATATCTTTGAGCTAATGTAGTTAAAGATCCATGTATTTTATTGTTCTTTATACATGTTTATGCAAAATTTGCTTAATGTGAAATTATAATCATTATTACTTGGAAAGATAAGACTTACACATCATATTTCAAACAAGGTTCAAAGCTCTCAAGTTGGAATTGCCAAGGATAAGGACCAGGTCATGTTCAGAGACAAGGGTTCCTCTTTTATCATTAGAAGTTCATAGGAGAGCTAGACAACACAAAGTTAAGCATAGAATTTTAAATTCTCAACCAACTTCACCAGTTCAAGGTGCTCTCATTTTCAATACCTATCAAGGTATGGCTTGGCTAGGTGGTTCTTCAATCAATGTGCTAGGTGTCGTACATGACCTTTCTCATAATCCTCAAAAATATTTACCTACTTTTAGTCTTAATGGTGTTATAACTATTAAGGAACACTAAAAGTTTCAAAGCTGCTTTAAGACTTTTGAATGTTATTCTTGAAGATGTAGCATGAAAATTGTTTCCCTTTACATTTAAAGATGTTGCATATGAATGGTTCCTAAATCTTCCTAAAAACTACATAGCTAATTGGAATGATTTTAACAATTACTTTATTGACTAGCTTGAAAAATCATCAGTCATTGTGTCCTTTACCAATAGTTTACCATAATTAAAAGAGATTCAAATGAGCCCATAAGAGCCTTTTATTCTAGATTCTAAAAAAACTTTATCAAAACTATAGGTCCATATAGACCTAACAAGGCTTTATGCTTAGAGATCTATAAGGATGTCTTAGATCCCATGACTTTTGTGTTTCTTAAAAGATTTGCTCAGATCATTAATACATTAGCCTTAGCATATGTTGAAGTTTTGATCATTAATGATCAGATGCAACCCCAGGTCCAAATGACATATTGTATCCCCAACATTATTCCAAATTTGCCTATTTTGATTTCATTCCCAATGCCAATCAAAATATGCCTACCTTATATCATCTTCTAGTTGTGAACCAATTACCTTTGAGTCATGCACATCCTAGCCAAAACCTAGGATTCTTGAACAAATCTACTAGTGGATCTCATCCACAAAACTAGAGAGCTTTAATGCCTACATCTAATAACAATACTCAAGTTCATAATTCTGAGGCACCCAAGAATTAGAATGAGTCTATCTCAAAAATGGTTCAAAAACTAAGCATTGACTTCCTTCAATTGCAAAAGCAAGTAGGTAATATTGGGGAAAGCTCTTACAAGAACTTCTCTTTTCAAAGAATCAATAGGCCTTCAAATTGATTCCTAAATAACAACAACAATAACCACAACAATGAGTCATATGCTAACAAGAAAGTGCGTAATATAAATCTTAGTGATGTAGCATTACCTGATTATTGTAGAGTTCATTATACTTTAAATCATGGTGTATTATATTGTCTATAATTTTTTAATGCTTTTGAATCTTTTCAAGAAGAATTAGATACTCTCAAAGTTTTCCCTAATAAAGACAATGGTGTAGGTGCATCAAGTTCTTCAAGATCATATAAATCCTATGATTCAACTCTCATGGTGGAGACATATGAGTTCCTATTTTAAGAAGAGAATGAGGCTAAGGATATTCTTGAAGAGATCCATGATTTTCATTAATATATAAAAAATACTTATCCTCTAATAAATATGGAGCAAAAGTAACCTCTGACTATCTCAACTCTACCAAATAACTTTGACACACCTTTTGATGATATATCAGACAACAATTGAGAGCCTCTAAAGGGAAGTAATCCTAAAAATAATATTGATGTGTCTAATTATTCTAATAGGACTACATATAATATAATGGAGGACATGAAAAAGATCAACTCTAACATTACTTTGAATGAGCTAACTCAAATTACTGAGCAAAGGGATTTTTTTTTTGAATCTTTGTCTAATGGGCCTAGCAAACCACAAAAGTCTGCACATTCTAACATTACACTACACAAGAGTAAGGTAGATGTTCCACCTATTATACTTAGAGTCAAGATCTTTGGTAATAAATTGCATAATTGCTTATTAGATTTTGGTGCATCTGTAAATATCATGCCTGTAGGTATTTATGAATAACTTGGTTTGACTCCAATTAAATCTAATAGATTTGTAACTTAATTAGATAAATCAAGAGTCAAGGTAGTTCATGAATTGTTGAATGTTCATATGCATATTGCTTCTAAACCAAGAATCCAACAATTCATTGACATCCAAGTGGTAGACATCCCTAATGCATATGGGATGTTGTTAAGTAGATATTGGATAAGGGATTTGAATGGTTATATGCCAATTGAATACTCACACATGTGGCTTCCATGGATTGGAGTTCTAAATTAGATCAAGATAGAGAGGGAGCCTAAGATGAAACACATAATAAATGAATAAAATGCAACCAATGAGAGGGTTAACATGTTTAACTCAAATCTAGGTGTACACTCTTGACACCCCAAAGGTATGTGACTCTAAAACTTCTCATGCTATGCCTAGATTATGGAATTTATACTTTGATGATGCTATATGTAAATTAGGTTCTAGAGTAGTAGTGGCCTTAATCAATCCCATCGGGAAGAAATACAATGCCTCTTACAAACTCCAATTCTCATGCAATAATAATATTGTAGAGTATGAATCACTTATTCTTGGATTATAATTTACAATCAAACACAAGGCCAAGGAACTATTAATTTTTGGTGATTATGAACTAGAAGTTAATTATGTCAAAAGTAAATATCAATGCAAGTTGTCTTATCTTGAGAAGTATAAGTTTAGAGTATGGGAGTTAATTAAATGTTTTGATGTTTTCAAAATTATGTCAATCCCTAGGGAAGGAAAAAAGGCTACTAATGAACTTGCTTCAGCTGTAGCCAACCTTATGCTTTATTAAAGTTCCAAGTTAAAAAACCTTACCATTGAATTAGTTCCATGTCCCTCAGTGTCAGATAATGTTAACCATCTACAAGTATACAGTGATGATCAACAGATCATAGATTTCATGATCTTATTATTATGGCCATTATGTATATTTTGATAGTTTGTTAATACTGTTCAATATGGTATTGAAGTTACTTTATCTATCCCCCTTTAATTGGATGGGCACATATAACACTTTATACCTTTATTGTTTCTATTCATTGGAAGTGGGTACATATTTTAGTATTTTTAAATTTTAATCCAAAATTACTAATAAATAAATAAGTGTTTTACTTAATTTAATCATTGATTATACATCCAACATTTAACATATTATTAATACATGATAAGAATAATCTATTGTTCAATGGTTCTAAACATTTCCTTGTTCTACTATATGAAGTCTAATTACTAGAGGCTAGGTAGCAGACACTAGTTACTCAAACCCTAATACAAGCCCTTGATTTATTTTTCATGACACTTTGAATTAGAAATATTTAATTTATTGTAGTAAAACATGACTTGTAATGCAAAAAATTAATATAATGAAGTGAAGAGAAAAAGTACATAAACAAGCATAGAAAGTTAGATTTCAATTTGTAAAAACATTACTAACAATGAAATTTATACTGTTATCACCTAACAAGAGCAAACATTTCACTCATATAAACCTTCTTCAAACAAATCTAAATTTTAAGGTGGCATTAATGAAAATAACAAGTATGTGCTTAAAGTTTAAAATTTAATGATAAGTATTTTACAATGTTCTACACAAGATATATAATTTCTATCCCTTTGTATTTATTTTATATTTATTTATTAATTAAAAATTATTGCTATATATATATATATATATATATATATATATATATATAATGCTTGGTTAGATGTGATTCATTTATTTTCATTATAATGCTAAAAAATGTAAACTTTGAAAAATTAACAATATATTTTTAAGCAATATGTTAATCTAATTTAAATAATGGTAAAAAAAATCAGCATAATGTGAATTCTCATACACTTGATGAATTCCAAGGAAAATTTATTCACCATACATTTTATCATATATTTTTTCTTATAGTTACAAGAAGTTTTATTTTTAAAACATAAAAATAAGTAGCATTTATTTTATTTTATTTTTTAAGGGATTGGGTCTCTTAGAACCAATTGTTTCAATATTGTCCTTACAATATTATGAGTACGAGAATCCAACTCCCTTGAGTATAGTGAATATATATATTTAAACTAGTGTTTTCTAATAAATAATTGGAATTATTTTAGTTGAAAGTAATGTTATACTTAATTTCTTTCATATTAACTCCCACATAATATTCAAATTTTAATTTTTGATGAAAATGCGAACACAATTATGTTTGGATTTTTTATTGTACTATAGGCTATAAAAATAAACTCATATCATGTGATTGGCACGATCATATTTCTAATAATTATACAAAATTGATCTAGACCATATGTGGATACAAATTAGATGGTTTGAATTTATTTTGTGTGGAAATTCAATGAATGAAATACTAATTAGGAATCAAATAGAATTTCAAAGTCCATAATATGATAAATAATGCTTTTCCTATGTAATATTGGTAGTGTTTTGGATAAAGTGAAATGAACAGTTTGTCATTGTGTTTGGTGAAACCATGACATATGGATGTAAGTTGAAGATGTTGTAGGGAAAT
>JARHVA010000157.1:1332500-1345000 GCA_037957365.1 Torreya grandis
TTATCAATGATGACAAAAAAAAGTAGATGCTTCCAATATACTATAATACATAGGTATAGGAAAGGTCTAACATATGTAAGTGCATATGTCATGTGTTTGGGTATGCCTGTATGACACTCCAATATGCATGAAACATATGTTCATATAAAAATGAAATGATATGCTATATATTAACATAAATCAAAGAACATAGATGCCAAAGTGTTAATAAGACATGGGCATGTTGAATATTTTTGAATTTTTAAATATTTGAATGTTTTTATATTTTTGAAATATTTGATTTTTTAGGTTTTTATAATGTTTTAAAGTGAAATTATATCCTATGATCCCATCCAAAAAATTATCATAGGTACCTCAAAGATCATAATATGGTATATGAAACAAGTGGTATTGCCAAGGAACATGAATATGTGTCATATTTAGCTATAGAAAATCTATGTTATTCTACATATGTGTAATAGGATTATGTGTTCATGAATAAACAATAGGATTAAGGGTAATTTTAACCCATATGTTAGTGATATGTGGTTTATTTGGAGTAGCCATAATTAAAACATGTTTAGTTTCTCTAGGTAACTAAGTATGTTATGTAAGAGTAAATGAATATTCCTTGGAATCCACTGTGTGTGTCTCTGATGTAAATTATTCTCAAGTATGGGCCAACTAGGAAAGGGTATTTCTTATTTCTTAAAATTTCATATAGTATTAACCTTAGTACCTTTGATAATTAGTTATCTTATAATAAACTACTATTTTTCAAGTGAATGTTCATATGGAATTTTGGGAACTATGATTACCAGTTTGTATGAATGTATTTAATACACTCATGTATTGTGTAAGGTATTTTATGAATTTTATGTATCCAAGGTCATCCTAATAACATATAAAATACTCTTGTAAATGGGATAGCTAAAAATGTGGTAACCATATGTGTTAGACCAACCTTTAAAGATAAATCAATCTCACCAATAATGTGTTGTGATATCCCATTAAATGCTCTAATGGTTTAGTATAAGGGTATAAATCATCATGTGTATATACTAAATGTGTAATTAGTGTTATGGTAAACATGTTCTCACTAGAACCATTATCTATCATAACACTATGTATAAGCTAATGATCAAGGTATGCTCAAATAAATAATGCAGATCAAAATCATCAGCCACTATTTCACTATCATCAAATCTAATATAAGGTCTCTGAACCATAGGAGGTATTGTTTGTATATGTTCCAACAATAATATGTAATATGTTCCCATAATGTGATGGAGGATGATATGCATTGTATGCCATTTTCACTTCTATATTTTTATTTCAGTGATCATGCAAAGGATTTTTAAATATTATCTAATTCTAGTGATCACTTGGTTGTGAACTTTAATCCTTTGGAGGATCATCTAAGGTAATATTTTGGTCACTAATAAGGTCTTGGATCTTATGTTTCAAGGTATAAAATCTATTCACATAATTTCCATGACCTTGATGATAGTCACAATATGCATTAGGGTCATATTTTTTGGGTTGAGGTCAACTCATATCAACCTATATGGGAGGAGGGAAAGATATCATATGACACTCCACAATCTTATGAAGTAAAGAAGTTGGAGACTCAAATATTCATGAAAATTTTCTCTTAGGTACATTGGATAATATGAGTCAATTAAGTTATTTTGATACTGTATTAACCATTTTTATTATTTCCTTCTTAAATTACATCTGTTTGACTTTGTAGCTTGGTTTGATATGAAATGTGTATTGGATGTAGTTGGTGTGTTTTCTACATACTTAATATTTTTCAAAGAAATAAGTTTCATTTCATTATCTCTAATAGTATGGCATAAATCATCAAAATATTTTAACTTTTTAAAATCAATATACTCATGTCATGGGGAAAGTAAAATTTGATTTGAATATGTCTTATAATTCTTCATCTACCATTTGATTTGTCATTTTGGCTACAATTGTTTTATATCTCCAAACATATGTATTGATAGGTTTATTGGTTCTTTTTTTTATCTTTAAAATTTGAGCATATGACATCTTTTCAGTGATGTTGATAGAGAAATGTGTTGGAAACTAATTGGATAGAGGTTTGAATGCTCTCACTGATTAGAGTGGTAAATCATAGAACCATCATGAAACATAGTATTTTAGGATCCTTGTAAATAATTTGATCAAAATTTTGTCATTAGAGACATAATCAAGGCATGTTGAATAGAAATATCAGATATTTTTTTTAGAATCACCCTTACCATCATAAAATGTGAACTTGGGTGTAACAAAACTGTTTGAAAAGGGTGAAAATATTGTATGGGTACAAGGTAATTATGTAACACATCTTTTGAATCAATAGCATAAGCTAATTTCATAAACTTTTCCTCAATGTTTGTAACCTTAGCTTGCAAATATTTTATAGTTTATACAATATCTTGCACATTTTGATTGCTAATATTGGAAGTTTTATAAGTCACCAAAGGGGATGTACCCATGGGTTGAGTTGATATAGGCATTGAAATTGATAATTGGGTTAAAGTGCTAGTGGTTCCCATGGACGATATAATAATAGTAGGATTTATTTAAAGGAAAAAAGGTGTAAAATCATACCCTACACCCCCACTAGATGTAGGAATTGATGATCTTATCAAGGGGAGATAAATAGGAATATGGAGATGTCCCATATATAACATTAGCAATATATGCACTTTGTTTTTCATCTATGATTTTTGTTTTTTTTGTTTCTAATTTATGGTTTTGAGGATCTCATCAAGATCTTCAATATTCTAATAGATACAATCTCAAAAAATCAAAATATCTTGTACATGGTCTTGATTTATATGTTCATTTTCATTAGATTCATTATTTTCATGATTAGAATTATCTTCTATGATAACCTTTTCAACATTTTGTTTAGTTTCATTATTGGCACTTTCATTAGGCATAGGATTTGATACTTCATTAGTTTGATCCATATTAGGTGGAAAAAGAGGGAGCTCTAAGTGTTCAATAGAAACGCAATCTAATATAAGGATATTCTTAGGTTATATACATATAATATAATAATTATGGAAAAAATAGCAAGGAAAACCATCATGACACTATATACCTTATGGCAAGCTAGGGTTTACATAAAGAGACACATAGGTTGGTTTCCCTAAATGTTTAACCCTAATTTTTTAGATGTAAAATATAGGGTTAATAATATATAAGTAGCTCAAACACAAGGGTTATAAACTAATATAAATAATATTATGAATTTATACAACTAAGATTGTTAAAAATATTAAAGCATAATTATTGAAAGATATTAAAATAAATAAGAAACAAAAGTACTTAGTTGGTTTAATATACCCAGGTAGATTTAGACTGGAAATAGGTGTAAAGTATGTGAGATCAATATCTTGGATTGGTCACCTAATTCTATAAATTTCACTTATGTGGTTGTAGACACTAATGTTAGATAAAGGTGTCCAATAATAAATAATGACTGGATATCTATGTGAAAAAAAAACATTTTTTGGGGTTTTATGTCTCCTTTTTATTTGTGTATTTAGATATAGGATACATTTTTTTCCTCTTCACTAATTAATCAAACCCTAGATCTTCACCCTTCTTTACCCTTGGGATGAGTTTGCTAAAAATGAGTTAATGAGTTTAAAGTATATAACTATCCCAAAGAACCCTATATCAATGGCCATTACCTACATATTTAATACTCCAAGGAAGGATTCATACTTATGTAATTCTCCCCTATGTGTTGGAAAGTGTGTGTAGAAGGTTGAAATATACTATATGATGATGCACATAGTGATCTAGTTTGTAATTTGACAATTATCACTAATGGGATGCTCTTTTAATGCTTCAAATATGTAATATTATTATTCTTATGCCTAGTATGAAAATAAGGATAATATGGTAGAATATGTTGGTTGTGAAGTTGATTTATTTATCTTTAGTAGGTGTTTACTTTGTATTTTCTAAATGATTAATGAGAAGGATTAGACTTGTATTTGTACCAATTTTTTTTTAAATTATCTCATGGTAAGGTTTTATAAGACAAATAGGGTGACCCATATATTTTGAATAATTTATAATTTGGATGCCTTTTGGAAATTGGACACTAGATAAGGATCTAGACACTACCATTGGTAGTAGTGTCCCTTTATGGAAGGTAATTTATAGAAGGCTAGAAAATAATTATGGATTTGAAACAAATAGTGAAGGATGTTTATAAGGTTTTAAGCTTTATGTGCAATATAGAAGACCTAGATCATCAAAATTATATTGATTATATTAAGAGATAAGCATTTAGGCATAATGATATGGTGAATGTGAGACTTTCGATAGAGGGGAGGTCCAAAACTAAATGGTAGATCCCTAGCTAATATTTGTCAAATGTACAATACTAGATAACAATATGTTATTATGAGGAAATATGGTCACATCTATTTATACCTGATATTTTTTAGCTAGTTGACAATATGTTATTCTATCAGCTGATAATATTTGTTGCTAACACATGAAGCTAGATGAAAATATGTTATTAAAAAAATAGCCCCATAATCATTTAAAAATGACTAGTTTTCATCATGTGGAACTAATGTTATTTGAGAGAATCAATAAAAATGTAGAGGTATGAGATATTATCTAAAAAAGTGGGTTAGTGACTTTCATAAAAAACATATATGGATATGACCAATACCTTTCCAATAAATTTACAAATAGTTGGAATAAACACAAGGTTGAAATCAACAATGTGATTGTGGAAATCTCTAAGGGGTTAATTGCTCAAGTTATAGGTCTTCAGGTTGAGGATACAAAGTATGTCAAATATAATAAATATTATAAATAATATAAGGTAAATATAAGTGAGGCTAAGGAATTTACTACATATCAAGGTGGATTTCTCAGGGAATATTTTCCTTGACCCTATGATGAAGTGGTAGAATAAATTATGAGGTGTGTGATACTCGAAAGAAGATTCATGGTAGTTAATTTTCCTATATTGAACTACTTTAGATGTCAAATCCTTGTTATTCTTCCATTATACATTTTACATTCATTATAAATCTTTGTTTTAGATGTGAAGAAAGGGAGGAAGCAATACCCTTTACACCAGGATGTTATATTTTTGATCTACATGTTTTTAAGATGGATTAATCCTTCCACTATAACACCTTATCCTAAGAATAAATTTTTTAAACTAATTTTAACCTCCAAAAGAGTTCTTAGGAGCTCAACAGGTAAAAAATAAAGGATGGATCAGTAGGGAGGTTAAATTATAAACCCTATTAACCTTGTCAAGGAGTATCCTATTATTTGGGACACTAATAATTTGTTTGAAGGGTGGGAAAGATCAGGTGATTTGGAGATGTTAAATGAGCATCCTCTAAAAGGAAATGTTGAAGATAATGTTATGGCCATGGAAGAGAATAGAATAAATGAGGTTATTTAAGGTTTAAAATAGTTTAAGGAGGGGTGTGTGTAAAATGTGACAGTTATCAATAAACAAGGAGTAACTACTGACAAAGATAAAATGGACAAGGATTTTGATGTTTTTAGAACATCTCTTAAGAGCCAGAATAAATTGAAACAAATGGGTGATGAAATAGTGTTGCATAATGAACTTTTACATTGGTTTATGAGGCATCATGCTAGGCTCAAGGAAAATATAAATAACATGAACAAGAATGATGTAAATTATTGCATGAGGGTTGAATTCATGGAAATAAGTGTGCAGATGGAAAGAATGAGTGATAATATTTCAAGAGTTGAGCGTGAAAATGAATCACTCAATGGAAATATAAGAATGATAATATATTTAAGTATTGTTTCTATGAAGGATTGTCTTCAAATCATGTAATTTTTATTATTGGTGTGCAAAATAAAGTATGAAGGTATGGAACATGTTAGAATGGATATAATTTATATCCCTTTGAATTTAATGTATATATGTTTCATTTATTAATAATTATTGTGGTGTACACATTTTATGGATGCTTAACTAAATGTAATTCATTAACCAAGTCATTAATTTTGGTAACCATTTATTGTGTTACAACCATTTAGGGTCACATATTATGTTGAATCTCAATTTCCTTATACCTCATAGGATTAACTATATTACACCCTATATTTGAAACATTATCTCTATTTTGTGTTAGATTCACTTTATCCCAAACCCTAAATGAATATAATTCTTGAAAATTACTAAAGCCCTAGTATGTGGTGTGTATGCATTCATTTGAATTCTAATTTATGATGCTAAAGATAAATAAACTTGTGAATTGGCTTATTTCATTGTATCTCTTCATGATATTCCATGAGATATATTTTTATTTATATGTTTCATATAATTTTTATATGCTATATTGACAATTAGATTTTGTAAAAAAACTCATTTATATTTTTAAACCCTTGGTGTTGCCTATAAGATCCTATTTTCACATATGTGTTTGAGTGGTCTAAAATAATACCTTGCAATGGATAATAATATTACTTAGCCAATAATGATTTGAAACTTGATTCTAAAGCTAATATTTTACTATCTCAAATAAATAATTTCATAGTTTAAAACCTTAGTATCCTATTT
Organism: Torreya grandis; assembly: GCA_037957365.1. Classification (NCBI taxonomy): domain Eukaryota; kingdom Viridiplantae; phylum Streptophyta; class Pinopsida; order Cupressales; family Taxaceae; genus Torreya; species Torreya grandis. Next base: position 1,339,090 of record JARHVA010000157.1, read on the forward strand.
GAAATAATTGATATTGATTTGATCCAAGGGGTTATTTTTAGAAGTACATGATATTTTATGATTTCAACATAACATTTTAATATTGAATCTTACTTAAAATTTATTGAGGTTCATACATCCCAAATCTATATTGGAAATTGTGATTCACATATACAATTGTAATCATTTTATGATTCATATCATACTCTTATTAATAATCATAAAATATTTATAGAATTATTTCCTAAAATATTAATGAGGTGTGCTCTTTAATGGTTTCTATCCTTATATTATTTATCAAAGTTTCAAAACCTAGCCAAATTATTCCTTCAAGTATTTCAATATAATATTAATCCTAGGCTTTCATGTATCTATTATTCAATTGATTTGTTTTTATAATTCACATAGTGAATTTATATTCACACGTTATTATCCATCCATAGTTAGGGATTTAAATTTACTATGTGAATTATAAACACACGAATAAAAAAATAAATACATGAAACTTTTGGATTAATATTGTATTGAGAAAATTGAAGGAATAATTTTTCTAGGATTTGAAAATTTGGTAAATAATCTAAGGATATCATCTAGTGATACTCAACCTCTCACTTTACGGCACTTTTTTATTGCTTAAATGACAAAAGGTATTCTATTAAATTTGAAGATAATGAAATCCTCCACATGATTTTTATAACAAAAACCACCCTTTTATATTCAAATGTTTGAGAGAGTTGTATGAATCAAATAAGTGCTTATAGATAAATATTCAAGACTAACATATATATTCAAATGCTTATTTTTTAAATGGGTGTAAATAGAGATGCCTTACATATATCTAACATTAATATAAAAGGCTTTGATAATTAAGAAATAATTGTCATTATTACAATTACATTGAAAGTATCATTAGAACCAAAAACAAGAAAACCTTAGTGTCTTATCATACCCAACAATGTCATAATTATATCATAGTAGTTTGTCTAAATACCTTCAAAGTTATGAGGAAAAGTCACTCATTTCTCTCAAAATTTGGTTTCAATACCTAAAAATTACATCACATGAACACCAATTGATGTACATACAATGCCCATTTAAAATTTAAAGTAGAGGTAACGTCACATTTTAAATTGATTTAAAATGTAAAATTTTAAATACACTAGAAAATAATTGTGACCAAAACATGTTTAAAGGTTTCCAACTTTTCCTAGTTAGGCAAGAATGATTCATGCGGATTGAATAAGATAACATTATTTTGTATCTTAAGTCATAATTATATTATATCTCTTTAGTTATATTTTTAATACCTTTGAAACCATCAATTCCTTCCATAATTTTTTTTTCTATTGACTTACATCATATCAATGAATTTCTCCCTAGTATGAGTTTGAAACAACCCAATTTTAAGCTTCTAAAAAATATATTTTTGAGAAAATTTTCAAGTATAACACAAATTATGTTAAATAAATCTCACACAAATTATGTTATTCAGCCACTTTTTCAATCCCCATAAAATTTTCCCTCTAAAAATTCAAAATTTAAAAATTCAAATTACATAAATTCAACACATCTGACAATAAAAACTTGATGCAATTCCTAATGCAAATTTTAGTGATGCACAATGTGTAATAAAATATCCACCCAATCTCTGGTAATACAGTTGATTCTAAAATTCATTTTATGTTAATGACACTAAAGCAAATTACATCATATAAAACTTTGTTAGACCACAAAAATCAAGCAAAAAATATCATGATTTTGATGTAAATGTTAACACTAAAGAATTGAAATCTAAGTGAATGCACAAAGGTAGGGGATAAAAAAGGGTTAATATATATCAAATGTTTTCATTTATTACAAAGTTCTCATGCCATTTTAAAAACCACACTAATTTAAAAATGGTTTAGTAACGACCCTAAAGGACATACACCATTTGAGGTCCCAAAGGGTGTATGCCCTTTAGAGACCCCAAAGAACACATAAAAAGACAAATGTGTACATGTTATTATCATTTTTAAAAAAATACCTTGATTGAGGAGAGTAAAATAGATGGAGTTCATGTTATTATTATCCAAACATCCCCACCAAGATTCCATGGTTGCATCACGGTCCTACATATGTTGTTTTTTCAAACTTGAAATCTAGGTGAATGCATAAAGTTGGGGGACAAAAAGGGGTCATCTATATGAAAAGTTTTAATTTATTACAAAAGGAACATTAAATTTAAAAAAAAAACATAATGGTTTATAAATGGGTTAATAACAACCCTAAAGGGCATACATTCTTTGAGGTCCCATAGGGCATATGCCCTTTAGAAACCCGAGAAAACATAAAAAGACAAACATGTAAATTTTATTCTCATTTAACATTATTTTCTCATGATTGAGAAGATTAAAATATATTTATCACATATTATTATTATCCAAACATTCCCACCAAGATTCTATAGTTGTATCATAGTCCTACATATGTTATTTTTTCCTTAGGTCATGATTAGGTTTTGTAATGATATTTTTGTGATGCATTTTTTATAATAATGACAATGCAATGGGGCATTGAAATTAAAATTATGTTTCCCTTGTTAAATCCTTTTATAACATAATATAAGTGGTTTTATATAATTTAATATTTTTGATTTTATGGACTCTCTACCTAAACAAACCCTCTAATAAATCCCTGATGATAACCCATATCTTTTTAATTTCACATAAGAAAAAGCATAATTATATCAATAATATATTTCAAATCAGAAAAAATGTAAATGATCATTAATATTTTGTGTGACTCTTCAAAACATAGTGCACACAATTCACTTACTAATACATTGGAGGATGATTATAACAAAATGAGAATGTCACTTCCCAACTCAATGCAATGCTACATCAAAGAGAAGTATTTACACATTATTATTTGGATAAATTATCATATGATGATATTAAAAAGAAAAACATAAAATAATAAGAATTTTGTGCTTTGTTTCATATTCTTGGAACAAACGAACCATGACTAACAAGTCACAAACACATTAATATTGATTGGTGTATTCATACAAAGAATTAAAAAAACATTTGGGATAAGTGGTATATGGTGTTTGACGATCCTCTATGTAATAAAAATGAAGTTACATTATATTTTTTGATAATGATTTATTTTTAGCATATTTCTAAAGAATCCAAAATTATTTTGACATAAAGGCATCCCAAGGTAATGGAGGCAGGTCCTCATTTAATAAACCCAATACCAAGTGGGACTAAAACCACCCATAGATAAATATAAGGAATATAACACATACTTAAATCCCTAAACTATTGCATCATATAACACATATTGACACCCTTTAGGTATTTATTAGTGTCTCACATGTCATGATAGACCATGGAATATATACATTGAGGAGTTTTACATATGCTATAGGTGGTGGCATATTTGTTAGTGTCCCCCATACTATTGGTACTTCACATGGTGGCATATCTATTAGGCATCCTATAGTTCATGTAAATTACTACACATCAAGTGGGATGAAGTGTATTGGACAACTTGTTCATGTTATAAATACAAGGGTTACATCTACAAATATAATAGGCATATCTTTAGAGAATGTATAAACATTTATACATGACACTAGTACATAATAATATATACCATCTATATTTGTTTCAACACCTATAGACACTAGTACATAATATTATATTCCATCTATAGTTTTTTTATCACCTCAGTACATTATTTCACAATAATATAGTCTCTCTACATTTTTTTAGTGCCTTTGGTTACCACATAGTTAGATATGCAGTAATTATCTACTTCACCATATGTATTCACACAGATAATTAATTATGATTTGTTAATGTATGTAAAAGAATATAAATTTTATCTTTTAATATTTTCATCTAATTGATTAATATTTGTCTTCTTTCATTTTTTGTATAGATGAAAACTAATATTTTGGGTACCCCACCTAGTTTGGATTCTATTGTTGAGGTTGCAATTAATAATCTAGAACCCTATGCCTAGGTTCTAATAGTAAATTTTCAAGTTTCTATATTTTTTTTTATATTTTACATACACCAAGTTTTAGCATGCTTTATTTATTTTCCTTCTTCTCCTCTTATGAGAGATAGAGACATAGGAAGATAGAGGGAGAGAATATTACATTATCTAGAACCCTACACTTAGGTTCTAATAGTAAATTTTCAAGTTGCTATATTTTTTTAATATTTTATATACACCAAGTTTAGTGTGGTTTATTTCTTGTCCTTCCCCTCCTCTTATGATAGATAGAGACATAATATTACATTATCTCACTCTCTCTAAATCTCATCATCTACAACTATATGATGATAACATTGAAATTTGCATTATTGTTCCCTATTATTATCTCTCTCTTTATGTTTAAGGAATAATTTAAAGTTATGTTAAAATAGGTTCATTTTTATTTTATTAATAATGTAACTCTTTCATTTTTTGTTTGTAAATATGAAAGGAGATGTTATGGGTACCCCACTTAGATTACAACAACTTAATACTAATGTTGCAATTAGGTCCCAAGATCCAATATCTTCCCAATGCAACCTTATTCATAGATAGAGACTAGTGAGATCACATATTAAAATTATATTTTTAAAATTTAAGTAGTGATACTCTATCATATTTATATTTGTATGCACATCACTATTCATATATGTATGCTCACTAATATTTTACATCACTAATACTTTCAAGGTCATGCATCCCCATTCACCCTTTTAGGTGGCATGTAGTGAATCTAGAATAACCTTTTTTAAAAATTATATCCCTATAAATTCTATCATTTTCCATACATCATTTTAATGCATTATTTTATAATTTTTATGTTGGTTAGGTAAATAATTATTTAAGGTTGTCATAGACATTTTATCCTTCACATGTTGAGAGGAGAGTCTCTCCATGTAATGGGGAATCAAACACCCTAGGTTCTAAATCTATGGCAATAAATCCCAATTTATTTGGAACCATTGAACAATGGGAGAGCTAGTTGTAGTGGTATAGGTGGTTCTAGATGCAATTTATTTTGTATGTTGACCTAGATAGTTTTCATGCTTATATGGTCCACTTTATATGCATATATGGCCCTTTTTTAATCTTATATGACCAATTTGTATATATGATCTATGTTATATGCCAAAATTACTGATTTTGTATGTCATTATGGCATAATTTAGATACACATACATACTATATGACATATCTATATGAATCATACACTGTTATAATTTGTGTATACATATTTACTTTTTATATGTCATTATTATTTGTTGTTTTTTATTTTATACATTATCCTTATTCTAAATATTCATAATTTCTAAATTTTTCATAGCATAGTTGTGCTAATTATTAGATAACTAATGTTTAGCTTTATTATTTTTGTTTAGAAACTATATCTATGAAAATACTATAATTATAACATGCTTTGATCAACTTGAGAATTTATTTGTGATAGTCTTTATGACATGTATCTTGAAAACTAAATAAATTTAGAACATAATTAAAAACCTTATAGATGAATCTTAATATCCTAAAGTTCCAATAGAAGTCCTATAATCACCCCATAAATTTTTATCTTCTAGCATCTCCCTTGTCTATGCTCTGTTAGGCCCCAAACTCAAAAATTTTAGGTGGAAGGATGTGTCTCTAAAGAAAATCTTGTCATTTTTAAGAGGAAAAATACAAAATAAAATTTCAACCATTACAATGAAATAGTAAGGGGTAGAGATGAACTATAATATCCTAAATTTATAATAGGGAATCATATAATTTCCTCCTAAAGGATTCTCTTCCACTCTTGATGAGGAAGAAATTATGGCACATTTTCTCTTGCAATGAAATCTTATTTTAGGGAGATAAAGTTCATTAATATAACACATAATTTTGATTTTTATTCCCAATAAATGAG
>JARHVA010000157.1:1350000-1380000 GCA_037957365.1 Torreya grandis
GGTCATACCAAAAGAGTGGGAAAATAAATTATAGCCAAATAATTTTAAAAAACTAAGGTAAACAAGATAAAAATGTAATTAATGAAAAAACTAAAGGTGTTACCTAAGCTATACAAGAGAAACAAAGGTCAAAATAAATGTGATATAAAACTTGAAGGAAAAATATATGATCTACAAGGGAACAAATATTGACTATAAAAATTCCAAGGAAACAAAAAATATGAAATGGTCTAGGTAATGTGGTTTAAAACCTAAAGGTGATGCCTAAAGTCTACTAGGGAAATAAATTCCAAAATTAAAATTTAATAAAACTTGAAGGTGATACTTAATATCTAAAAAGGAAATAATGACTATAATAAATGTGATAAAAAAAAACACAAAGGAAAAACCTATAATCCATAAGTGAATAAAGGTTAACTAAAAAAACATCATTAAACATGAAGGTGTTACCTATTTTACCCTTTTTGGAAATAAGGGTAAAAGAGAATAGCCCGATCAACTAAGGAGAAGACAATTTTAAAATTAGGGAGATTAAATAATTCATATTCACAATATATTTTGATACAGTGTTATATTATGTAAATATGTTAAATAAGATATTAATTTGATTTCATAATCTTGGATTATTAAATGATGTTCATGAAGATCTAGGAAGTACATGTGCAAAAAGGATGATTCTTAGCTGTGATTCATCAAATTCTATAAATCAGCTTTATGTTAGCCTAAACACTACCATATAAATATGTACATTAGTATCAATGATTCAATCTAGAAATGGATGCTTTTACCTCATAAATAATATAGGTCCTTTTCTATGAATTACACCTGCACCTATTAGGTTTCATTAGGACTTTGTAGCTTATTTGTTTATATCATACGTATAGGTTTTAGATATTTATGTGTAGCTCAAACCCATAAATCCTATTATTTGGTCATGAAACCTTGAAAAACAAGAGTTAGTGGGATCAATTAAATTTAATATAACCTCATATACCCATATTTCATTGAGTTTTTCTTACATAGCCAATTCTTATAATAGGGTCCCAGATTGATGTAGTTCTCCCCCTTATATGGGCTTATGTGTGAACAATTGTGCAATATTCTATATGCGAGAGCATGTAGTGATCTATATTATAACTTGAGAAATTTTACTCATGGGATCCTCTTTGAATGATTCATACCTGTAATAATAGTACTTTTATGACTGATTTAGAAATAAAGAAGAATAGGGTAGTTTTATAAGCTTGATAGGTGTTTTTACTTGGTGTAAAATAGATGTGTGCTTGATTGTAATTTATGATAATGAATGGAATTTGATTATTATTTATACCATGCCTATTGAAATTATATAATGGTAGGGTTAATTAATATAAATATATAATCCATACATGTCAAAAAAATTTAAAAATTTGATCATTTGTAGGGTTTAAACACTAGGTTCAGACTTAGGACACTAGCATCAATGTTAGTGTCTTAGTAAAGATAGTAGTGTCATAGAGGATAGATAATTATTGAAGATATTTAACTAAAATTTTAAGATATATATCATGTTTTAATCATAATTTGGTCTATAGGTGATTTGGGTAATCATAATATCAAGTTTAGACTATAGGATAAGCATTTAAGCATAGTGAGATGGTGAATGCGAGCCTTTTGGCAGTGATTGGATCATGAAATGAAGGATTGAAAAATGAGTGATATGTCCCATGTATAAAATAATAGATTACCATATAAAATATAGAATTAGTATCTACATTTTCCTCCCCTCTTTAATTTAGTAATGCATAAAGATTAAATTACTAGGTTTAAGGGAAATAAATGTGTACTTTGGTTTGTACAACACACCTTGCTTTGAATTGAGCCATATTTGATTTTTTAAAATTTTTTATTAACTAAAACTAAGATTATTTTAAATTTTAATTGTTTAAGTTAATCTAAAAATTGAAATAATTGAAATGCTTAAAATAAAAGAGAGCAAGGAAGGAGTACACATGTGTGTCAATGAAACCATATTACCCCTTGGTATTTGATTTGATAATGATGCTTCCTTATTTAATCATTGTATATAGGTTAAAAAATTAACCCTATAGATTTAAAGAGTATAATTTGATTGTGATCATGCCCAAAAATGGTGCAAGAGTTTATTGTGCTAAGATCATCAATAATATTTAATCTCAATTGCACAACCCAAGTTAATGCATAATATATCCAATCTCACCCATGCCAAATTGTGTAAGAATATCAACCTATAAAATAGGACTAGTAGTAAGTATATCCAATCTCATCCATGCCAAATTGTGTAACCATACCAACCTAAAAAATGGGAGTAGTCCCAAGGCCATTGATGATGTTGAATCTTGATGACACTAATAAATGGATCCAACTATTATAGATAAATAAATATCAATTAGTTTATATTGTTATTTTTAGTACATAAATGTTTGTATAATATGAATACATATACATTATTAAGTTCATTTTCATGGCATATGCACCTCTAATGTATTCCAAGCTAAAATATCTATCAAAATGTAAAATTTATTATATAAAATGTGTATAATATATATCACAAATATGAAAATTATGTCCCAAATCTATGAAAATAAGTTCCAAATGCATTAAATTTTATCCCAAATGTATATATTAATCACATAAAATATATCAATTTTTCCCAATTCTATCAATTGTATGTGTATTTCTACTCATGTCTCTATAACATGCCCCTGCTGATATGACATGCCTTTTGAGGTGATGGGATTCCTAACCGATTCTCACCTTATCTCAAAAGGATAAGATAATCATGATTTATATGTATCAATCATGTAGTAAATATTCATATAGTGGTATCATGTATAAGTATATGTATCAATTAAGATCATAATATCCAAACATAAAAATCCCTAAGATATATGACATGGGTCATGGTACTATATAAAAGTAACAAGCACAAGATTATAAAATAATTAATCAATCACAAAAATAATATCACTCATTTTCATTCAAAATGGGTCTAAGGAAACCAAAAACAATGGGCATGCTTAAATTTTACACACTTAAATGGGTAGACATGTTCAAATGTCTACACACTAAAGAAATAACACACAGGGCAATAGGGCCAACATAAAAGGAACATATTAAAATGTCCCACAATCCAAATAATTTATCAAAAAATAAGTACACTTAAGTAAGCCATGTGATAAGATGAATAAGTGAAATATAATCAACTAGCACATGCATGTCATACTAGTCCATGCATACACATGTTAGCACAATGTCTTCTAGCATAGCATATATATCACATTGTGTAAGATGTAAACATCAGTACAAACATGTTTAATTTTTATTATATAAGCTCAATATGATAATGTAAATCGATCATATATCCATAGACCTTGTATGAATTGTGTCCAATAGAAGCAGATGCCCTAAATGTATTGTCACCTAGGTAGAGGAAAGGTCCAACAATTTTACATGTATGCATCATGGATCTAATGTTTTCCTATATCACGCTCAAGTACCCATTAAACATATGTGTGTGTATAAATAAAATGATATGTTTTCTATTAACATAAAGTAAACAACATATGAAAATCTAGTAAACATGTGAATCTATATATTTTTATTTTTTATTTGTTTGAATGTTTTTATATTTTATTGATTTTTTTATTTGAATATTTTAGGTGTAATTATCAAGATTTATAAAATGTATTATCTCTATTATGATTTAATCCTTGAGATTCATATTGATCTAAAAATCATGTGGGTGAGGATACATTTTTCATGCTACCACTACAAGTAAAACTAGTTGCATGTTTCTAGTAGAAAGAATTTATTAATTGTGTAATAAGCTAATGATAACATCATTTTTGTAAATTTTAATTTTTTACTTCAATGTAGTAAAATTTCTTTTATTATGTCACATTATTATATGATAAGCACAAAATTGTTTGTCCTTAATTAGAATGCATGTTGTGAATCGATGTCTTGTAGTAGGTAGAGTGATGAGTTTATTTGTTAATAACATTTGTAAAAATATTGTGGGTGTATCTTGGTGTGGCTGAATTTGTATTCATTTTATGATGTCCTAGGATAATATCTCCATATAATTTATTTAGGCATTTAAAAGTACCATATATATATTATGATAACATTGATATTTTGTTTGCAATTTGCTTTCATAGTGAGTATTTTGAACAAGACTCTTGATTATTAAAGAAAACATTTATAATATTTTTTTAATTGGCACACTCATTTTTTTAGGAATGATAAAATTATTTGGATAAGGATCAAGGTTTTTTTAGCAGTGAATCTTCATTAATTCATAAATATTTCATTTTTTGAATTCAGCATTTGGAAAGTTTGTGGGGTAGCTGATAATGCAAAATCACCTAAATTTTAGGGGTGGTAGTTAAATTTGAGGGTCAGTTCACCTGCTTTTTAAAATAAATCCCATCTTATACATGTATGTCACTAGTAATCAAAAGGTAATCTAGGAACATTTACCAATAAATGGAATATAAGAAAGATAGATAAATAGTTGCATGATCTTGACATGCCCAAAAATAAATCAACTACTTGATATAAAAATTGGTACATAATAAGACAAATAGTAACCTAAAACAAACTAGCGAATGATAATATAATTAGTATTGGATAACATTGTTGATGAATGATAGCATGCTGGTAAGTGACAACAATGTTGTCTCTTAGTAACATAGTTATTTTTTGATAATAGTACTCATGGATGGTAGCTATGCTATCAAATGGTAGTAATGTTGGTGCTTGATAGCAAATATGCCATTTGATAGAATTACTACTAAATGATAGATATGTTATCAAGCTAAAACATTACTACTAGATGATAGCTATGTTGTTTCTTGATAACATTACTATCATATGTTAGCATAATTATCATTCGACAACATTTGATTTTGATATATAGCATAAATATAAAGTGATAGTAGTGTTTTCACTTGGAATCAAATGCTATCAAACTAGAGCTATGTTTTTGTTCATTATCATAGCTATCATTCGATAGTAATGATACCAAGTGATAACATGGTTATTGTTTGGTAGTAATGTTGTCAAACAAGATCTATGGTTCTAAATAGTAACAATTATTACTTGCCACCATGCTTATCTACATTTTCATATACATTATTCATCACATTTTACAACATGATTTTCCTATATAATTATACACCTTCCAGACTAATTCATCACCATTTCAAAATTGATTCGGATGGAATCCTCCAAGGTTTTTTTATAGGCCACTAAAATTTCCCCTAATAAGGATACTTAAAGACATCTCATATGAGAGGTTGATTTTCAATAATGCTTTTATTTTATATTATCATTGTATAGGAACATTTGATTTTTGAGAATTAAAACTTTCCTTTGAAAGTTTCCTATGGCATTCATCATAGATATGAGATGTATAGTATGAATTTTTGAATTTGTAAAGAATTCACTCATGGGTTGTAACTTATCTTCTTTTTTAAACATAGGAATAATGGAGTGATAAACACTAATGGTGGATTTGAGATTCACATCATTTTAAAATGTAAGAACTTTACTTAATTTTAAATCATTAGATAAAATAAAATTCATATTATTAGATTTTTGTAAGGAAGCCATGATATCATTATGAATGTTAATAAATTTTTCACAGCATAATACATGAAATTTAGGTGCATGTGCATGTGCTTTGGGTTGGGTTGTGGTATATGGAAGGGGTCGATATGGAACATGTTGGTCATCTATATGATGTGATGATATACCTTATTGATTATTAATAACATGGCCAATAGAATCTGATATAGGTTGTGGATGAATATCATAAGTAGATTGGTGACTATTAGAACCTTGAAGCATAGATGGAACAATGGAAGGTGAAAAACATGCCTTGTATTGTTTAATTTTTATTAATTCTGATTAGATATTAAATCAATGGAAATTTTAAACATTAAGATATAATTTTTCTCAATATCTATATCTTTGTAAATTTAGAACTCTTCTTATTCATAAGTGATTCTTAATTTGACAAAATTTTCCATGGAATTTTTTTCCTTTTATCACCTATAATCAATATGAGTTTGAGAAATATTAGAAAATGGAAAAATAATAAGAAAATATGATACCCTGAAAGGCTAAAATCCCTAGGAAAAACTAAGATTTACATTAGAAGAATCAGATTTTGGGTTCACCAAATGTTTAATCTTTTCTGTAAATAAGGGTAAAGATAATAGCCTAATCAACTAAGGAGAATACTATTTTAAAATTTATCCAACTAAATATTTTAGATTTATAATATATTCTAATATAGTGCTAAATTATGAAATATACTAGATATAAAAAGTACAATGCCAAATAATAATTTAATTTCTTAATAAAAAACAAATAATAATACCTAGCTTATTGAATGATGGCCAAGTAGATCTAGTAAGTACAGGTGTAGAAACAATGATGATGGTGCTCAACTATGATTCATCAAATTCTATAAATCAATTTTCTACCATCCTAAAAACTATCATCAAAATATGGAAACTAGTGTGGATGTTTCTATCTAAAAAATGACACTTCTATCTTATACATAATATAGGTCCTTTTTGTAAATTACACCTACACATGTTATAGCTCACTATCATCTTCTATATTATCTATTCAGATCATGCACACATGTTCTAGATATCAATATGTATCTCAAAACCCTATATACTCTAATCAAGGCATACCACCTTGAAAAATAAGGGTTATTAGGCTAAATTTAATTTAATATACACTCAAAGTCCTATCTTTTAGTGGGTAATAAGGGTTATTAGGCTAAATTTAATTCAATATACACTCAAATTCCTATCTTTTAGTGGGTGCTACCTATACAGCCAATACTCCTAAGAGGGCCTCAAACTAGCGTAGTTATCTACCTTATGTGGGCTTGTGTGTGAATAATTATGCAATATGTTATATGGGAGTGTATGCATGGATATATATGGTAACTTGACAAACATTGTTCATAGGCTTCTCTTTGAATGCTTCAAAATATTGTTCCTATTACTAATTTGGAAATAGGGAAGAATAGGTTAGTTTTATAAGCTTAAGAGGTTATTTTCCATAGAATAAGATAAATGTGTGTTTGATTTTACTTTATGATAATGAATGGTATTTTATTTATATTTATGACACACTTTTTTAAATTATATCACATGAGGATTAATTTCAAAAAATAGGCCAACTCATACATGTTAAAAGATTTGCAAATTTGATCATTTGTAGGGTTCACACACTAGCATCAGCCCTAGGAAACTAGAGTCAACACTAGTCTCCTAGTCCAAATGGTGGTATCTTGGAGGATAGATAATTTATAAATATCTATACCTAAAAATGTAATATATATCAGGTTTTAATCATATTTTGGGTTATATGTGATATGGGTAATCATAATATTAGGGTTAGACTATATGATAAGCATTTAGGCACAATGATATGGTGAACATGAGCCTTTTGGCAATGGGAGGGTCATGAATTAAAGGGTTGATCTATGAGTGATATTTTTCAAGTGTAAAATACTATTTTATCATATAAAATCTAGATTGAGCATCTAAACTACCTAATATCTACTAGGGAAATAAAGGCCAAAAGTAAATACTACCAAAGAAAAAAAATGGTGTAAGTAAATCATCCCAAAAGAGGGGGAAATCAAATTAAACGAATAAAATCAAATAATCATGAGACAAAATAAAAATTAAAACTATGCTAAAAATTATATCAAAGAAGATCATGTGAAATATGAGCATATGTGTCTCAATTTTTTTTTTGAAGCTGAATGTGTTTGTTTGGAAGAAGTGAAAGATTATATATGGATAATTCATGGTGAGGATGAAGTATTAATATGCCAATATAAATATTATTGGAATTTTAAGATGCCATACAAACATATAGATAAGGAGGTATTGAGGTGAAATCATTATAAGTGTGAAGATTTAGAACAACTCAAGGATTAGAAACACCTATAATGTGAAAGTTGGTAGGCATTTAAATTAGGTCTTCCTTGGGTTCATGTGACCTAAGAGGTTTAGGATTGATAAATGTGATCACATGCTTGAGTATTTTCATGTTATTTATATTTTACTTATTTCTTCCATAAGGAGGATCAATTGTGGTTTGGACAACATTAGCAGATGAGTTAGAATTAGATAGTTGATGTTGAAGTGACTTTAATTGGTTTAATTGGGCTTGAGAGGATTTAATATATTATTAATATCATTTTTGGGTAAGAGTGTCAAAATATTTAAATGTGGACCAAAAATGAGGTAAGAATAAATCATTTAATATCACAATAATTCTCATGAGAATTACCTATTGTAGTATGCCACCAACAAAACTTATTAGGATTGAAAATCTAGGAAGAGTTTTGGAAGAGTTAAATATCATGGGTTTAAAAGGCGGTATATTTAACCTAAGTTCATGGAGACTCATAAGAGGGTGGGAAGGGGTTTTATTACTTAGTTGGAATCTCCCTCATTAGGTTGTTAGAGAGGCTTTGTTTGAGATGAAGTGGTATGAATGACATTGGTTGATGATTCCCTATGATATGATTCAAATTAGCTCATAAAGAAGTCTTGATTTTTTTATTAATCTAAGGCCTCTTCTAAAGTCTTAGGGGAAAACATCCTAACTTTGAATTAAAGAGGGGATTAAAGAATAGTAATAAAGAGTTTGAAAATATTATCATCACTCATGTTATGGTGAGATTTTTCAGCTAAATACTTCCATCATTTGATGAAAGTGTGATAAAATTTGTTAGGAAGTTTATTAGTATTTATGAAGTGGCTAAGGTTATTTTTCAGTAAGATTATAATGTTGGAATTCCTTAACTAGAGCATTGACTAAATCCTCCAGTTGTGTAATGGATTGTCTAAGAAGCTAATTATACCATTTTAGTGCATCTTCAATAAATTATTTGGATAAAAGTTTGGTATTAGTGAAGGTATTAATTTTAAACCATTCCTTATAGAGATTTCCAAAGATTTTATGGAAGATAGTAGGATCTTTAGTCCCATCATATGTGATAATTTGAGAAATATTTCCAATGTCTATGGACATAATTAAGGGATCTAAAGGCTCATTTTTAAGTTATTGAATTTTTTTTTTATGCATATGACATTGAGGGATGATATTACCATTATCATCCCTAAGAGTGGGAGAAACAAAATTCTTATGTGATTGAGTCATGATGACTTGAGGTTGACTAGCCAATTGGAAAATGTGGTTTTACATTCAAATCATTTGAGAGTTACTAGAACCTTGCCTAAGGATCATTTGTTGGACCAAATGTGTAAGGACTTGATTTATATCTAGAGTTGGATTTTTATTATAATGTGGGATATTACCAATATTAATCTTAGGAGGAAGATTCTGAATATTGGTGTTGGTTGTTCTAACTATTGTAGAGGATTAAGGAAGATTGAATTCAACCATGTTACATTTTTTTATGTTGATATGTGTTTTTCTTGTTATTGGTGTAGTAATAGGATTATGAACATTGGTTTTAGTATGTGGAACATAATTTTATGTTCCAACCAATTTTTAGGCTTTGTTTACGAGTTTAAAACTTCTATGTGTAGAAGGTGTAAAAGTGGTATAAGGTGTATAATTAGCATGATTTTGTATTTTTTGTTTAGGATTTTATGAATCTATAATATGGTATGGGGTAGATCAAGAGTGAGATTAAGAATATATAGAGTCATTTTTGGAAAAACTACACCATGAAGAGTTGTCTTCAATGGTGGATAGAATAGGAAGGATGAAACAACCTACGTTGTATATGAATGGGTTGAGGATGTAAAGAATATTATTAAGAGGTGACATAATGATGATAAGTATGTTTTAAAATTAATGAGTATAGGATATTAAAAAAATAGTATTGGTCATGTTGATGTAGTTAGTTTCTTCAAATTTAAATATGACAAGTCTAGAAAATCCAATAACTACACCAATATTGGGTGTAGAGAGAACCTAGAGAAGGATACACACACATTCATTCACTAACTAATAAGAAACATCTAAATTTTAAGTAAATGAAGGAAAGAATATAAGGTTAGAAATAATTACCTTTGAATGGATCCATAAAGCATCAATCTCCTCTTGACCAATAGTGTTTTGTAATAGATTTTTGTGGCTGTGAAGACCTCAAAATATGGACAAAAAGAATTTAGACCAAAAAAGGTCCTCTTCATGAATCTCCAAGAATTCCATAAGACAAGTTTCTTCAAGATAAAATTATAGACCTAACTCCTCCAAATGTGACTTATGGTAGAAGTGTGATTCAAATAAAATTGAATAGAGTGTTTATGATTGTGTTGAAATTAAATATGACTTATATTTATTATTTTATAATACATAAAACTAACCCAAAAGGCTAACCTAATGACATAAGTGATGTTCATACAGTTGAAATGTGTTGATTGATTTTTAATGGTATCATCTAGGTTGATGCAATATGAATGTTAGAAGACAGGATTTGAACTATATCAAGTTAGCCAATACAATAGAGAAAGGGAAAAGTCATAAAATAGATGCTATCAACATAGCTAATGTTTTAGGATATAGTGAAATTGACATAGTTGAGTAGGAAATATAGAAGCATGTAAGTAGAAATAAAAATATAAAGAAATCAAATTGGTAGTAGGAATGATATAATCATGACATAGATAGAAACATCTCTCTCAAATCACCACAATCTTTCCCACCCCTTTCTTAGTGCACCCTTTAAAGCATGCACTTAGGGAGATTGATGCTTGACAATTAGTCACAAGATAAATCATGATTAAATGATAAATTTATAAATATTATGTGTATATATATTCATCTAAGCACACTTAGGAGGTTCCTCTTCCACTCATGAGGAGGGAGACATGGTGGAACACGTTATCTTATAGTGAAAATTTGATTTAGGGAACAAATTTTGGTTAGGATAACACCCATATTTTGATTTGTATTCAAATAAATGAACCATATTCATGGACACATCTAGATGTATTTATAAATTCAAAAATTTATTTCGTTTACATTTCATCTATCTTTGGAAATCAAACTTGAAAGTGTTCAAACACATCCCTTAAGATATTATTATCATTCTTAAGGGAACATGTAATGAAATTTGTGTAGCAATTTCAAGAAAATAGTGAAGGCTAGATATGAACTATAAGCTCATATAGTTTTATGGGAAATACTTTGATAAGCCCCTAGAGTATTCTCTTCCACTCATGACAAGGAAGAAATGGTGGTACATTTTATGTCACATTTAAAACTTGTTTTAAGTACCAAAAGGTAGTTAGTATAATTTGAAACTTTTGAATCACATTCCCAACACCAAATAATCCTTAATAACACATATAAATGGGTTTATAAACACAAAAATGGAATTTCCCACCCTCTTTCATCCCCTATAATCTAAACTTGCAGGCAGTCAAACGTATCCCTAAAGAGAAACTTATGTTCTTAAGGGGGAAAATGAAACTAACTTTGCACAACCATTTCAGGAAAATTATGAGAGGTAGAGATTAATATTAAGATCATAAATTTTCATGGGAGATTACTCTAGTCTCCCCCTAGATGATTCTCTTCCACTATTGATGATGCATAAATAATGGAATGTTTTCTGTCATAGCTAAAACTTACTTTAGGGACCATAATTTGGTTAGTATAACCTGAAACTTATGATTCGAGCACCTAATCAATGAACCATATTTGTGTACACATAATAATGGGCATATAAATTAAATACTTTCCTTTGTACACCCTCCATCATCCCCATAAATCCAAACTTTTAGGCAGCCAAAAAAATCCTTGAAGATAATCTTGTCATTCTTAAGAGGAAAAATGGAACCAACTATGTGCAACCATTACAGTGAAATGATGAGCATTAAATATGAACCATAAAATCCTAAATGTAAAAATAGAACTCATGTGAGCACCCCTTAGATTATTATCTTCTAATATTTATGAGGAATAAATGGTGGCCCATTTTCTCTCTTAGTAAAATATTTATTTATGGAACAAAAATTGGTTAGTAGAAAGCATAATCTATGGCAAACATGCATAATAGATTAATTATATTCATAAACATGTTTAAATGGGAGTATAAAATCAATATTAACCTTCATCCATGATCCATAATCCCCTAGACTCAAAAATTTTACATGGTCACACACATCCCTTAAGATAATGTTGTCATTCTTAATGGAAAAATGGAACGAACTTTGTACAGTTGTTGCAGGTAAACTGTGAGGGGTAGAGATAAATCATAAGATCCTATAGTTGCATATAAGAGTACTATGATAAACCCTATAGTATTATAATCCTTTAATTATGAGTAATATGGTTTCATTTTTTATCTCATAGTGAAAACTTGCTTTAGGTACCAAACATTGGTCACTATAACATGCAACTTTTGATTCACACACCCAATCGATGAACTGCATTCATATCCACATCTATATGGGTGTATAAACAAAATAATGACATTTTTATACCCTATATCATTCAAAAAACTCCAAAATTTTATTAATTTATATGCATCCCTAATGATAAACTTGTTTCTCTTGAGAGGAAAAATGGAACGAACTTTGTGCAATCATTACAGGCAAATCGTGAGGGTCAAAATGAGTTGTAGTCATTTTAACACCACCTAGAAGATTATATTCCACTAATGATGAGGAAGATATGTCAACACATTTTACCTCAAAATTAAAACTTACTTTAGGGACCAAAATTTGGTCAATATAATGTGAAACTTTTGACTTGTGTGCCCAATTAATGAACCATATTCATGGATATGGACCTATAAATGCAAAAATAGAATTCATCCTCCCTTTGTTACCCCCAAGTATCTAAAATAGTGTAAAAAATAATCCCTTAGTAAAATATTTTTTTAATGGGAAAAATTAAATGAACTTGGTGTAGTTTGATGTAGTACAATGCATAACTTTTGAACTGCATGCTTTATGAATGAATTGTCTTTATGGACATGTCTAAATGGATGCATGAATGCAATAATAGTATTAAATTTTGTATCCATTGCATTGGGAGTCATATACACATCCCATAATATCTTTTGAACCATAACATGTATTTTTCAATGATTCTCTTTGTTTTAGGAAGATAATCCTCTCTACTCATGGAACCAACCATGTAAAGGTGGAAGCTCATTTGGTACCACTATCCTACATTAAATATGTTATTTATTATTTTAAATAAAAATAAATACATAATAAACAAATAGTTATAAATTAAAATAACTAAATCAAAAAAGTCTACTTTATTAATTAAAAATTTAACTTGCATTGAATACTAACCAAGACAATCCAACGTACCTACATAATCATATTTATTTTCAAGTGTTTCAAGAATTGCTTCATGCTCAGTTTCATGAACTTTCAAAAAAAAATTGTTTTGGTGTTTTCCATATAATTTTATCAATTAAAAATTTGTAGTGATAACCAAATTTAAATAATGAAGTATCACCCTATTGATTCAAAGTCCTCAAATAACCATTGCTTTACTTTTTTTTATAAAGGTATATTTGAATCTAGGTTCATGTAAGCACCACATATCCACTAGGATAAACTAGGTCTTCCCCATCCATGACAGTTTGGGTTAATTTTATTTTTACCTCTACAAAAGGAAATAAGTAGTAGTTTATTCCCTCATCATTTTATTTAGATGGAATTATTTCAAAAAAAATCTCTACATTTAAAGTGTACTCAATTTTTAAGGACATGCAGGGAAAAGGTAAAATATCACTAATGTTTAAGGCTACATTTACATTATAAATAAATTGTACCTAGTTGTACAAGATCTGAGATATTGTCAAAGTCAATCTTTGATGTCATTTCATGATCTCCTAGTTATTTTAATGAATGACTAGTCTCCATATGCCTTAGATGTCTATAATACCATTCTTTAACCCTTTTTTTAACTCACATTCATTCCAATCAAATTCCATACAACCCAAAATAGTCCATGAAATAGAATTTAATCTTTAGATTGAGTGGAAATCACTCGATCCAAGTATTATACTAAAATATTCATACATTACCTTATTTTATTCCTCCATTAACCAAATTAACCTTCACACATGAGAATATATATCTGATCCATGAGAAATTATTTCATTACACCAAGCCATAATACTTGTAGCACTAATTAAACGAGTACCATCCTTGTACTTATCTTGCTCTTTTTTAAGGGCTCTTTTTAAACATGAAATTACACCATCATGCTCCCATTTTCCATGCCCAACCTCATAAAAACTCTAAAATTATTTTAACCAATTTTTCTTATGCATTCTACATAGTCAGTAAAACATTTGATAGTTTTTTAAACTATCATGCACAATTGTCTAACCAAATGTGTTGTGTATTAAACATGATTTTTATTGCAATCATATTTATATAAATTTTCTCAAAACAACCTTGAAAAAACTATGGAGAATGTGATATATCATTACTCATGTAAAATAATTTACTCCCTTAAAATATTTATACTATCCTCTATGATGTCCAAGCCATGTTTGATTGTAATATGCATGGAAATTTCAACTTGAACTGAATTATAGTATTGGGATTGAAATTAATTTTATGGTTTTAGTGTGTAGTATTCAACAAAGTCCACAACTGAAATAATGATCTCAAGTGAGAATTTTTTTCTTGCATAATGTTAACTGATTATCTAGCCATTTTTCTTGGTGTGTGTGTGTCTTTCATATTGGTAGATAATATTCTTCTTGAATTCAAACATGAATTCAGATATAGATACTTGATTTGTAACCAAGTAACATAATAATGACTTTTTTCCATATTTTAATGCATACTTTATAGATTTGTACTTATTAAAATCAACTATTTTATTTCCAAATTCATGTGAAATTTATTCATGTGTATAGCTAATCAATTATGACAAACCACCACAAGTATTACACCTTCCATCTAAACATTATTTGGAAAAAAAGCTGTCCCTAAGGTATTTGACACAAAATAATTGGGATTAACTCTCTTGATGTTTAAGGTGGATAAGAATATAAAATTCAACATATATCCTACAACAATATGTGGTGTGTGTTTGGTATATTTTAATATATAAAGACTTGCACATCTCAAATGACCTTTGGCTAATTATCAATTCTCCATTAAATTTTTCAAGAAACTTTTTATATAATTTTTTTGGGTCATATAAAAGACGTGTTTTTCATGTGGCTCATGGTTTTTTGAACATTTTATTCTTGTAACAACATATTTTATATTAGGTGCCACCCTTGTGTTGTCATGCCAAAAAAAATCAATCAAATATTTGGTTCCTTCAATTAATACCTTGTATTTTTGTGGGAGTCTATCACCAAATGCCCAACAAGATATGAGTAAAGGGTCATAGAGTCTTGTTCTTTTTCCTACAGATTTAATTAGATATTTCCTATTCAATTTTAGGGCTATACTTGTTTGACTAATAAATTAGACTCTAGACGTGGTATTATTCATTATAGACCTTGTTATTACTTGTTTTACCACATTATTATCTTTTCTTTAGGTTTTATTACCTATTACATTAAATTAATTACTTATATTATTTAATATTTTATTATTTCTTCCCTCTAGCTTGCTTTTTATTACCCTTAAATTATGCATCATTTATCTTATATGTTATCATGAGTTAAATCAGCCCTTTACAAGTGTCTTCACAGGTCAATTAAGTGAACACCTAATTGATAAAGAAACATTGCAAACTTTACCTTTATTCTAATTAACAATTAATCACCTTGATTAATTATCCTAATAATTCTCTAATAATAAATTCCATAGATTTGGAATAACCTATTTTCCTAAAATATAAAATTCAATTATGACCTCACATAGGTGGTGTCATAGGGTAAATTCAATGAAATGGAGTGGAGTGTGGGAAAGGTGGATTATGACATGGCCACTTGCACACACTCTTACATCTCTTACACCGTTATTACACACTCAAAAGGATAAATGAATGCGCTTTCTTCCAAATTGCCTTCCATACTCCAAAAGGCCTTAAAATAAATATCTTACACAATCTAAAGGTGTAATCATGAATTTGAGTATTTATCATCAACCCTCCATTTTAGGATGAGATGAATTTTCCATAACAATTTAGGGCATCTATAAATAGAACCCTATTACCTCTCATTTCATCAAGATTCATAATGTAAACTTACTCTATAGGATTGATTCCAATAAGTTTCATCAATTTTATTCTCTCATTCCAAGCTAAATCCAAGACCAATCACACATAAGGAGATATGCTTCCCATGCAAGGATTCAAGAATCAACTAGGACTCTTATATTTACAAGCTAAGATCAAACCATTTTAGATAGATCTTCAATCATATCTTCAAGGGAGATTAAAAAAAGTGTTATTTTATCCTTTCAATTTACATTTCATGTTTGATTATCCTATCTCCTCATAGGGAAAGAGATTGATTATTTATGTATTCAAGTTATTTTAGATTATTTCACTAGTAATTGACTCTTGGATTCCTGATCTACATAATATCACACTTGATGGGACCTCTTAAATGATTAGACACATCTGAAAACCTTTTTAGACCACTAACATTCTTAGAATTACTAGAATTGGCCTTTTATCAAGATAATTCTCCTTTTTAACTCAAAAAATATGTTTAAAACTTGTTTAGGTGCAAATGGTGAACTCACCTTGTGTTTCAATAAATTCATCCCATGGTTGATGAATTCACAAGATTCATATTATCATTTTTTTTCACAAGCATAAATGATGAAATCACCCTCATTTTTGGTGGAATCACATTTTACAATGGTGAAATCATGGTGAAATTGCATTCTAATAGTTTCTATATTACAGGTGTAAATGGTGAAATCACATTCTAACATTTTTGTGTCATAGGTCCAAATAATGAATCTGAATAGTCTATCAATTAAATCATAATTAAAATGGATATATTACAATCAAAAAGGTAAAATCATATGAAAATAGTGAATTTGTATTCTATGTATTTATAAAATAAATCATTTGTACAAGTGTAAATGGTGAAATCACAGTTAAAATAGTAAAGTTGTCTTCAAAATAGTGAAAATAGCCCATTAATCAATGAATTTGCATGCTTAATGTTTTATGTCTACCTTATCCACATGTTTCTAAAATTGGTGAATTCTCTATAATTGGTGAAATCATACTGTGTAATAGAAAAAATTTCCCTGCTTATTGACAAATTTGTTCCTTTTTTTAATTTTTAACTTTTATGTTTGTTCTGTTTGTAGGTTTTTAGAATCAGTGAAAATGCTTAAATTAGTGAAATCATCCTAATGATTGACAAAATCACTCTATGCAAGAAAATAAATACTTAAACAATCTAATTTCAATCTCATTTTAACTCAAAATCTCTTATTTTAAAATCCTAATCATTTTTTGATTGTAGGACCTTAGCCAAAGAGTGGTCTTTTGAGTCAAAATAATTCAATTCTATCTAACATTTTAATTTGGTCACTAAAATGAATCCACACTTCAATTTAGGTATAACAAAACTTTTTCAATTTCAAATTTATTTATTTTCTTGAAATTTTTCTTGTTTTCTTGATTGTATTGTAGGGTTGTTTCTGAACGTATGCTCTCCCCTTTTGGGTAACTCATAAATGTAAAAGTTCCTATTTGCCTTTAGCCTATTTTTCATTCCACTTATCAAAGTGAATTTCATCACCTTATCACAAGTATTTAGGAGTGCATTGAAAAAGGAAGTGACATCCTAGAAATATACCAAACCCCACTTATCCAATGGGGTATATAAATTGAATAGCATGCCATCATGAAGACATTGATTTGTGCATGCACAAAGTCATATGTGGAAAGTAACCTTAGGGAGTTCTTTCTAATATTCATGGTCAATGTGTGGTACCCTCAAAAGGATAAATATTGTTAATGAGATTGAACTTCCTCAAAGATGGATTTTCACCCATGTACCTTGAGTATATAGGGACCATCTAGATAGCCCATCATAAAATAGTAAGTGAACCCCAAATATGGTAGCACTTCACCTAGACCCTTATGGACTGAAGTGGTTATAAAGGAAAAAGACCCTATAATTAATGGTATAATATTATATTGATTCTTTTATGCCTATTTTATAATGGATCATTCATTGATAGAGGGGTGCAAAGGTAACAACCCCAAAAGATTGCCTTAATCATACAAACCTTGAGAGAGAAGGGGGGGAGTAAAAACCCTACCAATATCACAATACTTTATTTAATAACCATTTAAAATTTTAATCCTCTCTCAAGGAAATTGTTTCATAAGGCTCAATTGATGTGATGTAAACCCGTGTTGGTTACTAAATATCCATATAATGCATGAGTGTTGTTACTTAATTGTTGTGTCAAAATTGTGTTCATACTTAAGACCGAATCAAACCAACCAAGTAAAAAACCAAGACTATTTTACATACACATGATGAGGCATTACTCTATCCAAATTCCAAGTTAAACCAAAGTAACATGTTAGAACATAGTCTTAAAACACTTTCTTTGCTTGTTCAAACTTGTCATTAAGCCAACAAAATTGAACCAAAAGCCTTATCTTTTGAATTTTAATTGACATTTTAAACCAAGTCAAATTTATTTGAAAATTTAAACTGAATCCAAACTTCTTATTCATTATATGTTGTTATATAGTCCATTTTATTTCAAATCAAGTACCAATTATAGCCAACCTTCTTTGCAAGGTCATTCTAGGTCTCATTGCCAATATCATTCTCCAGACCAAAATCTAATTCTACGTCCAATTTCCAATTTCAATTTATTTTGAAAACTCCAAAGGTTTGAGTCTAGTTCTAAATTTTATTTACCATTGTCATCCAATACCATTTTTTGTTCCAAAATTTACATTTCTAAAATTGCTAAAGTGTCTTAAATAGGCCAAGTCCCCTTCCATTGTTTACAAAAACCAGGTTTCCAAGATAGACACCAAACATCAATCAATCATATTTACCAAATGTGTTTTTTGACACTAAACATCAACCTAATCTAATATCAATCATATTTACCACATGTCTTTTGACATTGAACATCAACCTAATCTAATGGATCTTGTTAATCAACCACGTGGTGATGACTATAGACAATACCAATTTGATATTTACTTATTTGATAATAAATATGAACATCTTATTATCCTATTTTATATGGGTGAAAATCCCCCCCTAATTTTCCTATGGCGTACTTGTGATACATGGTTAGATCGCCCAAACAAACATCTCCTACATTAATAGATAACTAAGGTGCCTTTAGCCAAGAATAATCTTTTATGCAAGCTTTTACCCAAGCTCTTCTTGTGTCAAACAAAGGGAAAGGTTTTGGATAGAATAATATTTTGGTGCTTTTACCCAAGAATAATATTCTCAAAGACAATTTATTGAAAACCAAATCCAATAAGTTAAATAGGTTTTGGCTAGTCTCACTAGCTCCCTTGATATATTCAATATTCAAAAGCCATCTTTAGTTGAGAATAATCCTCCAAGGGAAAAACCATTATACTTATCTATTTCTCCCATTTATAATCCAAATCTATTTATCAATGACACCTTAGTTGTGGATGTGCTCAATGCATGCTTCATTGACACCCAAAATGTTATGGATAGATATCACATTACTTATTATAACCCACATCAAGTACCATCTAATGTTCAACAAAATGTTATTTCATCATATCCAAGACCTCCTCCTAATGCTTTGCAATAAAAAATTAAAAACCCATTTAAGCCAAAATAAAATGTTTCCAATTCTCCACTTCCTCAAGTGGTAATAAATCCCATACTTCAACAAGTGGTGACCAATCCCCCACCTTAATAGGTGGTGACAAATGTTCCATTGCAATAAGTACTGATCAATCCCCAACCAATGTTGTCTAACTAATAATGCATTCCTATAATTCAAATAATTACCTCTTCCATTCAATAATTGGCCTCTTCAAGCCAATGTTATGTACCAAGTAACCAACAAGTTCCTCATGTGTATCAAATTCCTTGGAATCAATAGCAGATTCCCCTTCAATCCCATCAAGTTTCATTGAATGCTCAATATAAAATTCCTTCATTAAGGCCTCAATTCCCTCCAAATAAACACCACACTTAGTAAAAAGTGCCATTTACCTAAAAAATTCCTTATCAATAATAAAAATCTATGCAAAGTGTGAATATTTCTAGTATAACTAGTTGCATTAAAATTCCTCAATATTAGGTACCACTTCTTTATTTGGGTCAAGGAACTATACTTTCGACTACCCAATAAAATATACCCACTTCCTCTTATTTTTGCCATACCTTTTATTATTTACAAGGGGTCAAATATGCAATTTCTACCTTTCAGGTAGGAAATCAAAGAAGAAGTTCAAATGAGATGACATATTCACTTATCCTTCAACATGACCTATCTTCAAATACCTTTTCTGCATCACTTTGTGATGCCTAAATTTGAAAAATATAATGGAAAATGTGATCCTAAGGAACATCTAAAAGAATTATTTGTTGCTTGTCAAGAAGTGGCATATACCCCAATATACCTACTTTGTTTATTCCCTTATAGCTTGATGGGACATGCTCTAGAATGGTTTTTTGGTTTACCTAATAATTATGTGAAAGACTTTGATCATTTTTCAAAAACAATGTACAACAATTATCCTTCAATGTAGAACACAAGCTAACCTTGGTAGACTTATGTCAAACTAAATAAATAGGGGAGAAGGCTTTACCAATTACTTTCAATGATGGTAATCTGTTGATAGTCAAATCCCACACTATCTCCTTGATAGATAATTGGTCATAATGTTTACTATAAATCTTCAGTTTGGCATTGCTAATAATCTTAAACTTTTTTGTCCCAATACATTTGAATAGTTTATCACCAAGGGGATATAAATTGAACAAGAGCTTATTGAAAAAGGTATAATTAAGCTTTATTCTCAAAATCAAAATTAGAATAAGGCTCTAACACAAGCTCCTGCACAAACATAAACTAAATGTTATAAAAACAAAAAGCATTCAATAAAAATAAGAATGTTGTAAAACAATGAGGTTATTGAATCACATCATGTGAAAATGGTGTAACCATCACCAATTCAATAAAACTCACCTAGTCAACCTATGGCTTTATAAAGGTTATCTCTAAGAAGAGGCCATTATAAAAAAAAAGTATCAATCTCAGTAAGACCATTAAAATGGTCTTCCAAAATATATTTTCCTCCAAAATGATCATTTGGATGGTACCAAGACCATTTTATAAAAACCAAACCAAGCTAGATTGGTACAATGAGAAATTTTTGTGACTATATTTGGGTAAAATGCCATTCTATTCATAGATGTGTGCAACTATGCCATTTTATTTAAGATTTAATTAAAAGAAGAGATAAAATTGGATAATGCTGCCATAATGTATATTCAAGAATTAAGTATCCATCAAAACCTTTTTCTATAAAATAATGCTAACAATCAAATAGACCTCCTCTAGGTTAGCATAAAAGGCAACAACAATAGCAAAATAGGAATCAAGATCAATATTCTCATTCCAACCAAGTTAATTACAAAAGTATCCTTTATGACTACAATGTTTTAGGTTACATTATGAGTAGACATATTTCCACCATTAAGATCAATCCTAAGCTAAATCCCAACAATAATCACCAACCTTTGTCATCTATTCCAGGACCTCCACCTCCATATGATGGTAATCCTCTTTTGGTTCATAATGGTCCAAATGCCAATCAACGACCAAGAATTACCATTTCAAGTTAATATTCCCCTTCTTCTAATTACAATAACCTACCAATAACTTGAGATTACATAATCACAACTCGATGCTCAAAGGTTACCATTCAACACCCTCTACCTCCTTCCTCCAAAAATCCCATTCAAGGCCTTTTACCTAAAAATACCAATCCAAATTCTCCTCTACATGATAAACCTTACAATATTATGGAATAATTATAAAAACTTGTGGTGAAAATTTATATCTTAGATCTTTTTCATGTATCAAATATCCATAAAAACATATTGAGTGAGATTTTAAGCCAATCCAAAGTTCCAAGTGACATTGCACCTAAAAAATTTAAAACACTTGTGACTCATTTGACTCCTCACCAACAACTCGATTTTAATCAAATGGACATCATCCCTTGAACCTTTTCACAATAATTTTCTTTACATAGAAGTGATCATTTCTAGGCACAACGTCAAAAGAGTCCTCATAGATAATGATTCAAGGTTAAATATTGTAATATTTAAAATATTCAAGCATTTGGGCTACACATTAAAAAATTATACCAAATAACATTACCATTAAGGCTTATGATAATTAAGAAAGATAATCTTAAGGATTCTCTTACCTACCTATCATCATTGGGCCTCTGACCTATGATACTTTATGCCATGTCCTTGATCTATAATTATCATATAATTTAATCCTTGGGTGGGCATGGATCTATGAAGTGCATGTTGTGCCTTCTATTATTTATCGATGCATCAAGTTTCCTCATTCTTAACTAAAATTTACCATTCCTAGTGAACTATAGCCATATTGATTTTGCAAGCATATAAAATAAAAATATGAGATCTATAATTATCACTTCAACATAGAACCTATTCTAAAAAAGGGCAAAGATATGGTTTATCAACCACCAAAATCTAATTATGTCGATCTAAGCACTCTAGCTTCTACTTTAGGTACACCACCTATAGAAATATCCAATCACTTCACTATTCAAGATAATGGCCTTAGTAAAAATAAAATTGGTAATGTGTTTCATATAAACAAATTACCTAAAATGCCAAAATCATATGGTAGGCCTAAAAATAAAATTCCCAAAATGAAATGGTGCAAGAAGAATGATTCTCCTCAGACATGACCATTGGTATCAATGCCACTTCTCATAGCAAGAATAAATAATGGTTGATGATGACTCATGGTTATACATTAATGATTTTTCCACCTATTACCAAAATACAAATTATCTTATCCCAAACTAGATAATGGATCATCAAACCCACAAGGGTAAAGTCTTGAGGGGAAAACAATAAGGAGTTATTAAGGTGGTATCAGTTACCAAACATAAGAACTCAAGGCATTGGATATAAATTGATTGGGGGTGACACAATTACTCTCAAGAGTGTTTCTAATTTATCAACTAACATGGAAAACTCTAGTAGTAATGTAGAGTATTACTATAGAATATATGATGAGTTAGCCGATACTAATTTATTTGACCCAAATTACATTGGTACCATTTGTGCTATGCCATATTCTCCCCCTCTTTTTCTCTATCATCCCCAACTAATTTATTGGGACCAATAAGAATCTTACATACCATTAGATGATTTTCAAAATGACAAGGTAATATATGAATTCATGGTCTTTAAAGATAATGTATTGCATGGTGATCATAAATAGGGATTTTATATTACACTAGACCTTGTTGCATATTTTGGATAGCATGGGAAATTCCTTGCTCATAAACAAAGAAAAAAAATCAAACATTGAGGTCCTAAAGTGAAAACCTATTTGAGATGCTTTTGGACCAGAGTAAAAGTAAAGATAAAGATAAGTCCCATGGTGAAAACCTATTTTAGGCACCATTAGACAAGGAAGTTCATCCTCTCTTAAGTTAATCCCATGCCTATTCTAGATCAATAACTTCCTACCATTACATAATCAATTTAGAACAACAACAAACATTTGATCAATTAGTACAAGAATTTCCACATCTTTGTTAAATTGCCTTTGTTGTATCTTGGGGATTTAGAATTTTACTACTTGGGAGAACTCTACAAGCCATTTGACCCACTAAACAAAGTTGAATACCATTATACCACTCTACTGACTATTTTATAATATAGTTCCACACTACTCATGGAAGGTACGACTGAAGTTAATATTGGACACCTGATGACCTAAAATGGATCAAACTTGGATCATCCATATATAAATAGGAATGAGAATTCCTTACTACTTTCCTTCAAGAGTTTGTTGATATCTTTCCATGGTGTTATTCATATATTTTAGGCTTGGACCCTACCTTGGTTGTACATCACCTTATTGTACATTATGATGCCAAGACATTCAAATAAAATTTGATAAATATTCACCCTCGCATAGCCATTATCATCAATAAAGAATTATTAGAGGAAGGATGCATTCATCTTATTGATTATTTAGAGTGGATATCCAATATAGTCCCACTTAAAAATAAGCCATTAGGAATTAGATTATATACTGACTTTAGAGATATCAATAAATTATGCCCAAAGGATAATTTTCCTTTTCAAAATATTAATATGATCATAGATTTTATGGTTGGTTATGAGATGATATCTCTCATGGATGGTTTCTTAGGATATAATTAGATTAAAATTTCACTAGAAGACCAACATAAGACAAGTTTTACCACTCCATGGGGAACATTGCACTATCAAGTGATGTCATTTAGCCTTAAGAATGTCAGTGCTACATACCAACATGCCATGACTATCATTTTTCATGACATTATTCACAACATTATTGAAGAATATGTTAGATGATAATTTAGTAAAATTAAAGACTAGAGTAGGACATCTAGTTGTATTATGAAGAATATTTGAAAGGCTTCCTAAATATAAGGTCATGTTTAACCCTAAAAAGTGTTTATTCGATGTCACTTTAGGAAAATTTACAGGTTTCATTATCTATTTTTGATGCATTGAATTTGATATAACCAAGGTTAAGGACATTACTAAAAATCCTCCACTTTAAAATCTCAAATATCTCTATAGCCTATATGGTAAAATAGAGTCTATCAGATGATTAATTTTTCAATTGGTAGACATATGCCATTCCTTCAATCATCTTCTAAATTAAGGCACCACATTCTCATGGAATCTAAATTATCAACAGGCCTTTGAATGACTAAAATAATACCTAGACAATTGACATATTCTATCTCTACCTACAACTATAAAGTTGTTTCTTCTTTATATCTTAGTAACCAAATTTGCCTTGGGGGCACTCCTAGAATAACATAATGATCAGGGGAAATAATGAGTAGTATACTATCTAAGACACACATTGGTTACATATGAACATAACTACAACCTAGTTGACAAAACCACTGATCCATGTTATTATTGGCTTAGAATTTGTGCCATTACATGCTCAATAATAAGACCATTATCATCATCAAAGTGGATTACTCAAGTATCTACTTTCCAAGGAAAATTTGACTAGTTGTATGGCTAAGTAGATCATGCTATTGAGTAAATTTGAAATTTAATATGTTTATTAGAAGGCCATTAAGGGAAGGAACTTATAAATCATCTTGTTGAATCACCCTTTTCAAACACCAAGATGATTATTTTCAACTTTCTTAATGAGTCAATCATGATTCTCAATGACATTTCTTTTGTGCCTCAACACTGGAAACTTTATTTTGATGATTCATATACTTCTTGTGGATCAAGATCTAGTATTCTCTTCATTATGTTGTAGAGTTATTTCATTTCCAAGTCATTCCACATTGGTTTAACTTTTACCAATAATATTTTAGAATATGAATCACTTATTGTAGGTCTCCATCTTGTAGTATAATGGAACATTAAGCATGTACATGTTAACGATGATTCTCAGTTAATTATCAACTAGGTAACAGAGTAGTAACAAACCAAAAATGAAAAAATCATTCCATACAAGAAAATTGTGGATAATTTGAAACATAATTTTTATCATATTTAATTTAAACAAATTCTAAGATCCAGTAAATGAACTATGAAACAATGGTAACCATTGGTTCCCTAATAGCAATTATAAATCATGCTATTGACTACCAATTTCTTATTAAACATATTTTATATCTAACCCATGAACATTTGGAAACTAAAATGGTATGTGACATTGGTATTCCCATCTCACCTTGGTACTCTAACATATATGCCTACCTCCATGACAACATTATTCCTTCCAAACTTTCCCATTGAAAAAAACCTTCATCCATTCCACTTCATGTTATACCAATATCACTACCACTCTCTATCATAGAGGATATGATGGAAATCTTCTTTTTTGTTTATCTTTAACATAATCCATATTAGTAATTAAATGAGTAAATGAAAGGATTTATGGGGCCCACACTAGTCACATGGTCCTTTCTAATAAACTCTTATGTATAGGGTATTATTGGTCCACTATGGAAATTAATGTGTATGCATATGTAAAAAAGTGTGTGGCTTGACAAAAACATGTCAATATCATTCATACACTAGTTATGTCTCTTCAGCTACTCACTACACCATGACCATCTTACACATGGGGTCTCAATATCATAGGTAAAATCAATCTGACTTCATCAGATTACCACAAACATATCCTTATTGCAACTAAATACTTTACTAAGTGGGTTGAAGCTATTCCCCTCACTTATATAATATGAAAGCAGTTATCTAAGTTCATCCTAAACCATCTCATTTAATATTTTGGCATTCCCTCTAATCTCATTTTTTTAATGGTATCTCTTTAAATAATAATGACATAAAATCCATTTGTGCCAAATAACAAATCACACAAACTATTTTCCTCAAAGCAATGACTAGAAGCATCTAATAAAACCCTAATTTAAATTATGAAAAATATCATTAATGATTTTGGCCATTATTGGAATTTTAAACTATTTACTTCCTTATAGGCATACCATACCAATACCCTCACCCCTAAAGGAGCCACACCATATTCCCTTGTTTATGGTACACAATTTGTTCTCATTATTGATATTGAGTTACCCTCACTACATATTTCACTAAAGAATGTCATTGATGATGAAGAATACAAAATTTATTAACTAGAAGAATTATACCTACTTGATGAAAATAGAGTAGCTTATTTGGACAACCTCTAGGCCTATCAGAATAGTTTGTGTCATAGCTACAACAATCACATAAAATGTAGAGAATTTGAGCTCGGTGACCTAATTTTAAAGGAAAATAAAAAATACTAATGCCACTCATGAAAAGTAGGGTAATATTAAAGCTAACTATCTGGTCCCATTCATCATCATGGTAAATTATGGATATGAATAATACATATTGGCCACGCCAATTGGATAAGAGCTAATGAGCCCATGTATATTTTGCATCTCAAGAATTTTTACACTTGATTTGTTTGAACATTGTCTATGAGGACCCTTGCTTGGGGGAAAAAACCTAAAACCATTTTCCTTCCATCCCATTTCCCATTGATTTAGTCCACATTTATCTTATTCCCTTGTATTATTACCATTCTTTTATTTAGATTCTATTTTATTAGTATAATAAATGATTCTAGATGCTAGTTTCAGTGAAAGTTTTTAGCAGATTATTCAGATTTGGTCATCATCAACACATATAGGATGAGTATTATCTCAGAGTAGATTACACATGATTCTCCTAAATCATTCTCATATAAACTACATATTTCAACTCTTGATTAAATTTTTTACCTATGTCATTCATGTTTCTTAACCCTAATGTTGATTTGTAGTAGTTTTTATTAGGGTAGAACTATATTGACCTAT
Source organism: Torreya grandis (assembly GCA_037957365.1). Taxonomy (NCBI): domain Eukaryota; kingdom Viridiplantae; phylum Streptophyta; class Pinopsida; order Cupressales; family Taxaceae; genus Torreya; species Torreya grandis. The sequence goes on from JARHVA010000157.1 coordinate 1,377,613, forward strand.
GGTTAATTTGGACTATGTAGGAAACCATCAATTTCTAAGGTCAGTTTAGTCACCCCTTTCCCATGCTCTCATCATTTTATGAGTAACCTAATCCATGGTCTTGTTATTTTATGATCTTTTCCCATTTTTCAACTCATAATCCCCTATTGAGTTGAGATGTGAAAAACCCTAAAATTTTGAAAATCTTAAAAATAACCTAAAAATCAAAAATATTAAGAAAAGAGCTTGAAAATATCCATGAGATATATTAATCTAAAAAAATTGTTTCCTTTTTAATCATGTTCACATTTCCCTTGCCTCAATTCTTGATGGCATAATGTACTGCATTTATTAGGTGGGAACCTCTTATCCAATCATGACCATTTCCATTTACCTTTTCCATTTCCTGATTGTGTTCCCTCTCATTTATTGGAGAATGACATCAACCTAAGGTCCACAAAATACTATGTAGGTAGTGATTGGATACATGGGGCATCCCAAGTTAGATTGGCTAATTTTATTAATCATTCCTTATTACCAATTTATCTTAGAATGCTCTCACTATTTTACAAGTTTTCTTTTCCTATTTCCTCTAAAATCAAATTCCTTACTTATCTTCATTTTTATTATATCCCATATCACTGGGAGAACTGCATTTGGCCTAAAGTCCTTGGGACTATGCAGGCAACATCCAATTGTAATGGGGCATTTGGAGTCATCTTGGCCACCCCTTCCTTTTTATTTTATTCCCCCTTTCTATTCTAGTTATCTTCTTATCTTGTCACTTGCCCAAAGTACCCAAGCTTAATGCCTTAAATTCACACACACACAAATGATTCACTTAAATTTTTATGGTATGTTTGTGTGATGGTTCATCATGTTTATCTTTGATTGTTATTATTATGTTTCTTTGAGCAACATGATGCTTTCTATTAATTTTCTTTCAGTTTATGTTTGTTTGTCACTTTTCATTGTTTTTTTGTTTCACTTTTTTTTATTTCCTCAACTCAATCCATTATGTTGGTAGGATCATCATCATGGTGTTTCCTTTCATGCAGTTATACTTGATTTCATTCATTGGCATATGTCAGCATTATCATCATGATTTATATCATTGGTGATTTGTTTTCACTAGTATATCAGATCAGGGGGTCAATCCTTATGCATATTATGTCCAAGTCATCATGGTGTTTATATCATGGTGTATAGTTTTTATATCATGGTGTATACCATTTGGTGATATATCAAAAATAAATATGTTGGAAGTCTAATTGGTAATGTTGAAGAAAGATCTCTCCTTGTATACTACCCTAATAAATTCATCAAGTGCTTAATCATCATTTCTTAGGGTAAAAATATGCCCTACTAGGGAAAACCATTCAACCCGATCAATGATCAAATTTTCCCTATTGAGGCAGCGCTTTGAATCAATGATCAAATCCACCCTACTAGGGTACATTATTATGATTAAATATTTCAACTTTTTCCCCAATTATCCCCTTGATGGGGAATCTAGGGCTACCCAAATATATTAAGAATAAAATATAAATTAATGTAGAATAATTTCATAGAATCACAATTACAAGAGCTATGAATAGAGATACATAAAGAACAAAAATTAAAATTCACAACAAGAAGACAAGAGTTAATATGGTTCACCCAATGTGGGATACATCCACCAAGAAACACTTATTCAAATGTTATTATAAGCCAATAAGATTATAATCCACTCTTAGATCAGTATTCTCACAATCACAATACACAAATATTGTTTAGAGCTATCCTCAACAAACTCTCCTAAATTCACACTTGAATTCACACACACTGTTCACCTTCTCAAACTCAATTCTTCTGATGTATTACCTATTGTATGTCCATATATATATATATATATATATATATATATATATATATATATATAATTACATCAATAGTTAACTAACATAGTGGTTTTATAAAATAATGGGTACCAAAACCATGGGCCAAGTCAACCCATAATGGTTCTCCATTAATCATGAGTGATGACACCACACATAAACAAGTATAGATAAACCATGTATCTATACTCCCAAAGAAAGTGGGGTTCAAAAAATTGAAATACATTATAATATGGAAATAGGCTCCAAAACATAACAAAATCACCCTTTAGGGAATCAATTTGAGTTTACTGACTCATAAAATTACAAAAATGAGAAGAGTGAAAGACGTCATTTTTCAAGAGTTATCAAATTTATTCTTAACTACTTTTTCAATTTTTGAAAATATGTTATTAGGCCTACTATCTTGTAATGCCTTCTCAAATAGGAGGAAAATGTAGACACTTCATTTTAACCACTTCCATGTCTAAAATATGTTTGAAATGACTTTTTACAATCGCATGCAAGTTTAATCAAGGACCTCCCACTAGAC